>OY992531.1:200525756-201104251 GCA_963921185.1 Dasysyrphus tricinctus
TGTGAGTGGCTGCAGGCAAAAATTCTCGAAAAATATCCTGGACTGTGGGAAATTGCTAGAAAGCTTTCATACCTTGTCGAAAAAAGTTTTAGTGTCGTTACAAATGTATTAACAAAGAAAGAAGCAGAATGAACATCACAGAACGGGGAGATTTGCGGTTGTTTCTCACAAAAATGAAGCCAAATATTGATAATTTGCTGTCAATCCATCAAGTAACATCCATTTAAATTATGACTTTTTTTTACTGTTGATTTGCATTATTGAGGTAACGATATACGTTATTAATGTATAATTTAAGTTCTATGAAGTCTGTAATCGTATCATTTTTAAAAATAGAACATAAGAGAGCATACTATTTTGCTTTTTATTTTTACCACTCCGAGTTTAGGGTTAGAACTCAGCTGCGACACAAAATTCTATCTTTAGATCTAATCTTCACTTTTTTTGACGAGATTTGGGACTACATATTATAAAAATGTTGCAGCAGGGGATTTATCGAAATCGGTTTAATTTTGAAAGTGGTCTACGAGAAAAAAAAGCTTGGGAACCTCTGGTCGATACAGTTTCTTCGATTTTCTTTATACTTGGTAAATAGCGTTTATTGGTCATTTCATTAGGTCCTTAATTCTTCATTTGTTTCATAACCGAAAATAACGCTAGGTAGGTACCTCATACAAGGATTCAATAATTTCAATTTTCTCTTGATTTTTTATCTTGAAAACATTATAACAGCCCTATTATTGACACGATTCAAAACTAGTTTTAATATAAAACTAGTTCTATGGGGGTTTTGAGTTTCAGGTTTTGAACATATTGGTATTATTCAAACAAAAATTGACATCTTGTTGCAATTTTATTTACTTAACGCGAATTCAATTTCTTAAACTATTTACTTAATATCGAAACTGAAAAACCGCGACTTTGGATATTCGTATCCAGCAAATAATTCAATAAATAAAACGAAAGAAATAAAAATGCACAAAGACCGGTGTGCGTCGCGATGAGTAAAAGTCGAGAATGAAAGGAATGAGAAAATGAAATGACAATCTGTCAGAATGGGTCGCGTTCAATAAAAAAATACAACTGGGCAGCAATTAAAGGTGCTACCACCGGTTTTGCTCAGCGAAGGGTGGGTTCGTAAAAAATGAATATTTGATTAATCGAGTGCCTAATCTGCGCTGGATTAATTAAGTAATGAGGTATAAATCAAATGATATGGAAGTACAGGGGCGTACTTCAATGGGCGCCAGGAAGTTTTTTTTTTTATGGCGAAAACTTACCAAAACCTGAAACAAATTAAATTCTTCTTCTAAATAAAGACAGAACACGAGGTTTAATTTCCAATAGGAATTTTAAATTATTTATTAGGGAAACCTTTATAAGTATAGGTAGAAAACCCTAAATTTTTTCAACAACAAGAATTTTAACAAAAGTTAATATTGGCAAAAGGCCAATGTAGAAAAAGTATCTAACAACAATTTGGAATTTAAAATCAAGCAATTCTTGTGTCACAAACGCAATACCGAAGAAAGATGATGTTGGGAAAGATTCCCGAACAAAGAAAAAAAGAAAATGGGGGGTTTGAGAAGTCCCGTATTTTCGGGAAACAATTCGAACAAAAACGAAGGCCTATCGGAATAATATATTGCCCAATCTGGCAAGAAGAAAACAACGAACTTGAGAATAAAACAACACAAAAATACTTAGCTTTTTTTTCAAAAAGAAAACGAATTGGTCCTGAGTACTCTGGCCCACCTGGCCCTGACTCCTGAAGTTGCTCCGTCAATTATATTTTCACTCCTCACAAGAATTATTCTAGAATTTCCCTCACTGGAAATTCGTGATTACTTTGCCAAAAAATCTCACTAAATTTTCAATACTTGAAATAACGAATATTCGCAAGTTTGATTTTCCTTTTTAAAACTTTTCTTACAACGATCTGCCTTGTACAGAATCTCACCAAAAAGTGCCATAATGGCGGCCTTTAGCGCTCACTTTCGCCCTCTCCAATTGTCGACCTCTCTTTCACACCCACTCAGTAGTGGCGGTATTCGGTCACGAGTTTAGTGCAAGGACTTCGCCTATTGGCTGGAAGCCTGCCCCGTTATTGAACCCAATCCACTCTCTCTCAATTAAAGTATCCCTAGTGAAAGGGATCATTCACAATGGGGAGTAGCTCAGTGAACGCATCCAGTCCACCTCCGTCATATTATGCCACACAAAAAGTAAAAAGAAAAACCAAATTTACACGATCAAAGTCCCCGTCCCAAACCGACCCAGACTAAGATCGAGAAAAATATTCTTGACGAATGCACTTCCACCATTTACCAATCTTAAATGGTGAGGAAGAATTCGATTTCAACGCGAAGTTAAAATTTCCCTAACACCGTAGACCTTCGTGGAGATTTGGGGGAATTAAGGAATCACCTAACAAGATCATCTTTCTTTTTCTTGCAACGACACGCTACGTTGGGCCCTCGGCCATTCTTGGATTGATGACTGGCGTTGCCAGTATTGACATGTCAGTCAATTTAAGGTTGGATGTGGACCGTCTGTCACACATGTCGTTGGACAATGGACCATCTGTCGCATGTCATCGTTGGTGTGGACCGCCTGTCACACACATATAGTTGGGCAAGGACCATCCGTCACATGCCTTAAGGAAAAGTGGACCTTCTGTCTCACTCTGTGTTTTAATGATTTGCGTGGACCACCTGGTCACACGATTATTCGTCGAATACCTGTTGAAGTTGTTTTTCCAAGATGCTTTAGGAGCAGGCCTCTGGCTGATGGACCAGTTTCGCGCTGAACTCTGCTAGCATTTTGGAGCCGCAACAAGAAAAAGGAAAAGTGTAAAGGAATGAGTAGGTGAAACTTGTTGTGGTAAAATTTACCGCGACAATCTAAAACTCGAAATCAGAGTTTTAGATGTCAATTTTTGTTTGAATAATACCAATATGTTCAAAACTTGACACTTGAAACCCCTATAAAACTAGTTTTATGTTAAAACTAGTTTTGAATGGTGTCAATAATAGGGCTGTAAGTGTTTTATTAGCTTTTTTATATAAAAGCTTCTCAAAAAAAATATATTTAATGGTAACAAATAAGTCTTTAAAATGATATTAAAAAACGCATAAAACATCACTGATTTGTTGAGATATCAGCAATGGCAGACTCATTCAAAATTATAAAATTTGGAAAACTAGATTTCTGTTTTATTACTGCAGTGTTAAGAAGAAAATCGTATCATTCAAGCTAAAAGTTCAAGTGACCTCAACTCCATATTACGTTTCGCCCAGGTACGATAGTTGGGCTCATCAGTTAGATGACTATTGGACTAATATCAAAATCACAGCATAGGAGATACTGTGAATTTTATTATTCTATGGGAATTTGGTTAAATTCAGTCGCTGCACTTTATCAGAAGAATTTCTTTTCAAATGTTCTTCATATTCTATTATGAAAAAACGTATCTGCATTAGGGTGGTCGTAATATGGGTTTTTTTTTAATTCTTATATTTGGATGGGCCTAATTCGGCTCTAAATGAAGAAAACAAAATCCCTTATTCTTTTCACATTTTTATTTTCATGCCTTATAGTATATTGTAGGAGTAAATTAAATTTTCCTTTTTTTTTGCATAGGATTCACGTAAAATTGTCTACAGGTGAAAATTTAAATTTTGACTTTCCACAAAATTCTAATAAAATCTTTATAATCTTTTCTTCTGTTTCAAAAATAAAAAGAACAAGGAGAGATCTGTTTTTGTTTAAATTGAATTCTAGCGAAAAAAACTACACCACCAATTCCTGGCTGCTATTATAGTATATATGTAGGCATGTGCCAATATCAATATGAAAATAAACTTTCATTTCAAACACTTGCTTACTCTCTACTGTATATAGTGTATCGAGGTGGTAGAGATACTTTTAACCAACCGAAGCACAGAGCATCCAGCATAACTTTTCACTCCTCTAACTCCCACCATTTATTGTGCACAAATTTATTTCCAAATTGATAAATGTCCTGAAAAATGTTCTGAAATATTTTTCCCTCATTTTTATTGTTGAGTTTTTATTCCATTTTTGTTTTTGTTGGAAAAAAAAAACAAAACAAAAGTTTTGTGAATTGAATGTCGGGCGACGACGAACGCACTTTGTATGCAAACTGTTTGCCAATTCGAAATTTATTGAAAATATTTCATTATTGTTTTTTATTTACTTTATTTTTAGCATTCACAAAAAATTGTTTTATGCATGAGACCTCGAGGTGATTGTTAGCGCGTCAATTGCGATTGGGTACGCCGCACCGGCCAGCAGCCGGTTCAAAAAGGGGATAAATAGGAGGATGAATATTTGGGTATTGTGGGATATAGAGAGATGCCTCTGAGCGCATAATTGAAAATACTTATATGCTGCCCACCTGGCAACTTGATGATATATAGAAAATACAATAAACATTCATGATTTTATTATTTTGTTTTTTATAAACATATACGAGTAACGCTCAATAATTTTGCATTAATATTTTTTTTTTCACTAAGCCATAATTTTTTGTTTTGTCTGAAACCATAACTCATGTTAGGAAATCCGATTCGGTTTGTTAGCCACATCCGATGGCGGCATAGTTATGGTTGATGTTTGTGTATTTTTTTGACACAAAAATGTTACTTCGATTAATGTGTAGGTATTGTTTGTTTTTTAGAAACTGAAAATAGGAATTCAAAAATTTGTTTGAAAATCAATTTTCCTTAAAAGGGGAGTCTGACTTTGAAAGTTAATTTTTGAGCTCACATGAAAGAGATATCACCGATAAAAAGTTAGAAATAGATTTAAAAAAATTGATTTTTGAAGATTCTTCACTTATAATAAATTAAAACTAAAAATAATAAATCTAGCCGCTGCCGAAGGCAATTTTACTAAAATACATTTTTAAAGGTTTCTGCCTAAAAATCGGTTCAGTAAATTTAAAATGAGGTTTACTAAAAAAATATACTTTGAGGTACTAAAGGTTTTTATTTTTTGTAAATAAAAGACAAAATGGTTTATTTACTCAAAAATAATAAAACATAAAACATTGAGTACTAAGAAATAATCTAGAACTGTAGTTTAAATATTATATACTTAGTTATTTTTTATTACAGAGCTTAGATTTTAGATTTAGATTTAGATTTATTCATTGGATTCTCAGTATATATACATTCTATTTACATTTCTTATATCATGAATAGTTAAAGACATGACAATATATGTCGTCTGCCTGAATGGCTTTTAGTATTGTTTACAATTAAGTTCTAAAGTTAATTTAATTTAAATAAATTAATTATGCATTTAAAAAGATAAGTAATGATTACATACATATGTAGTTAAAATAATTTTTTTTTTTTTATATATAATAAATTTAATAGTGTTTTCGATTTCAAAATTAAAACATTTAAAAAGGTTTTAATGGAAGACTTTTAGTTTAGCTAAAACGAAAAAAATGTGCGCAACGCTTATATTCAATTATTTTTTTGACTTTTAGTTTAGTTAAAACAAAATTTTAGAAGCTTTCACTAATAATTCTAGTTCGGTATGATGTCGCCTCTCTACAGTACGCCACTAGCTGCATCCAATTACCACCATTAAGGATTCTATGTATTTCATTGTCTTGCAAAATATTTTTACCAAAAACAGCTCTTCTTATTTCCTTCAAGACTGGACAAACTCCGAGAGAGTGGCCAACATCTTCCTTTTCGTTCAAGTTGCAGAGACTACAAATAACTGCTAAATCACTGCGATGAGGTACAAAATTGAGACGCAACATCTCGCCTCTTACTTTAGAAATAGTGCTGATGGCTTCCACTGTAAATTTTGGGGAGAAGTAGTTAAGTTCGTTGAGATTGTAACTAGCTTTCGAGTAAAATCTCCTTTCGGCTGATGCTCTTGCCCTTCTTTTAAAGGGTACTTTTCATTCTTATCTGTTAGCTGTATTATTTCGTAGAGCGATTTCTTCAATTCCAAATTATTTGTTCCAGCTTGGTTAAAAGTGATTCCAGCGTCCGCTGCTAGCTTTGTCCAATCTTGGTACCAACTTTTCTTGAATTGTACCGAATACTGCCATATTATTTTGGGTAGCCGTGTTTCATTCATGCTAGATATCTTAATAAGATAGTCCGCATTCAGCTTAAGAGTTGAAATAAAGAGCGTTGACAGACCACTTTCTAAGTAAAACATATATTTTGGTGTGCTTATGGGCAGGTTGAAGATTTTTCTCAGAAAATAAAAAAGAATGTTTTCCACAGCATCAAATTTGATGGCCCCCAAACTTGAGCTCCATAAAATAAGATCAATTGCGCAGTTGCATTGAAAACCCTGTATTTTGAACTTAAAGCAATATTTTTATTATAAAAAATTCTTTGCCAATTTGCACAAATAGCTGTTCTTGCCTTGTACTCCTGTCCCTGTAGTGAAGTCCCGTAAAAATTTCCGTACTGATTTATCTAACCACCAGAATCGATTAAAGTACATATAGGAAAGTCAGAAAAACTTGGGTAGACATCACCGTTTTCTGGAGGGGGTTCTTTAGACTCCATTTTCCAAATTGACCGACAAATAGTAGTATAATTTGTATGGGAGAACGGAAAAATCTCCATAAAAACTAAACCACTAAACCGATTTCGATGAAATCATCAGACATGATAAAAAACAAGAAAAAACTAGATGAGAAGCCATTATCATTAATTTCCGCCCACTGCCACGCCCCCTTTTTTGAAAAATGTAATATATTCGTCAAAATTAATACAAATTCGGATGTTACTTTAGTTAACCTTATTAAAATATTTTTGTTTGGAATATAAGCTGAAAAAAGTTCCTACCACGCCTATTTTGTGGGCGTTTAATTTTTTTTACTTATGGAGTTCGTTTTAGTAAGATAAAATCTGAACCACTTCACTCAGTGTAATGAAATTTTTACATATGATAGCGAACAGTATAAGGATTGTATACAATTTTCGCCCATTGACACGCCCACAAAAGCACATCTTATCACTCTTCCTCATTAGCTGCCAAAAACCGAAGGAAATGATATCAATTAAGATGCTTTGTGAAGTTTCCTGATAGATATTGACTAAAGAAAATCTATTATTTTTGATTTTTAGTAAAAAAATTAAGAAATTATAAAAAATAAAATTACATATATTTGCACATCATTTGTATACACATTTTTCTCATACATTGCTCACCACATTTGCAATACTCTGAGCATGTCAAATACTTAAACTTACATTTAGACCTTTAATTTACAATTTTAATTAATAGTTCAGGGGGTCAATTCTCGACCTGTGAAACTGTGAAATGAAAACAAAAGTTATCATTTCATTTTCACAGAGTTTTATCATTTTATCACTTCACAAACACGTGCAAGGCGATTCCCGAACTCGTTACGAAAAACAGCTGTCAAAGTGAGTACTAAAAAGTCCTAACATGAAAAATGCTACCACTTGCTCATCGAAAAAGATGATTGTGACGTGATAGAAATACCAAGATAGCGAGTTGGGTGTATCAAATGGGCACAATTTGTCTTTGTTTATCATTTTTATTTTCACAAGTTTTCCCAGGTTTTCACAGAATGAAATGATTGTGATAAACGAATCATCATATAAAAACATTTTGGCATTTGTTTTCATTTTTTCACACTTCGAAAATCACATTTAGCGTGAAGGCGTTATGATATTTATCACTTCACAGTTTCACAGATCGAGAATTAACCTCCAGAAGGCATTATGTTAAGGCACAGATCGCGGGCTTAAGCCCACCATTTTTGTATCTTTGGAGATGCCATAATCTGTCAGCTGCAGGCTTGAATCTGGAAAAGAGCTCTGTGATAGGCTTAAGTATTACCTTAAAACAAAAAAGCATCTTTGGATATGTCCATGTCTAATTGTTACTCTGATATATGTTTCTCTTTATGTAATGAATAACGAAGCTGATCGAATGTCTTACACTTTGCTGATGAATGTAAAACTTGAACAAGGTATTCCTCTACTCTGTCAAGTATTTCATCAGATAAAATAATATCTTCTGCAAATCGAAGAAGTAACGGTTCTGGCGATGCTTGAATTGCAGATGATTTTGTTCCCATCTTGCTTGTGGTATCACAACCCGGGGGTCAATTCTCGATCTGTGAAATGAAAACAAAATTATCATTTCAGTTTTCACAGAGTTTTATCATTTTATCACTTCACAAACACGCGACAGGCGATTGCTGAACTCATTATGAAAAACAGCTGTCAAAATGAGTACTAAAAAGTACTAAAATGAAAAAAATCTACCACTTGCTCATAGAAAAAGATGATTGTTACGTCAGAGCAGGACCAAGATGGCGACTTGGGTGTATCAAATGAGAACAATTTGTTTCTGCTTATCATTTTTCTTTTCATAGGTTTTCGCAGAATGAATTGATTGTGATTTTTCACACTTCAAGAATAGCATTTGGCGTGAAGGGGTTATCATATTTATCACTTCACAGTTTCACGGATCGAGAACTCACCCCCTGTAAGGTGCCAGTTATAGCTATCATTGAAACTCATCATTGAAAATTTTAATGATTGTTTTTAAGATGTTTAGAAAGCAAAATCATTTATTATTTTGATGGACGATTAAAGCTCAAGACTTATATAATATTTCTAGCAAAAAAAAAAAAAAAAAAAATTCAAATAGGTCCAACTTTACACGAAAATTGACTTTTAATTTTTTAATGATCATTGGTAAGGTAGTTCAATCATTGAAATAAGAAAAGTCTTTTTATGTGGAAAGTTGGGCATATTTGAACAATTTTTTTGGCTAGAAATATTAATTAAGGCTTTATTTGTCTATCAAAATAATAAATGATTTTAATTCCTAAACGTCTCAAAATCAATCATCAAAATTTTCAATGATGAGTTTCAATGATAGCTATTACTGGCACCTAAGTATGTGGGCCTTAATTAAATTGTTGTAAAGTGCAGCTCCCAGTTGCTCCCCAAGTGTGTGAAGAAGCATACAGCGCATTTTATCACCCACTCTCACTTTGATCCACAATTCTTGCAATCCCTCACTGAATAGTTCAAATAAGGATGAGAACAACGATATCAGTGTCATTTGATAACACTATAAGGCATTTTATGCATGACTGGACGGCATTGAACAGTTGGATTATAATTCTGCTATCTGCTTCCTCCACAAAGGTTTGTAGGTCCAAGCACGTTTGAAGTTCTTTGTTATTGTTATTTATTATTAATGCATCCCCGCTATCATTGTCACCTGTGAGGGTTCCACTTAGAACTGGTAGTGAAGTCAGTCACTTTTGCCTTCTCAATGAAGCTAGAAGCAGCAGCTAGTTGGAGCATCTCTTTGTTTTTATCTGAAGACCTGAATCTATCCATCTGTCTAGGAATAGGCGTCTCCTGTTTGATATTTATTAGTTCGATTGGATCTAGAATTTTTCGTCTTTCTCTTTCACATTTGTTAAGTGAGTGGTCAATGTCAAAGTCAACTCGCTTAATTTTCTTGTTTTAATGCTTTTTTGTTTTAAGGGAATGCTTAAGCCTATCACAGAGTTATTTTCCATATTCAAGCCTGCAGTTTACAGATTATGGATTCTCCAAAGATGCAAATGGTGTGCTTATTAAATATCAATCAGAAAACTTCAAAAAGCATCTTAATTGATATCGTATCTTTCGGTTTTTAGAGTGATAAGATGGGCTTTTGTGGACGTGTCAATAGGCGGAATTGTATGCAATCATTCCCTATACTCTGTTCGCTATCATGTGTGAAAATTTCATTACACTGGGTGAAGTGGTTCAGATTTTATCTTACTAAATGAACTCCATATAAGTCAAAAAATAATAAATGCCCACAAAATAGGCGTGGTAGAAACTTTTTTCAGCTTAAATTCCAAACAAAAAAATTTAATAATAAGGTTAAGTAAAGTAACATCCGAATTAGTATTAATTTTGACGAATATATTACTTTTTTCAAAAAAGGGGGCGTGGTAGTGGGCGGAAATTAATGATAATGGCTTCTCATCTTGTTTTTTATCATGTCTGATGATTTCATCAAAATCGGTTTAGTGGTTTAGTTTTTATGGAGATTTTTCCGTTCTCCCATAAAAATTATACTACTATTTGTCGGCCATTTTGGAAAATGGCGTCTAAAAAACCCCCTCCAGAAAACGGTGATGTCTACCCAAGTTTTTCTGACTCTCCTATATGTACTTTAATCGATTCTGGTGGTTAGATAAATCAGTACGGAAATTTTTACGGGACTTCACTACAGGGACTGTATTATTGTTAGCTTTTGATTTAAAATGTGTTTCCATATTTAAATTGAAAGTTAGCTCCATGCCTAAGTAGGTGTATTCTTTAACAACATCCAGATCTCTTCCATCAATATTCCATTGTTCACCTCTTGATGCTCTTCCACTTCCATTCTGAAATATCATAGCCTATGACTTGTCTATGTTAACTTCTAAACTCCATATTTTGCAATACTCTGCCAGTCTATTTATCATCAGCTGAAGTGAAGTTGAAGACTCTGCTAATATGACAATGTCATCTGCATACATAATAACTTTAACTGTGGTGGTGCCAATTTTAACTCCGCATAATAACCACTGCACCAGGTCGTCCAGATAAAGTGCAAAAAGCAACGGGCTAAGATTGCAACCCTGCTTAAGCCCTCGGTTCATTTCCAGTTTTTCGGATTTTTCATTCCCGTCAAACACTTGTGCAAAAGATTGTTGATAAAGTTTTTCCAAGGCCTTAACAAACTTACTTAACACTCCCAAGTTATACAGCTTAAAAAACAAGGCGTTTCTATCGATAGTGTCAAAGGTGGCCTTAAAATCTACAAAAAACGCATAAAGCTTTTTGTTGCTGCTGAGTTTCATTCACTTAGAACAAAAATATTGTCTACCGTTGAGTAACCCTTTCTAAATCCAGCTTGGTATTCACTTAAAATTTGGTTGGTCTCTACCCAATCAGTGAGCCTTTTGCATAAAATTGAAGTATATATCTTAAGCGAAGCATTTATTCCTCTGTAGTTTCTAGGATCGGTTGGATCTCCCTTTTCAGTATGGGCCAGATCAGGGCTTCGTAAAAGTGATCAGGGGGTATACCAAAACTAAAAATTATGTTCAAAGCTTCTGCTAGTTTTTCTTTAAATTCGGGTGAGTTATATTTAAAGTATTCTACAGGAATGCTATTTGAACCAGCCGCTTTACCATCCTTCATCAACTTCAAGACAGATTCAACTTCCTCTTTGCTTATATCTGCGTCCAAAAAATTGTTTTGCAGATAGGGATGGGCGTATTTAAAACTACAATCTTCCTCCATCGGTGCACTCAAAAGATTATTGAAATGATTTCGTAGAACATCGACGCCTAGCTGAGAATCCTGCTTCATAATTTTGCTGCCATTAATTTTTTTTGTGAGCGCCCAAAACTCCTTCGAATCCTTGCATTGACCTAAAGATTTAGCCAAGTTTTCATCAAAATTTCTTTTTTTGTCTTTGCAATGACTCTTATAGTGTTTATTAGCTTGCACATACGCTGATTTCAAGCTCGAAGTATTATATTTACGCACCAAATTCAATAAAGCTAATGATTTGTTTCGAAGTTTTTCACAACTAAAATCGTACCAATCGTGTTTTTTCTTAATGAAGGAGGTTTTCTTCATTAGGCTGCTAGCTGCATCCATAATAATCCTTTCTAGCTCAAGGAGGGGAAAATATTTGATCCTTATCAGTAATTCCTTTTCTATTAAAATACCATTTGTTCTTCTCTGGATCTCATCGATATATTTATTATTCCATTTTAAAACTCGGTAGTTGTTATTCAAATCTTTCGGGAAATATTAAATGATATCTAGTTCAATTTCGATTGAAATTGGAAGATGATCGGATAGATACACGAAAATCCCCTACACGAAAATCTTTTATGGAGGAACACCAGTCTCCACCAGCAAGACAATAGTCTATTGTGGAACTACCTTGCTTCCCAATAAAAGTTATTTCGCCCTCCAAATCTCCAAAGCAGCATCCATTTAAAATATTAAGTCCAAAATCATTGGAAAGTTCCAAAATAATTTTTCCTTCAGAATTGACTTTGAAGTCTTTTGAATTTCTTTGACGTGTCGTATTGCTAAACGTGGGTTCTACATTACCGGTTCAAGCATTTAAATCTCCAATTAAGTTGTGTGTTCTTAACATGCTTAACATATCGTAAAGACTGTTATATTCCAGTGTCCATTTCGTACAATTTATATAGATGGGTATAATATACATTTTGCTGCTAGTATTTTCTTTATTTTCGATGTAAAAGTAAAATTCATTGTATTGATGTATTTTATATTTTCAATATAGACTCCTTTTTATAGCAACCATATTGTTCCTCCGCTTCCTCTTCCCCATTTTGAAGTTTTTTTTGCTGGTAACCAAACGCAGTTATAGGTACTAAAGTATCTTTCAAAGGCCACACATTTATCTTCAACAATATGTGTTTCAAAAAGAAATATTATATTATAGTTCAACAAATAACTAACAAAATTTGGGAAAATCAATTTATTATTTAGACCTCCCACATTATATGCGACAACACTTAAATTACAAATATTTATTTTCTTAGATGATTGATCCTCACTTACATCCCTGTGCTATTGGCGTGAAGTACCTGCCAATTCAGAAACTACACCATCTGCTTCTGTCAACGTTCTGTCATTCTGATTTTCGGTCTCGTTGCACGTTGGTAAACAACTCGAAAAGAACTCCTCGGGTAAATTAAACATTAGTTTCAATTTCGTAAATCCACAGTCATTTCCACATCTCAACCCTCCAGCTAAATTATCCCACGTAAACAGAGTTTCATCCACAAAAAGTTTGTCGTTCTTGACGCTTATTTTCCCTTTTACGCAGTCGCATTTTATAAGCTTTCGTCGGATGCCCAGCAGGTTTGCCCTTCGCCTTCTGACACTAGGAGGAAAGTCTTTTTGGATTGAAATTGAAGTGTTTTTTAATTTCTGTGTATTCTTTAGAATAGAAAAAACTTCTTCTTTGTTGTTAAATTTTACAATAAAATTTTTAAAATTTGTGTTCCAAGACTTAATTTCTTTTATTTCTTCGTGTTTTATTTCTTTGACGATACCATTAGACAGATTTTTGCAAATGTCAACGACTTGTTGTTTTTGTTCAATTTGGTTATTTGCTTCTATTTTCACGATGAGATTTTTATCTGTGTTTAATCTATTAATGTTTTCCAATTCCACCTCTAAAGTATTAACTTTAGATTGAAGTGCATTTAGCTGATTTTTGAGCTCACTGTTTTCTCTTTTTAGAGCGCCTAAGTCATCGCGTAGCTCATCGATATCGGATTTCTTGGCCAAGTCCTTTTGTTTGAAATCGAATAAACACCCAAGTTGCTCCACGGTCAGATCGGAGACTTTAGAACTACCTTTAGCTTTTTTAATGTAATCTTCCATTTTAATTGGTGAAAGTTCAGACGAAGGACGTTTATTCATTTCTTGTGAACAAAGACAGTTGACATTCCTTTGTTTCCTTCGCTTTGCGATTTTTAATTCACAAAATAAGTTAGTTTTTTACCAATTAATTACCTTGTCTGAGTTTATTTAACTTTTTAATTTAATAGAACAAATATATTTATCTGTTTTAGTAACGTTCTATAATTTAATATTGTTTATTTTATTTAAAATGCAAAATTTTCTCAAGAGCAATATTTAACTGAACTGATCACTTTAGCACCAGTGTTGCCACCTCACCTTATTACAGAGCTTGAAAACCATTTATATTCAAAAACAATTAAAAACGCCTACAGTTATAGGAACCAAATTGACTTTTTTTTGCTAATTTTTACCCAACAATTCCTCCTTAATTTAGATTCAATACTTAACTAAACCTTTGCAAAATCTGCATTTAAGACACATATGTATTTTAAAAACTTTTGGCCCTTTGGAATTCATACATTTATTGTGTTACTGGATTTTGATTTCAGAGACTTTTCAAAAATTATATTCTTCGGCATTTTGTATTGAAACACAAATTTAAATTAAACAAAAAGGTTTAATAACAAACTATTCAAATTTTCTACATCTTACATACGGGATCATGACGATATCTCGAATGACAAAAATCTCAAAATACATTTCATTTCAAAGAAAGACATAATCTCCAAAAAATCTCGAAAAATAAAAATAAATTCGAGATTTTTTTTAACTTACATATTTTAAAAGTTAAGTCCACGATAACACGCATTTAATGTTCAGTAGCTAATGAAATTATTGATTTTTCTGGGCAAACAAAATAAAAAACTAAATTTTAAAAATGAAATCAAAAGAATGTATTTCAATTATGACCTACCCTCATAAAGGTACCAGATGAGCGGTATACAGTTTTGTAGGAAGTGTCTTAAAAAACAATTTGCGCATGGGTTGCCTGTCGAAAAGTTATCAAGGCATAGGGTTGCCAAGCAATTATTCTCAATTTTTGGGTTTTTTCAATTATCTGCCCCAGCTTAGATGGTAGACCTTAAAGACAGAGCGCCACCTCTGAAGGCGTGTGCATTGTGTGAATTGTGAATTTAAATGAAATAGCGTGCTAAGGCATTTGTTAGTTAGTTGAGTTTGTAGTTTCAGTTTCTCTATGTATTTAATGGTTAAATATTCAATTACTATAGGTACTACATTACTTAGATTAGTAAAAGGAGGAACCATAAAGGAGTTTTTTCTGTGTGATCTTGCTCTGATTATAATCGAAAATATTTGAATTATAATTTACTTTCCTCAACATTCTGGTAACTGGTTCATTTCTGCTATAGTCAGTTCTGTGAGGGGGTAGGTGGAACTGGGGTACTGATCTTAGAGAGTTTTTATATTCTTTTAATATAAAATAATAAATTGGGTGGCGCAACAGCTCGTGGAGAACGAGGGCCTAGTGACTTACAACTCTCAACCATTCCTGTGCATGTTGTTGGCCGTTCGGACTCGGCAAAAAACTGTAGGTCTCCTCTATTCTTGCCAACAAACACGCACACAGGAATGGTTGTGAGTTGTAAGTCACTAGGCCCTGGTTTTCCACGAGCTGTCGCGCCACCCAATTTATTTATTTTATTTTTTTGTTGGCAGGAATGAAGGGGACCTACAGTTTTTTGCCGAGTCCAAACGACTATATGAGAAGCACTTTTTCATGACAAGTATACTCTTGGAGGATTTGTCAGTTCCTCGCAAGAGGCAGTACCTCGGATAAAAGATGAAAGGGGGACCATACTTGGCTAGAATACTCAAGTAAAGGTCGAACAAAGGTTGTAAAAGAGATTTCGCAACGTATAAGGATCTGAAAACTCCTTAGACACAACGTTTAACAAAACCAAGAGCGGAGTTTGCCCTAGCAATTATGTTGTCATAATGAGATCTGAAGTTGAGCTCGCTATCACAAACCATACCTCAGTCCCGAATGGTTGTTATTCTGGAAACAAAGACATTATTTATATAAAAGTCCCGTGGTGATGAACGTAAACGTTTGCGGGAATATGTGATTGCTTGGCAATTACTAACATTAAGCTATAAATTATTGTTTTTGTGACACCAAACTAAAAAACTGTTCAGGTCATTCTGCAGAGGTAAAACATAGCTAGATGAAGAAATTACTCTAAAAGTGTGTATATCATCCAGGATCGAAACAAACCACGATATTTACGATCCATTAAGTATGATTCCATCCATTGAATGAAACCCAGGAGGAATTCCTAGAGCCTTTAGTTTAAATGAGATGATTATATGTGAGATTTTGTCAAAAAATACCTTGCTAAAGTGCGTAGCAATAACATCAACTTCGCTTTTATTTTCTATTGCTTTTAATGTATATAGGAAACAAATTCTGTTAAGTTAGCGGTCGAAAAGGTACCTTCAATAAACACTTAAAAATTGAAATAAATCAGTCCCTAAATTTTTTTGACTAGTATTTTGTTTTGACTAAACTGGGGTGATTTTCGGCTTAGGCGATAGTTGAGTGTCACTGTTTCGATTGTCAATTTTGAATATCAACTTTTCTTTGTTCTGCGTAGAGTGATCACCTAAAATATATAATTTATATGTTTAAAATAATATCAATGAATATCCACAGAAAATCTTGTAGGTACATTGGAATAGGAAGCTCCAGGATATTTGATTTATTCCTTAAGTTGATTACTTGATTCTGTGCAATATTTGATCTTTTTGAAGTCATTTTCTTCATTTCTCGTTCTTCGCCATAGAAAATTAGCATTGAAGTGAATATTACTATTCACTTATGTTTACATATTATAACTTTGATAATTTTTCTTTTTTTCTCAAAACTTTCGATAGTGGAGCTGAAGCTGACACAATTAATATTTCTCAAAATAAATCAAACAAAATGTGTATGAAGGCAACAACCAAAATATCTGTCACCCACATTCCCTAGCAAAAAAGTGGTAGTCAATTTGATAATCACCTTACGTAGAGCAAAAACATTTATTTTGATGATCCACCCATTTGGATCAAATTACGATTTGTTGTTCGCAATTTTAATGTTCTCTCAATAGAATAATTGATACTAAAAGAGTATTTATTTACGATTTTGGAGTATCAATATCTTCATTTTGCTCAGTTTTGCAAATTGCAAACAAATAGTCGTAAATTACGAAGTCCCGAGCCAAGGTATAAATCGGGATTCATTTTTCGTAATTTGCAGCTCATTTTTCGTGATCTGTTCCAAGAATTCTTTCCATGTAGCCATTCGTTACATTACACTTTAACAACATGTATCCCTACACTGAGAAAAAAAAACAGACCAAAATCTCTTCGCAGACACCCCAGCAGACATGTTTTAAATTATTGCAGTTCAAATGTTGTTTTAATCAAATTCATTGTTTCGAGTAACGTCACTACTTTAAGCCCTAACCGGGAGTGATTTCCGCAGTATTTTTTTAACTGCCATTCCTTTCGAGATGTTCTCACTAGTAGTCTCAGTTCAAAAAGGCAGGCGGAAGTACCTTGACAAACACCTTGAAAGAAATTCTTGATCAAACATTGTGAAACAAGTTCTTAAAGGTCTTATAATTTGTAAGTTAAGAGAAATTCTTTGCTTTTTAAACCTAGTCTTCACAAGGGGCCCCGCCTATCGTTCTTATCTAGCGCTGCCTCTGCTTAAAGATATACAAAAAAACCATACAAAGAAAATTTTATTTAAATTTATAAACTACGTCATTTGTGAAATCAAAGGGCACGGTAGTGCCCAGCCAAGTTCGCGGCACTACACCCTTTTTACAGGAACAAACTCAGGCGATTTTCAACCCCCCTCTAACTTCAGTACCAATAAAGTCAGAAACTTCAAATTCGCAGTATTTGCTGGGCTGATCAAACACAGGTGGCTCACCAAATTTCAACTCTATAGCACTAGTAGTTCCCAAGATATAGGACTTCAAAAATCGCAAAAACCGTAACTGACTGACTGATTCACTGACTCACTGACTCACTGACAGATCATCAAAATTATGGAGCACTTCCCGACATCGTAGAGACTTGAAATTTCGCACAACGGTAGGCCTTGTGGTACATACAAAGGAAATAATCGAAAATGTGCAATTTTCTATTCAGGGGGCGTGGCATCCACCCACTTTCTTAAATATTATATAAATTATATGGAGCTTTTCCGATTGTTCTAGAACAATGAAAATTGGTAAGTTGGTAGGGTTTGAGGTACTTAGAAAGAAAAAAATTGAAAAATAGGAATTTTCCATACAGGGGGCGTGGCATGCACCCACATTCTTAAAAATTCTTATAAATTATGTAGAGCACTTCCGATTGTTGTAGAACGATGAAAATTGGTAGGTCGGTAGGACTTGAAGTACTTAGAAAGGAAAAAATCGAAAATTTGGAATTGTCCATTCAGGGGGGGGGGGGGTGCCATCCACCCACTTTATCAGAATTGCTATTATTTGTATAGAGCATTTTCGGTTGTCGTAGAATTATGAAACTTTGTAGAGCGGTAGGGCTTGACTTTCACCTGGCAAAATAAGTCTTTGCAAAAAGGAGTGAAATCACAAAAAAAACATAAATGTTAAAAACGGAGCCAAGTTCTTATGTGCATAAGAAACCTGTGCGTAAAAAGTCAGCCAAAAAAAGTAATGAGATCTAAAATATATGCCAAGTTTTAAGTTCATGAAGTTTAATATCAAATATCATAAGTAGAGTAATATCGAAACAATTCCAAATCATGACAGAAATTTGGTAATTAATGATTACTGATTAAAATTTGGTGGATTTACTTGGCAAGTTTTCTCTTAAATACTTACTTAATCACAAATTTAAAATGTATGAAAACTTGACCAGTGAACCCACCAAATTTTAATCAGTAATCATTAATTACCAAATTTCTGTCATGATTTGGAATTGTTTCGATATAACTCTACTTAAGATATTTGATATTGAACTTCATGAACTTAAAACTTGGCATATATTTTAGATCTCATTACTTTTTTTGGCTGACTTTTTACGCACAGGTTTCTTGTACACATAAGAACTTGGCTCCTTTTTTAACATTTATGTTTTTGTTGTGATAGATTATTTCAGTAGGTTAAATGAGGGTAAACAAAGGGACAAGTTTAGAATCAATTTTCCAAATGAAAAATGATAGAAAGTTTTTTTCTTTTGTGATCGGTAAATTTGTAAATAAAATAAAATCACTATATGTATATGTAAAAACAACAAAATTTGCAAATCGAGATATGAAAATTTGAATGTCGAGGATTGCAAAATAGAGGTTTCAAAAATAATTCACCATGACTGATTCATGATGATTGTCTACGAAAAATATTTATGTACATGGGTCAATATTTCAAAACATTTTAATATTTTTCACTCCAAATTGGACCATCGTTCAAAACAACCTATTTTACTAGAATAACAATTATATCTCTTAATAACTCTATAAAGACCGAGAGCCCACAGCAGATTTTGGGTGTGAACGATAGTCGAAAGCTTCATTAAAGAAAAGACTATTAAAAAAATCAAAGTCTTGCAGTCCACAACTGGGGCCTTTGCGAGAAACAGTGCATCGAAAAAAAAATGCAACTTCGAGGATAATCGTGTTAGCCGAAATTGGTTTTCACTCCTTCCTTGAGAAGCTCCTCGGATCACATATCATGGAATCTGAGACCATTTGAGTGTATAGTTCGCTCTACCGGACCGTTTAAAAAATTCAAAATTCTAAGTGAAAAACAGTTTTTTTTAACAGTCTGGCAGGGCGAATTAAACACTCAAATGATCACAAATTCCGTGATATGGGATCCGCGGAGCTTATCTAGGGAGGGGTGAAAACCAATTTCGGCTAACACGATTTTCCTCGAAGTTGCATTCATATTTTTTTTCGATGCACTGTTTCTCGCAAAGGCCCCAGCTGTGGACTGCAAGACTTTGATTTTTTAATAGTTTTTAATGAAAGCTTTCGACGCCTATACTTCTTTTTTGCTATCGTTCACACCCAAAATCTGCTGTGGGCTCTCGGTCTATTATTAAATGAAGCATTTTAAATAAATTTTTTATAAAAATTAAATATACAAACGTATTCAACGTATAACAAAGAAAAAGTTCAATCTAAAAATTCTCTTCTAAATTTTAATCTCGCAAGTTAATAACCCATGTAATGTCCCATTTTCAAGTTTTAAGTCTCTGAAGGTTTTCCTTTGTTTCGAAAGTTAAATCCAGAAATAGATATTTGAAGCAATTGGAATTATTGCCTGAATTCAAAGACTTGCTATTTCAGGAGGAAAAAGAAATTGCAGCATCAACTTCAGCTTTTCTAGCATTTTGTAAATGAAGATATAAAGTTGGTTTTTAACTATTTTGTATAGTAAAGGAAATTATTTCTAGTAGGTGCCTACATAAACAATGTACAAATATTACTAGTTTCTATGTTACTTTAAGGCTATTACTAAAATTAAAACTGTTAAGAAATAAATAATTTTTATTTTTGTTTCTATGCATATTCATGAAAATTTTGTTTAGGGGAAAAAAGGGGAATTTTTTTGGAGATTAGGGGAACAAAATTGAGTTTGCTGATAAATACAGGGGAAATAGGTTATGAAAGTCTGGGGACACTGGCTGTGGGCTCTTAGTCTAATAACAACTATTTTGAAATAAGGGGTCATAGTATTTGATGAAATCTAACGGTTTTTTTTTAGTTAGGGAAATGATATTTGTATCAGGGGAATGACAAAAATTTATATTTACTCCGGTGATTAGATGGATATTTAATTTTGCAGATGGTTTCAGAAGGTTAAAGAAAAAAGAGAACAAATACTAACATGAAAAATAGATTGCACGGCTATGTCGCACCAACATGCTCTTGTGGTTCAAGGATTTTGCGTGACAAAACATTTTATAGATTGTATTATTTATGATATTTTGAACGAAAAAATGTGAAAAAATATAAAAATACTAAAAGTACTGTAAATAGGTTTAAATGCAATATTATTGTTCCTCCTAGAAGTACCAAAACGCAATTAATCATTACAATGAAAACTTGAAAGTCAGGGGAATGACACAAAAAATTATGTTAGGGGAATGACTGCGAAGGGTGTTTTATGAGAATTAAATCGAAGTTATTAGAAAATAAGGTGTTTTACATTATTTATCGAGTAGGTCCTTTAAAAACACGGACGAGTAAACTTTTTTAATTTGTAAACCACACGGTATAGTAAAAAACTCACGTTAGAGGAATGACAAATTCGCTGGACGAAAAACAAGATCAGCGCCTTAACTTGAAATATAAAAGACAGCCGAGTTTTTTTCAAGGTCTTACTTCAATTTTCATAAAGAACAATCCTGTCCCGTTAAACAACAAACAAATCAGTTTTCTATTTGAAGCCTATATATTTTTTTTTAATTTCCATTGGTGGGATAGAAATTAACATTTTAGTGGGGACAATTACTAAATAGCTCCTATTTAACAAAGTTAAGCAACTAAAAATAAATTAAAGATTCTTTAGTGAGGGTGCATTTATTGTTAAAAAGACGGCATCATTAGATTTTGTGCACCGTTTTTAGTTTCGTTGCTAAAATTCATTGCAGTGGGGTAAGTAGGCCTGGGTACACGTCAGGGGAATGACATTTTAGGTGTTTAAATTCATATAGCGGGACTGATAATTTTTTTTAACTTTTTTTTTTAAGCGAATGTTAGAACCCGTTTGTTTTAAGCCATCCAACGATCCAACTAGCAAACTTATAATATAATTTTTTATTTCGGCTCAAAAATGAAGGAGACTGAAATATTAATATTTTGAAATATTAACCCTCATATTGTATATATTTTTAGAAAGATAATGTAAAAAATATCACCGGTATCTTTCAAATTTTGTGTTTAACCTTTATTTTTGTGAAGTGAATTTTTGAAATTTGCACACTTATTTTTCTAGGAACATTTTGTATGATTTTAGGTTTTTTTAATACAAGTACAAGAGCCAACAGCATGTTTTGAGAGTGGAGGGATAACAAAAATCAGGGTATGAGAGCTTACAAGTACATCTATCATGATATCGAATTCCAAAGTCTAGTAGGATTTTCTTTCAGCCTTTGGGAAGGTTGGAAGGCTAAGACCCACTTGATTTCCTGTCAATGTGTTATGGGCACTAACACTTCAATTCATCTAAAAACAAGATGTATATAAAGTTAGCAGGACATATTTGGAAATACATGTTAAAAACTATCCTATCATTAGTTGCTACTTAATTGCGAATTAGTTACGCAAAAAAAAAAATTAATTGCTTTTTTGGTTTATGAAAAAATGGGTGTCCTGCTAAGTTCATATGAAGTTAGCAGGACACCCATTTTTTCTTAAACCAAAAAAGCAATTAATATTTTGTTTGCGTAACTAATTCGCAATTAAGAAGCAACTAATGATAGGATAGTTTTTAACATGAATTTCCAAAAGTGTCCGGCTTACTTTATATACATAAAAAAAAGGAAATGATACTCTCTCATTTTTCCAAAGCTTAAAGACTTTAATTTTAATGATCCGATCAATTAGATCCATGATTTCAGTTTTTCAAGCAAACCTTTTCAGCTTTTTTTTTGGAGACTTAATTTTGTTTTCATTTTAATTTATTTTATTAATTTCACGGACTTACCGCGATAGTTTTATTCAAAAAATTGAATTGAAATTGAAAGCCCGATGTTTCGACAAGGTTCCACTTGTCGTGGTCACGGGTTAACTGATGGCTTGTGGGTGGTAGTTGTTGTTTCTTTTTTATTCTCTCCAAAAATTAATGGGACCGTCAATATTGAGGTATTTATGTTTAGGAAAAATGACAATTTTAAAAAAATCACGTAGTTTATAATTTTCAAATGAAATTTTCTTTATATAGTATTTTTTGTATATCTTTACTGTTTCTTAACAAGATACCAATGGTTATAGAAAGTTTAATTTTCAAAAGTAATAAGCATTTTTAGAAATAATAGTTCTTAATTTTCGATTTCCCAAAAATTATCAAATTGGACATTGGCCCTTTTAGAACCAAGGTACAGAAATATTGTGTATTTAATATAATTTTATAGACATTATTATGATTTTCGTTAACAAATTTCATCTCACCCAAAACTACCTTGTGCTCACCCATACGATTGATCCTGGCTACGGGCGTGTCTTGGATATGCTAAAGAAGGTGCAAGTCTACGTTGATACCAATTTTAATTTTTCATGCATTAATTTTTTCAAGGTTTCCCAAATGATTTTTCCTAATTTTCTTGGTCTAAATATGTTTTGCTTACCTTCTAGGGTGAATTTTTTCAACAAAAAAAAAGATAAGAAATAAAATCATCAAAAATGGCATTGAAACTTAGCTTGCGTGGTTAAAAACCATCATAGACTTTTCAGTTGCATTTATGATTATTTTTATTTTTTAGTTTTTGAACTTACGGCCTTGAAGAAAATGCGCATTTGATGCATTTTTTTACTCAGCTTATTTGAAAGTAGGTGTGATCTCTTCAGATCATTGAAACTTCCTTAAAAATGAACAATGCCTCATCAATCCCTGAGCATCATGAGATTCTCAGAAACAACTCAAATTGTCTTGCCTAATCAGAATGCTCTCAGAGTTAGTGGGATGTTTTGTCTTTAATAAATATATTTGGACAAGACTGGAAATTATTGTTTTTTTTTTATATTTCTTAATATGAAGAATTATGGGATTTATTTATTTAAATAAAAATCAACAGTTAAATTATATAAACCTTCATTTGTGAGGAGCTGGAAACACAAAAATGTGTCACGGTCCTTATTTCCCGGAGGATGATTTAACTGTAGGCACCTATTCGTTTATTTAAAATGGAACCCGATATTTCACAAGAGGGTAGGAAAAAAAAATCAAAGCTTCCCACTTTATTTCCGGTAAGGTTGGTCTGCCACATCGTCCTTTTAGTTTTTTTTTTGTCTTCTTTTGAAATATTTTTTTTTATTTAGTTTTTCTGTGGATTCTTTCAGCTTTCTCTTATTCCCTGTATTCACCTTGTTTATTTGTCCGCCCAAAGCCCTTATTGCTGTTCTAGTCCTGGTGTGAAAACATAAATTGGAAAACAATCTTTTTACCCTTGGGCCATTGGCCATCACTGGCTGTTGAGAGGGTTGTTGGTGTTGGTTTTTCATATTTTTTTTTTTTTATAACTGCAGCCAGTTGCCCCTCTGTTTCCTTTTGATGTTGGAATCACTTTAATTTTTAAATTTTAATATTTGAATTTTTTTTATATCTTTACTCCCACTTGCTTCTGTATTCGGTAGATTATATGAATAAAGCAATAGGTATAGTAGGTGAGGTGTATTGAGAGGGGATATGAGATGAATGCAAAAATGAGTGACGAGGAGGAAGAAGTCCCTGAGTTATCTTTGGCCAAGTTAATTGCCTTTTGCCTTTATGGTGCCCTCTTTTATTCATTGACTTGATTTCTATTTTTTTTTTTTTTTTTTTTTTGCTGTAATATTATAGCCTAGCTTTTAATTATTATGCATTGCATTTTGTCGAGTTTAATTTTTTTTTAATATTTTTTTCATTTTACTACGGAAAGTGGAGAAAAGGTAATGATTTCTATTTTTATTTTCAAAGTGGGTGGATATTTTATTCGATAAAAGTAGAAAGGAAGACAAACTGAAGTTAATTCTGTTACAGGTTTAGTAATATGATGTAAAAGGGTTAGATAGGTACACAGAATTACTTAACCTTGTTGCTAAGGTTTTATAAAATAATAACAAGAAAACTTTTACTGTCTACACAGGTTCTGTCCTGCAAGACAATGTGGCATCAGAGTATGGAAATGAGTTGGGGATAAGAAAAATGGGTTTTAAGTGTAGTCTTGTTGAAAGTGTTTTATTTATAGATGCAAGTAAG
Organism: Dasysyrphus tricinctus; assembly: GCA_963921185.1. Lineage (NCBI taxonomy): Eukaryota > Metazoa > Arthropoda > Insecta > Diptera > Syrphidae > Dasysyrphus > Dasysyrphus tricinctus. The sequence continues at coordinate 200,550,175 of OY992531.1, forward strand.
TACCTTAGCTTAGATGTTTCGATTAGTTAGTAAGTAAAATGCAGAAAAAAAACGTGCATGAAAGAAGTTTAGATACCATCTGAAAGGCCACTATGAAAAGTCAGTATGTTACAGTAATTAGTCAGAAAAAGATATTTCTTAAGAATTTCTAAAGTTTCTTTTCAAGTTCACAGAAAAATTAATTTGAATTAGAAAAAAAACTTGAGAAATGTATTACAAACAAATTTTAGCGAAACAATTACTGAAATATATAGTAATAGACCTTTCAGAACTCGTAATAAGGTGGAAAGTAGCACTAGGTTTCTATGGCTAAGAATCCACAAAGCAACCTGGCCTCCCTAAACCAATGCGGAAGATACGCCTCTTCCCCTTAGATTATAGACGGATATATACTTTTCGGGTAGCAAAGATCGATTCTGACCGTTTACTTATTGCGGTTAAGAGCTTTACTGTCAAATGAAAAGAAACAACGAACCGCCCGGCCCTAAAGAAGAAGTTCAACGTTGATCACCTTAGCATACCTGAAGTCGCCAGAGCCTACAGTGAGCTCTCCACTGTCATCCGAAACCCTAAAAGGCTATCAACCACCCCCAAAATAGAACCCATGATTCAGCATGATGCGTACAGCTGAAAAAGGTGACAGAAGATGCGCATGCGAATATGCTGCAGGGTAAAATAAGAGTAGCCTCCCAACTCAAGGAGATTGAAGAGCCTCACAATTGAATCAACACCCAGAGAAGTTGTCTAAAAAGCCAAGCAACTGTCTGCTGGCTCAAACCCGAGCGCAGGCTTTTCAAAACAGCGAAAGTAACCCAATCACTGGGCAGATGTATTCAAGCAGCATTTCCAGCAGCTGTAGAATGAAAATCACGTAGTGTGTTGATGGGCAAACTCGAATCCCGGACGTTTCAGGTCAAGCCGGTAACACTCTAGACTCTTTCCTCTGACCCTGATAAATACTCTATTCGGGCCCTATTACCGTTCGTGAATCGAACCAAAAAGCTGACGAATGAATCAATTTGGTATTACGATCGGCGAACATTCACCACATGATTCGCCCCAAACATCAAAATTAAGCGAATGGCAAATGTTAGTGACTGGACGGCGAAAAATAAATAAAACGCGAATTTTTTATTATTTTGTGATAAACATGAGTTAATTAAATACACTAGTCAACGAAATTAAAGGAACAAATTTTTTTTCAATTTTTGTTAGCGTTTTTTGAAGAGCTGTATCTTTGTGACGAGTGGTCGTATTGAGTTGAAATAAAAAGCATTTTACAGCTTTATGTTTTTTGTTTTGAGATTTGTTTGCAAAAATTTTTTTTTGAAGTACCGTTATTGCGTTATTGCCAAAAATGAGACGAGACAACAAAATTATTTTTTTTTTTATATAAGAAGGTTTTATAATACAAATTCTATATACTACTGAAATAAATCAGCCAAGTAGAAGACTTAGCATTAAGGATTGGACTTGTTGAATTATTGATTCAAAATAGCTTTTTATGGCCTTTAGTCCTAGTCTTGTTGGATATAGTTTACAGTGGATTTTCGTTGAAAAATTCATGTAAGTTGAACTGAACTTAATATAAATTGCGTATGACAAAGCCCTCACTATGTCACTGATGAGTTCAAGTGAGTAAGCCGAACGAAACGCCAATTTATAGGACTAAAGGCCATAAAAAGCTATTTTGAATCAATAATTCAACAAGTCCAATCCTTAATGCTAAGTCTTCTACTTGGCTGATTTATTTCAGTAGTATATAGAATTTGTATTATAAAACCTTCTTATATAGAAACTATGCCTGGCCCAGGGCAAAAAAACTTCCAGCTTAATGATTAGGAATTCTAGTCTTGTTGGATATAGTTTACAGTGGATTTTCGTTGAAAAATTCATGTAAGTTGAACTGAACTTAATATAAATTGCGTATGACAAAGCCCTCACTATGTCACTGATGAGTTCAAGTGAGTAAGCCGAACGAAACGCCAATTTATAGGACTAAAGCCCATAAAAAGCTATTTTGTATTTTTTTTTTTTTATTTTTTTGAAGGTCCTCATTTCTATGGATAAATTTTTTTGAGTCAATTAAATATCGTGATCAGATACCTTCTTTGTTTAGCTTCAATTCAGTTCTTTTGTTTTTGTCGTACGATTTTTTTTGACATGGTTTATCTGACTTTGAATGAAAAAAGATACTTTTAGCCTTGATTACCAATATCTCAGCAAATAATGACGTTATAAAAAATTCAAAGACAGTTTTGGAAATTTGAGAAAGCGTTTTATAAAATTTTTTTAAGATTTTGTAAAAATTATTTTTTTTTACCCTTCACCGTTAGTTTAAAAAAAAAGTACTTAAAACCGACGTTTTGTGGTCTTTTCGTAAATCTTTTTTTTTCTTTGCAAATATTGATTGCATGGCTTGCGTTGGTATGCATATTTATAGACTTTTAAATCATCAATATTCTTGTAAATTTTCAAATTGATTCATCGAACCTTTTTCCTCACCAAAACTTCAAAGCCTTACACACCAGGTAAAGGAACAAATTGTGTTGTTCCTAAACAATGCGTAGTCGTCAACAAAATGACAAGAAAACCGCAATTCCAGTGGATTGTTTTCACAGTTTTGCATTAGTTAGATACTTTTTTGAATTGAAATGAAATAAAAAATACATTTTTTCACAAAAAAAAACTAAAAAAATTAAGTTTTTTGTTTGAAAAATGTTTTTTTTTTTTTAATGTAATTTTTATTTAATTTCAATTCAAAAAAGTATCTAACTAATGCAAAACTGTGAAAAAAAATCCACTGGAATTGCGGTTTTCTTGTCATTTTGTTGACGACTACGCATTGTTTAGGAACAACACAATTTGTTCCTTTACCTGGTTTGTAAGAATTTGAAGTTTTGGTGAGGAAAAACGGTTCGATGAATCAATTTGAAAATTTACAAGAATATTGATGATTTTAAAGTCTATAAATTTGCATACCAACGCAAGCCATGCAATCAATATTTGCAACGAAAAAAAAAGATTTACGAAAAGACCACAAAACGTCAGTTTTTAGTACTTTTTTTAAACTAACGGTGAACGGTAAAAAAAAAATAATTTCTACAAAATCATAAAAAAATCTTGTAAAACGCTTTTTCAAATTTCCAAAACTGTCTTTGAAATTTTTATAACGTCATTATTTGCTGAGATATTGGTAATCAAGGCTAAAAGTATCTTTTTTCATTCAAAGTCAGATAAACCATGTCAAAAAAAATTGTACGACAACAACAAAAAAACTAAATTGAAGCTAAATAAAGAAGGTATCTGATCACGATATTTAATTGATTCAAAAAAATTTATCCATAGAAATGAGGACCTTCAAAAAAAATAAAAAAAAAATAATTTTGTTGTCTCGTCTCATTTTTGGCAATAACGCAATAACAGTACTTCAAAAAAAATTTTTTGCAAACAAATCTCAAAACAAAAAACATAAAGCTGTAAAATGCTTTTTATTTCAACTCAATACGACCACTCGTCACAAAGATACAGCTCTTCAAAAAACACTAACAAAAATTGAAAAAAATTTGTTCCTTTAATTTTGTTGACTAGTGTATTTACAATCGAAAAAAATTTACAAAAATGACATACACCACACAAAACCATTTAAAATTTAAGTTACACGCCAAGCTAAACCTACACCAAATTGAACATATTTAAAAAGTCGTTGTAGTGTAGTGTAGACTGGTTGGATATCTTTTGTATTTCTCAAAAAAAAAAGGATATTACATATTAATCACTATAAAATCACGTAATGACCATTTAAATAGTTTAATTGAAAATAAAAATGAAGAAAATTGCAAAAACTCTGCGCTTTAAAATTATTTGATTTAATTTTGTTTATTTGACTTTTGTGGCAAAAAAAAAAACAGATTGAAATGAATTTTTCCCATGAATTTTTCCAATGAATTTTTAGCAAATGAATTCATTCGCCAAACCTAATATGAACTTTCACAGCGTTCGCCAAACCGTTCGACTTCAAGCGAACGTTCGATTCGTGAACCGTAATAAGGCGCTTAGTGTAGTGTACTATCGCTTCTAGGCGGCCCTAGATCTATTGGGGGGGGGGGGGGAACCCGGGGCATGTGCCCCAGGCGGCAGCTTACAGGGGCGACAAATCAATGTGACTGAAAAAAATTTAGAATTGCGACGCTTAATGAAATTAAATTAATTGTGATGCGGCAATGGAAAATTAAATTATATCTCTCTGTCAACTTTTGGCAGTTTTTCTATCACTATTTCACCATTTAAAATAATTTTTAAAAAACTATTGACAACTATAACTTGATTGAAAGATTAAATAAAAGAAACGAACTATAATACATTGTTGAAAGTTTTTCAGTTATATTTTAATAATTGTTTTTTTGGATTGTATGTAAGTGCATTTTTACAAAACTTCCCATCCCCCCTGTAGGAGATAGATCCCCTTCTTGAATAATAAAACACTTGAACTGTGTCCCCCTACAATCCTCGCACCTTGCCGTAAGAATCGTAGTCTTGCCTAAAGAATTATTTGCTTGATACAGGCAACTTTGTTACACTGTATTTTAGATATTTTTAAGTTCACAAAAATCTAAATACAAACGAATGTAGGAAATAAGGTGCTCTACTAGGATCTGTTTAGTAAAAAAATTGTTCGTTTAGATGAACAAAAAGGTAGATAAACGCTAAAAGCCATTTATACAGTTTTTCGACAGCAATTTTTCATGATTTCGAAATTTTAAAAATATTTCAACCAACAAAATCAGATACAAAAATTTTACTCTTACTACTATAGGAGCCGAGAAAAACAGCCAATAGCTGCCCTCACGCGTTTCAAAAAACCAGCCAATCTAAAATTACTTGTGTTTTGACTTTTGAAGTTGCTTAGCTCTCGAACTATTAAGGATTGAAATTGTGTGTTTCAATTTCAATAAAATCGTTCAAGGAACAACGAAGTTATAATATGTTGACATTTTTCGAAACATCCTATTTTGAAAATATTTTATCACCTCTGTCAATTTCATTGAAATCACTCAAGGTATAACGAACTCCCGAGGATTTCAAAACTTTTTTCGAAACTTTGTACTTCGAGAGTTTATCTTGCGTAACTTTGGCTTTTCAAAATGTTGTCGATTCGTAAGCTTTAATTTTTTTTCCTTATTTGAATGGTTCGTGAATGGATCTTCAATAGTTCTCCTATGATAAATTCGGGAACTAACCATATTTTACAGATCCTTGCAGATTTGATTCGAATGAAAACGAATTAAATTAAAAAGTATAATTCTCCCAGTGGCAAAAAATCCAAACAACTTCCCAACTAACAATTTAACTTGTATTAGGTCCGATTTTTAAAATCTGATAAGCTATAGCTCACATAGAACTAATAACGGGTGATTTTTTAGCTGGTTTGGTTTTGGCAACACTGGTTTTGACAGCTGACGTGTGTTTAGTACCTTGTGTCACTGTCAAACAGCTTCAGTTTGGTTTGCAATTTAACCATGGATCGTCTTACAAATGAACAACGCTTGCAAATTATTGAATTTTACTATCAAAATTCGTGCTCGGTTCGAAATGTTCATCGCGCGCTGCTGCCATTTTATGGTCGGCATTCTCGACCTTCTGAGCAGTCTATTCGGAAGATTGTGACCAAATTTCGCACCAAATTTACTTTGTTGGACATTAAACCACCAACACGTTTACGTACTGTGCGTAGTGAAGAAAATATTGCGGCCGTATCAGCTAGTGTGACAGAAGACCGCGAAATGTCGATTCGGCGCCGTTCCCAGCAGTTAGGCCTTTGTTACAGCACTACGTGGAAAATTTTGCGGAAGGATTTGGGCGTAAAGCCTTTTAAGATACAGCTGGTGCAAGAACTAAAGCCAGCCGACCTACCACAACGCCGAATTTTTGGTGAATGGGCTCTTGGAAAGCTGGCCGAGGATCCGCTTTTTTATCGAAAAATTGTGTTCAGCGATGAGGCTCATTTTTGGTTGAATGGGTACGTAAATAAGCATAATTGCCGCATTTGGAGTGAAGATCAGCCAGAAGCATTGCAACAGCTACCAATGCATCCCGAAAAAGCCACTGTTTGGTGCGGTTTATGGGCCGGCGGCATTATTGGGCCATATTTCTTCAAAGATGATGCGAATCGCAGCGTTACTGTCAATGGTGAACGCTACCGAGCGATGATAACAAACTTTTTTTTGCCCGAAATGGAAGTTCTTGACTTGCATGATATGTGGTTTCAACAAGACGGTGCCACATGCCACACAGCACGCGAAACAATGGCGCAATTGCGAGGCGAGTTTGGTGAACAGTTAATTTCACGTTTCGGGCCGGTCAATTGGCCGCCTAGATCGTGCGATTTGACACCATTAGATTATTTTTTGTGGGGGTATGTCAAGGCTAATGTCTATAGGGACAAGCCCGCTTCGATTGACGCACTGGAAGCCAACATCCATGCATTCATTCGTGAGATACCGGCCGATATGTGTGAAAGAGTATGCCAAAATTGGACTCAGCGGATGGGCTACCTGAGACGCAGCCGCGGTCAACATTTGTATGAAATTATCTTTAAACATTAAATTGCAAGGTTCAAACTATCGATTCAAATAAATATTTCATTCATTTTTTCGAATTGTTTGTATTTTTTTTTTTAAAGTTCTAAACCTCTTAAAAAATCACCCGTTATAAGGCTTTCTTATACAATTCAACCATTTTCCAATGTTTATTTTTGTTTAAAGCCTGTTTAATGCCTTTTAAAATGAAATTAGCAAGTTATACATAAGGCTTGTATACTTAAGTATAAAAGCCTTGTTTAAGGCCTGCCCAAGTTGTTTTACTGAAAGTAAACAAAATAAATTCGTATACGGCTTTCTTAAATAAGCTTGCTACACAGCAGCAAGATTTGACATTTCTCTGGAGTTGAAAATATTTGGCAGCGGGTGTTACAAATATTCTAAAGTGTTCGTCATTAAACTGAAAAGATTAAAAACAAATATTTTATTAAAAAACTTAATTCGTCAAAAAATAGTGAATAATTAATAAGAAGTTATCAAAACATCAATGAACTTCGATTTCAAGTGTCCAAAGTCGATAAACACTATGAAGCGCGCGCTCGCCAATGTGTTCCTCGATTGATGTGTTTCTTGATAGAATTTGTGTTTTTTTTCTTAACTTTAATGAATGCATAACTATTTTTGTTTATTTTTGCAACTTTTCTTGTAAATATATTTTTTTTTAATCTTACAAAACAATGCGAAAAAATAAATGCACTTTTGAATGTTTGATATGAATTTGTATGCGCATAGGTGTGTTTGCTTTTTGCCTCAAATCTACTGACAAATGGCACACACAATCCCACATACAAAAAAATTTAATTTTTACAAATTCCATCGAACCAAAAATCGTTCTGAAATGATTTTAAGGAATTCGTCATTAAATCATTTAAAAATAAAATAAAAATTTTAAAGCAAACTTATTGAAATTATTGCCTTTTTTGGTGAGCTAGTTTTGTTTGTAACGGGTGATTTTTTAGCTGGTTTGGTTTTGGCAACACTGGTTTTGACAGCTGACGTGTGTTTAGTACCTTGTGTCACTGTCAAACAGCTTCAGTTTGGTTTGCAATTTAACCATGGATCGTCTTACAAATGAACAACGCTTGCAAATTATTGAATTTTACTATCAAAATTCGGGCTCTTGGAAAGCTGGCCGAGGATCCGCTTTTTTATCGAAAAATTGTGTTCAGCGATGAGGCTCATTTTTGGTTGAATGGGTACGTAAATAAGCATAATTGCCGCATTTGGAGTGAAGATCAGCCAGAAGCATTGCAACAGCTACCAATGCATCCCGAAAAAGCCACTGTTTGGTGCGGTTTATGGGCCGGCGGCATTATTGGGCCATATTTCTTCAAAGATGATGCGAATCGCAGCGTTACTGTCAATGGTGAACGCTACCGAGCGATGATAACAAACTTTTTTTTGCCCGAAATGGAAGTTCTTGACTTGCATGATATGTGGTTTCAACAAGACGGTGCCACATGCCACACAGCACGCGAAACAATGGCGCAATTGCGAGGCGAGTTTGGTGAACAGTTAATTTCACGTTTCGGGCCGGTCAATTGGCCGCCTAGATCGTGCGATTTGACACCATTAGATTATTTTTTGTGGGGGTATGTCAAGGCTAATGTCTATAGGGACAAGCCCGCTTCGATTGACGCACTGGAAGCCAACATCCATGCATTCATTCGTGAGATACCGGCCGATATGTGTGAAAGAGTATGCCAAAATTGGACTCAGCGGATGGGCTACCTGAGACGCAGCCGCGGTCAACATTTGCATGAAATTATCTTTAAACATTAAATTGCAAGGTTCAAACTATCGATTCAAATAAATATTTCATTCATTTTTTCGAATTTTTTGTGTTTTTTTTTTTTTAAAGTTCTAAACCTCTTAAAAAATCACCCGTTATAACAGCTGTATCCCCCCGTGAGGAAATTAATAGTTTTTATAAAATGTTAGTAGCAAACTTAATCAAATGATTGTCTTCTTTGGTGAGCTATTTTGTTTGGCTTGTGACAGCTGTGTTGCTGTGTACCTCCTTGAGAAAATGTATAGTTTTTATAAAACGTTTGTGACAAACTTAATGAAATTATTGTCTCATTTCGTGAGCTATTTCTTATGGGTTGTGACAGCTGTGCACATCTATGACGAAATATATAGTTCTTATAAAATGTAAGTAGCAAACTTATTGAAATGATTACCTTCTTCAGTAAGCTACCCTACCAGCGGACACAAAACATACACCAACGAGTCGCACGTACTTGCTGTTATAATTAAGTTTTTTCCTTAACGAGAAAATTTATTTTTCAAATTGTGATTTGATAGAAATAAAAGTATAAAGTGTGATCTTTTAAAAATAATTCACTCATTTTAAACTCAAATGGTTATGTAGCTTCACATAATAATAGAGAAACAATTGTTTAAGATTTATACCAACATACATAACTACATATATTAACTCGTATGTTCGTATATTTCTTCTTTCAAACCCTTCAAGAATTAATTGATTCACAATTTTTAAACTTAAAAAAAAGTAACAAATGTCAAGAAAATCGTATCATATCAGTATGAATTTGGCTAGATGACTCATCTGCAAATATATACATAGTTGTAGATGTTCTCTGTCATCGTATTATTAGGATTAAAATCTGGAGTGAATTTTTTTAAAATCCAAAACGTGACCTTAACTTCCTGTATATTGCTGGTAAGATTGTACAGGCACAAGTATCAACTCATTAGAATTTTAACATGCACCTTCTGAATTACGAATTGGCGTAGTGGGAAGCGTGCTGGATATGTGATTGGAGGGATGCGAGTTCAATCCTCGGAAAAGTAAGTAACATTTTTATAAATTAAATAATATTCTTATCATTTCAGAATATAGAAAAACGTTATCCAAACTCCCGTAAAGAAAGTAAACTCACAAATTAAAATAATAAGGGTATTCATACAACAGCGTAAAGTCGTCGTAAACATTGTAAACTTTTAAACTTCGTAATTCTGTCACAATTTGTATGGAAAATTTGACAGATTTACGAAGTTTAAAACTTTACGATGTTTACGACGAGTTTACGCTGTTGAATGAATACCCTTAATAAAAATTAAATAAAATAATTCCAAGCAAGCAAATTTCTTTTATTACACCTGCCTTGAGTGGCTTTTATAAGGCCTAAATGTAAAATGTTTGTATGGCCTTTTCAATGCCTTATTATACAAGCCTTATTATAACTTGTTTAGTTGAGCAATATTTTGTCTTTTAAAGACCTTTTAACAATATTGTTGGAAAGCTATTTAATTGCATAGGACTTGTGACGAAAGGTTTTAAGGGAATCAAATAGCTTCTTCAATGTGCGCCAAAATGATTTGCATAAGGCTAATTTAAGTTTTTAGACAAGTCAGAAAATAGCTTGTATTGACACTTAAACAACTTAAATTGTTAGTTGGGTTAGTAGATATGTGTTTTTTTTTTTTCATTTTTATCAAAAATAGCAGGGGCACCAAAATCAAAAATCGTAGATCTGGGGCTGCCTCTAGGCACATCAGACCAAGAAAACCCTTAAGAGAACCGTTTGGCAATACGAGAAAGCCAACAAGAATGGTCTCAATGATTTCTTCAAGAACTTTATGCTTCTTCGATACTAACGTAGACAACAGCGCAGATATGATTACAAATTTGCCTCTTTCGGAATGAGAAATTTTATTCCGAATAGGATAAAATCTATCAAACCGAAAGAAACCTCATAGATCAGAGAAGTAAGTTTCCGTTATTATATAGCCAACCCCACTGAGGAAAACCAGAATAAGTTTAAACAAGCTAGAAAAACCTGTAACGGCCATATTAAAGGAACCAAATTTTTGTACGACCGAAAATTACGGTAAGAAATACTACAGTATCCAAAAGGTAGTAAAAATTGTTGGTCATTTGTAAGAAACATTAGAAATATTTACCACCTCGTCTTCGGTTCCAACACTTGTCTTCAATGACACGCCCTATGTTAATTCAATTGATAAAGCCAATTTGCTTACAGCACAGTTTGCTGTTAATTTGACGGTGCCTGAGAGTGTTATGACTTCTCCTGTACTAGAGAGCGGTAATAATTTCATGGAACAGTAGCAAGAGTCAGAGTCGGGTTCGTAGAAGATGGAAAGCTGCCGTTTTTGTCTCAGACTGCTACCCTTCATGGATTGGGAGCCGAAAATAAGTAAGTTAGTACATAAATGATTTTAACCTTGAGGATTTCCTTTTCAGGATTATTACTGTTCGAAAAATATTACCAACTTCAGAAAGAGCTTTCGAAATGGAATATCTATCCTTAACATTTTACGTTCTAAGATTTCTTGTACAATAACGAAATGAGTTACGTACCTATTGCTTTTGAAATACCACTCACACCTAACAATTAAAAAATTTTTGTATCCAAACTGTTAATGACACGAAGGCTTATTTTATAACTAAATTCATCTTAGAGACAAAAATATCAACTACAAACTCACGGAACGTTTTCTCTTAGCCTTTCTATACCTATATTCGTTTTTTTTAACACTAAACCAAAGTTTAAATTATATTATTTCAATTTCATTGTTAACAAATAAGACTCCCTCGAGATAACAATCAAAGTATTAAGTTAACAACACAAACCAAGAATACCAAAACAAGCAAGTACCTATATGTAATTAAAAATGTCCTGGAAAATCTACTGCAGGGCTCTAATTAAAAGCAGTACCTAAACGCATTAAATATGAAAATGGACAACCGCAGGTAACCCCACATACACCCTACATATACAATGTCACACGACCATCAAATTTTGCTCGTTTTCACAGTCAAAAGATGAAAACAAAATCCTTTTTAGCATGCAATTACCATAACCGTGAAAAAATAGGACCACCCACCCAAAAATTTTGTGAAAAGGTTGAATACAAAAAAGAACTCTTACACTCTTGTGTTCTCCTTTTACCAACAAACCGCAAAAGGATATAACGACAGGAAAATGCGACGAATAAAAATTAATGAAGATGGCAACAGCCCTAAACAGCAGAACATCAGAACAGGAAGCGGACGACCCTATACCATATTCTGTTTAGCCACGGACATAAACAACAACAACAACTATGTACATCAACAGGACAAAAAAATAAGAATTTAATGTGTTGTACATTGAGCAAAGAAAATCAACAAATTCATGTCCTTCGTTGACGTCGTCGTTGCTGTCCTTCACATTTTTACAACAATATAATTAAGGACTAAGTGGTGTTAACTTAAAACTCAGTACGCTAGGAGCAGCTTTGCCTTGCAATCATCAGCTAGGAGGTCTCGTTGGTATAGCAGTTGGCAGTTGGTATAGTCAGATGGTGGGCCAGTGGACCACATGTGAATTTGAAACTCAAATAAGTTAAGGCCAGGTGATGCAGAAAAAACACAGTAGAAGGGACACAAGAGAAAGCACAACGATGTTGGAATACGACGCGTGCCACCGTAGATCGTTACCACATCCAACCGTATGCATATTCATATTATTTTAACTGAAAGGGTTAAATTAAATTAAAAATTATAAAGAAGGGCTTTTATACGTGTGTCCACAGCTTTGTATTAATTTGGTGCTTCTTTTCGTTTTCCAAGCGATGCTCAATGCTTTTTTCTTTCATATGAAAGGCACTCCACTCCAAACAGGGTGTTTTATTATTATTTTTAGTAGCAATTTTTCTTTTTTAATTTACTTCAGGTTTTAAAATTTCCATCAGCGCTTATCGTGATACTGTTTTACGCGGTTCAAATAAAATGCAACGTGGTGTGGCAATAGCATCACCCACTCATTCAAAGAACACTGAGAACTCTGTCCAAAAAAAAGTGGGTCTCACAATTCTGTCTGTCAGTCTGTTCGGCTACAGCCTTAACTGATTCAAACTGTGGTGTGATGCTTTTTTATCGAGGCTGAGGTAAGCTCGTCGTAGTCCAAGGTATTCCCGAAGAAAGCAAGTAAAACTCGTGTTAAGAAGCTAAAAGAACTCGAGATAGTCACCGGTTTTCATATTTTTACTCTTTATTTACGACTATAATAACAGGGGGCTTATAAACTTAGAATATTCTTTAATCTTATTATAAGTAACACGGTATTTCATATACAACTAAGCTTGGTTCGGTAGAGCTACAGGAGTCGACTCGGCCCACAATTCACTTTGAAGAAGTGAACCAGGGACAAATACGGTAGGAATCTGATTCCTGCCCAAGGCTCACCCAAGGGAACAATTACTCTGGTCTCTGGTGCCCAATCTCTCGCTCAGGAGGAGCAAGCAGGCAGTTTACAGTAGAAATCTGATTCCTTTCCAAGGCTAACCCAAGGGAACAATTACTTTGATCTCTAACGGATAAGATTATCTTTAAATGGTTCACGAATGCACCATGAAAAGTAACCTCAGCTTATCAAGAGTAGCTACAATCTGAAATTCGCTGGAACCTTTATGTCTCTTATAATTCGGATTGATCGAAAATCGGAGTTAACAGGAGTCTAAAAGCTTCGACTCTTTCGGATTTACAAGATTTTTTATTGAACGATAAATATTTACAATTTGCTTAATGTTAGATATCTTAAAGTGTCCATTGATTATTACATAAAATATGTTGGCACAATAGGGGGCCTAACTGTTTACATTGAGATTTTTTTTTTTAAATTTATATTTAATTGTCATTTATGTTTATTTCTATTCTTAATCTATTGGCTGCTTTATTTCTCGGATTGTTCAGGTCCGGTTGTCATTGTTGTGAAAGGTTGGGGGGGGGGGGTGAGGCTTTCAGCCACGGTAGTGAGCTGACCTTGGGTCAGCGTAGAAGGGAATGTTCTCTTCGTCGGTGGTTGAGATAATATCCTCATCTAGCAGCTCCATCGCTTCGAGGTACCGCTGGTTGGGATGTCTTGGCTGGTTTACAATTCCCACTATTAGAGGGTTCGGGTGGTTCATAATATTTTGTAGACATCTTCTGCTGGATTGGATGAGGTATCTGTCTAGTTGTACAATGTTGGCCTCTTCATAGAGTCTCTTGTTGCTGACGTGTTTTCTTCGTATCCTGTCGAAGTGTAGTCCTGTGCAGATCCGCAGAATCTTCCGCTCGAATATTGCCAGCTTCTTAATGTGTGATTTTGTCGTGGTGTACCAGATGGGAAAGCAGTATGTAATGACTGGTCTGATGAGCTGCTTGTAAAGAAGAAGCTTCGTCTTTAGGCTTAGTCCGTTCTGTTTTCGCATTAACGGATGGATGCGATGGAATGCGAAGTTGGCTTTTCTTAACACAGCTGCTGTGTGGGGATTGAAACGGCATAACTCATTGAACTGTATGCCCAGGTATTTCACGTTATTTCTTGCTGACAGTTTAGTTCCATCGGGAAGGGTGATCTTGGTGTTCCTGCAATTGGTGGCTGAGCGTCCTCTTCTACTTCCTGAGCTACTTGGTCGTCTGAAACAGATCAGTTCGGACTTGGCCGAATTGATTTTGAAGCCCCAGCGATGGTAGTACTCGTATAGTAGTCTGATGTGGGCTTCAACTCTTCTAGCTACGAATATCGGTGACATGGACTTGGCGTATGTGAGGGAGTCGTCGGCAAACAGGAGAGTCTGGGCGTATTCTGGCTGTGGCTGGTCTGAAGTATAGATGTTGAAAAGGAATGGTCCTAATTTAGATCCTTGAGCGACTCCGGCTCTGGTTGTCCTCGTAGTTCACTGGCATCTTCCAATTTGGACGAAAAACGACCTGGAATGAAGAAAATTGTAAATAATTTTAATTAGTGAATGTGGAAATCTGAGTTGAAAAAGTTTGTGAACAAGTCCCTGTATCCATACGCTGTCAAATGCTTTTTCGATATCGACAAAGCATCCGACAGTGACTTGATGACTATTTAGGGAGAGGGCGATATCGTGCTGGAGCTTTAGAAGTGGATGAAGTGTTGAGTGATGTTCCCGGAATCCAAACTGCATATCCGGGATTATGCGATTGTCACTGCAGAATGATTTAAGTCGTCTGAGTATCAGCTCCTCGAGTATCTTGCTCATGTTGCACAGAAGTGATATAGGCCTGTATCCAGAGACGTCTTTGTTGTTGTTCTTTTTTGGTATAGCCACAACTTTTGCTGTTTTCCATTTGGTGGGAAAATAACAGTTGTTGACACAATTGTTGAGGATAATTGCTGATAATTCGACTCTTTCGGGATTTTCTACCTCGTCATAATGATTTTCCAGTCACAAGACAATGTGAACTAATATGAGGCGAATAAAAAAAAGGCGCATGACGTTGACTTCACATAGTGCGGTGTGCTGTTGTTGTTGCTTGCAATCGTATAAGCTATAAGCAATACAATCTGGTGTACTGTGGTTGTTGGTTATTCGGTGAAGGTGATGGCAAGTGTGTGTTGATATGTTATTAAGAGGTTCGGCTGTGCAGGGTGATGGTGTGGGTTAACGACTGGGTTATGGTGGTTCAATGGCAATGTAGGGTGCTGGAAGCCGATGTGGATGGTGTATTTTATTATAATAATATGTGATGGGTCGGTGTTTAATTGCAGGTCGGTCGGTGTGGGGGAATGGAAAGTGTAACACTTCGTCACAGTGGTTACTGGTTATTCCACTCACATTTTTATTTTTTTTCGTTTTTATTTAAAGAACAAATTTTACTTTTATGAAAAACTAACGGTAACTTCCATAGGCTAAAAATGTTAAAAACAGTTAAGGAAATATTTTATTTTTCTTAAAAACGACTCCTACGGTTTTTATACAAAATTTTCTGTTTGCTAAAATTTGTGCGATTTTCTACTAAAAATTATAAAAATTTACACTTACCAACTATTAAATGTAGGTACCACTCATAGAATGGTTTTTATTTTGAATTTTCTCATTATCGGTATCAAGTCGTGCATATTATTTTTTATAATAGTAGGTTATAAAAATTATATTTGAATATAGTCTGTCCAGGAAAAATTGACAGTACAGGGCTTATGGGCAAGCTTTTTTCAAAACAGTGGTGCCTGTGTATACCATCACAACACTCAAATAACAAATATGTCACTGAAAAAGATACTAAACCACTGATTAACATGCAGGAATTGTTGATGAATTCTTTGAAACATTTCGTACGCTCCTACATGACCTTCGTCTTTCAATGCCGAAAGCATTCTGATCGTATACTCGCTTTCGCTTCTACCTTCGCTGTGTGAAATAAAACAAACATTCCAACAGAGTTGCTTTTGCCAAGTCGCAACAATAAAACAGAGCTTTTTCAGTGGTTTTTGTGAAAGAACTTTCAGTTTTGAAGCTCTTGAGAACAAAATTTATAAGGGTGAGTGCCAAAAGTGTTGTCGTTTTGATTGTCTCATTATTATTTGTTTGTATATCTGAATAAACCTATAAAATGCAGTTCAAAGTTGTACGATTTCAGTCTGTAAGAAGAAAAGCTAAGTTTTGAAACATTCACAAAGCATTACGTGATCAAAATCATTTGATCATTTCAGGTGTGGTGTGGTAAAAAAAAGATAAATGCATCTTTTTTTTTAATAAGTTTGAAATGGTATCCATGGTAACCATATGCACATTGTTCTTCGATTTGTGGCAATTTATAATTCAAAGTACGGAAACCCTTGTGAGAGCTTTAACTTGAGACAGATGTATGCAAGTCAATGCAACCAGACTGAGAGGCAAACGTCCTATCTTCCCTGTACTGACAATTTTTGTTGGATAGAGTATAGCATTGTATACCAAATTTTTTTCTTTTGGATTTTAAGAAATTCTCCAAGCTTTTTTTTTTGTTTAAAACAAATATTTCGAAAACGATACGTTTGATTTATTTTGCGACTCGGTATTTAAGGGTTTTTAATTCATTTTTAGAAAATTTTAAGAACGAATTTTATTCATATGAACAAACTAGCTGACCCGGTAAACTTCGCCCCGCCAAAAATAGATATTATAAGAAGTTTTTTTTTGACAACACAAATTCTATATACTACTGAAATAAATCAGAATCAAAAAAATTTGTTGAAAAATCCATGTATCTTGAACTGAACTTAATACAAATTGGGTATGACAGGGGGCTCACTATATCGCTAATGAGTCCAAGTGAGCAAGCCGGACGAAACGCCAATTTGTAGGACTAAAAAATCTATTTTGAAAAATTGATATTGTTTCTGTCTCAGAGTGCGGAGTATGGACAAAGAGAAAGACCCAACTTTTAGTTACAAAACTATGTTGTTAAACTGGAGACATCCAATGAACTTGAAAATTCAATTGGATTTGAAACGCGATTTTGACGAATGCAGTTTGTCTGCGATTTCATTTTGAATATTGAATTTTTAACCATCGAAGTCCCTAAAAAATTTGCAACCGATATTCAAAACAGTTTCCTGAAGTGTTCTCTCTTTAAGTGGATCCACAAAAACTTGACCGGAAAGAAATCAGACCAGTTCCAGCATCAACCAGAATTCGGCCATTTGCAATTACTGCCAACAGTTGTTTTGAGATATCTAATCATCGGCTGATGGATTGTTCTCCAACGCATCTCGATTTTTTGTAGTCAACTGCAGCTTCTTTACGCATTGTCAGGAAAACGATATTATTTCAGGGGAGTGCTGAGTTCGTCTGAAGATGTTGATTGCGGGATACCCGGTAAATTTGATGGAAATCGTCAGCCAGTATCATTCATTTTTCGAAACGTCATTGTTCGATAAATCACATCAAATGTTTGCTTTTGTGACATTGGGCATTCATATCCCAGATGATGATTTTGTCAGTTTTATCCACCTGTGCCATCGCAGAGTTTCGTAATGTTTTATATGTTAATTCGCCACTCTCCATTAAGGGCATCGTGCATCGAACGATTTGGGGCAGACATTCCCAATTTACTCAACAGACTACCACACATTAGCCGACAAACAAACATGTCTTCGTTCTTCAAACTCCATGCAAGCTAAGAGTCCAAGAGCTAGCAACGTTTTCGAGAAGTCATTTAACTATGGCTGGATTTTTAATATATGTTCGCCTCTAACCTCTTAGATTATCGTAAGGGAAGCCTAGCTGGTAAGAAATGTTGCGTTGCCCGCCATTTTTAAAAAGTATGCTGACAAATATAAATGTAATTTTCTCAGCTTCTATTGGACTTAGAGTCAAAATGTTTGTCCGATTTTGACAAACAAAAAACTGGCCTACAAGGGTGTACGGGAGGTATGCTTGTGTCTCTTCGATCTTCGGAAATTATAGCATTTTATTGCTAAAAATTTTAAAGTTTCTGCCATCCTTCGTAATCATATAGGTTTTGGTACACTGTAACGTCTGCGTCCGATGTATGTAAACTGAAAAGAGATTAATAAATCTTCCCCATATTCACCACCATTTCGGCCAAAAATAGCTCATCCACTCATTTGTATGTATTTTATTGGCACCATTTTGATTTTAGTCTATTGGCCTTATGTGGGGATAAACCTGAGAGAACTAAAGGCGAATTATTTTGTTTAAATTAGCTCAATTTGTAGTTTCAACAGTCAGTACAAGTAAACTTTCGTGTGATTAAATTTTTAAATAGTTTTCAAAATTAAACACATCGCCTTCAAGGATGCCAGTTTTTTTTAATTAACATATCCTTCAGTAACACCCTGTAAATGGTCTTTTATAGTAACTGCTTGATAACGTGTAATATTTAGCTCATGTAGCTTAAAATAAGACCACTTCTGGCGTTCGTATATCGTACACGATACACACGTGCCTTAATAAGCACCATGATGAAAAAAAGGATGTATAAGGAGCATCAACAGCAGCAGGGGAGCAGATGCCATTTTATGTGTGTAATGACATCCAGGTGAAGTGTTTCGCAAAGAGGATTCTACCGCATCAGCAGCAGTAGACAGTAAAAGGCAGTCAGTCTAACCACCCAACAGGCCCCCATCATCATCAGGACTTCAGGAAGTATACGAACCAACAACAACAGCAACAAAAAAAAACCCCAACCATATTATAACGTGGAGTCGCGGAAGCCCAGAATATGTTTCCGGTGGTGTGTGTAGGACTTAATTAGAGGACTCTGGTGGGTAAGTTGCACGTGAACGTTAACGCTGCAACAGCAGGAGCAGTAGCAGCAGATGCTAGGTGGTGTATTCAGTATATTGGGTTAAATAAATTGACAAACAGGGTCGGATTTCATGGCATTTCTCTTAATGAGGTACTTGGGCTGACGTAAGCATGTTAACTGCCTCATATGACGTCAATATTGGGTGCACTTAGGAGGGTTTTTAATTTTGGGTCAAGTGGTTTTTTGTTGGAGCGGCTTCTATTTCTTGCTTTTTGTATTTTGCGAACAACGTTTGAGCATTTGTATATGTGATTCGAAGGGAATTTGAGTTCTTTGTGATTGGGTTATAATTGAGGTGTGTAATTAGATGCACATTACAAAACTTTCGGCTTTTGGACAAGGGTATAATAATTATACATTTTTCGGAATATGGAAAAGTTTTAGATACAAGAATTGAGGCCGTGAGGGCAATAGTTGTGCGCGTTGCCCATTTTTTTTGCATTTTTGATAATTTTGTCTCGTATTTTTACGTTTATGCATCAAAATCCATCCAAGCCAAGTTTCAAATTCTAAAATATCTTAGCTTTTGTGGATTATCCCTCTTAAATCTCTTATCAGAGAAAGCGGATCTAGGTAAGGTATATTTTAAAGGAGAATGGGCATTTTTGGGCGTTAGCGGCCATTAATGAAATTAGTGTCAAATGAAAGATATGCTACTCAGGAACAACTTTCACTATGGACGTTACATTGCATTTCATTTAGAAAAGAAGATATTTCAATGTTTATATAATGCAATAATTGCATTGAGCAATATTGCATGGTGATTATATTTTTAGTGGGTGTAATGCTTTATTTTAACTTCATAACGTCTACTGACACTGTATTAGTGTGTTTAACGGGGTTTCAGAATATCCCAAGGACGCATTACGGGTTTAAATAGAACCAGTTTCTGCGTATTTCAACAACTTTGTAATTTTTTTAAACAAATTATTTTACTCAGGATTTTTTACTATTGTGAGGATTGTAATATTATAGTTTTATGGTAAATGTTCTTATTTATGATGTTATATGTCCATTTTTATAAACAAAATATTCTTGAGACTGTCTAGATTTCTTGTTCCACTTTCTTTTTCTAGTTTTGAATTGGTCAGAAGCCAGAAGCTTAGTAAAACTTTATTAAAGTCATAGAACAAAAATGCATTTTTTTCGGTTTTGAAGTACACCACAATGAAAAAATTTCTGCACGGTGATTGTAGGCCTAAAACACATCCAAAAATAACAAAATCATTCTTGGCCGCTCACGCCCATGTTTCATACAAATTTGCCCATTCTCCTTTGGAATATAGAATGTTATTTCTATTAGCTCATGTTCATAAATATTTCAAATTTGAAGAAAATCGGTTTCAATAGATCTTTGACTACTGAGGGCCAGTTGTGCGATGTGATCTGATAAATCAAGTTTTTAACCCCTCCGCTTTGGCGGATTAATTTAGGTCCAACCACGAGCTCTGGTTGAATCCTTGTCAATCTAACGAAATCTGTGACAAAAAAGGGGATGAAAAAACTTGAACTCTAGTTGTACCTCAGTTAATACGCTGATAAAGCTCTCCAAGTAAAAGTTAAATCTCTACTGAAAAACTATCTTTGAGTAAGCTTTGGGTTCTCTTTTTAATTTTGTCAAAATACGTTTTTGAAATAAATTTTTACTTATTTTTTTTTTTTTTTTGAAACTATAATTATGAATCTAACTTTTATATGTTTTTTTGGGAGCTCATCTTGATACCATTACAGTATAATTTTTCAGATTTTTTCTATCAATAAAATGAAAGATATAAGGAAAAATGTAAAATATTTTTTTTTGTCAAAATACTTTTTCCGACTATTAAAATTCGTTAATTTTGGTCGTTATTTTTTCGTCTTCATGATGTATGGATGATTTTAGAATATGGTTGTATTTTATTCTAGATTTTAAGTATGCCAGCTTTCCAACATGTACAAACATACATATGTATGTACATTAGGGTGGTCGTTATAATGGTTTTTTTTTTTTAGTTTAAATATTTGGATGGGCCTAAATCAGTTCTAAATGAAGAAAAAAAAATTCCCTAATTTTTTCAAATTTGCATTTTCATCCCCTATAGTCGCTGTAGGGGTTAACTAAATCTCCCCTTTTTTTTGAAAACTCACGTAAAATCTGCCGAAAAATTCAGAGCATGTAGGTGAGAAGTAAGCACAAAAAAAATCCTACAGGAGGAGGTTATATTTCCCACCACTTGGACAGGAGGGGCAATTTAATAAAACAAATGCATAAATAGAAAAAAAATTAATTACAAACAACGGCAACACTTGCAGTTATGTTTTGTAGCTTTTTGGAAAGCCAGAAGTCCATTTTAATAGTCGATTTGTAAATAAAGTTCTTTGAATAAAATTTTTCAGCAAAATCTGTTTTCAAACCTATAATTAAAACAAAAATAATTATTTTTCTTCAAAATGTTGAGTTTGTATAAATTTTTTGCCAAGACTGTTCATCAAAAAAACTTAATTTAAAAACAAGACTTAAGAATGGATTTTTGGCTTTCCAAAAAATTACAAAACATTACTGTAAGTATTGCCGTTATTTTTTGATTAATTTTTTTCTATTTTATGCAAATATTTTATTAAATTGCCCCTTCCGTCCAAGCATGGGGAGATATTACCCTTCTCCTGTAGGATTTTTTCTTGTCTAGTTCCACCTACATGCTTTGAATTTTTTTGGCAGATCTTATGCGAATTTTCTGGTATGCAAAAAAGGGGAAATTTAATTTAACCCCTACTGCGACTATAGGGGATGAAAATAAAAATCTGAAAAAAAATTAGGGATTTTTTTTTTCATTTAGAGCCGATTTGGGCCCACCCGGGATAACCTTTTTTAACGGCCACCCTAATGTACATATGATTTCGATTTAGCAAACTTTGGATACTACTCTTCTATTTGTAGTGATTTGCCTATATTTTAATTTTCAGAAATATTACGTAATGTATACGCCACAGTGTACCATTTTAATAAAAGCCGGTTAATTTCATCAGTAAAATAATTGATTGCGTATAAATGCGTAAGGAAATGCGTAGAAATGCGTAGAAATACGTATAAATGCGTATAAATGCGTAGAATTTTTCGCTTTGTTGTCAGACCTGCGTAGACCTGTTTGAACCTTTGTACCTTCGTAGAAATAGAAATGCGTATAGCGGTATAAATGCGCAGACCTACGTATAAATGCGTACCAATGAGTAAGACCTGCGTATAAATACGTATAAATGCGTAGAAATGCGTAGGAATGCGTAGAAACGCGTAGAAATGTGTATAAATGCTTAAAAATAAGTATAAATGCGTATGAAAGCGTTTTAATGCGTAGAAATGCATAGGTATGTGTATGAATGCGTAGAAATGCGTATAAATGCGTAGATTTAAATGCGTAGAAGTGCGAACAAATTTGTAGACCTGCGTATAAATGCGTAGAAATGCGTAGAAATTCGTAAAAATACGTAGAGAAATGCGTATGAATGCGTAGAAATGCGTATAAATGCGTAGAAATTCGTATAAATGCGTAGAAGTGCGTACAAATGCGTAGACCAGCATATAAATGCGTATAAATACGTAGAAATTCGTATTAATAAATAAGTAGAAACACGTAGAAATGTGTATAAATGCGTGGAAATGCGTATGAATGCATAGAAATGCGTAGAAATGCGTATAAATGCGTAGGAATGCGTAGAAATCCGTATAAATACGTATAAATGCGTAGAAATGCGTATAAATGCGTGGAAATGCGTAGGAGTGCGTAGAAATCCCTACAAATGTGTAGACCTGCGTATAAATGCGTAGAAATGCGTAAACATGCTTAGGAATCCTTATTAATAAATGAGTAGAAACGCGTAGAAATGCGTATAAATGCGTAGAAATGTGTATAAATTAGTAGAAATGCGTAGATATCCGTATAAATATGTCTTAATGCGTAGAAAAGCATATAAATGCGTATGAATGCAAAGAAATGCATATAAATGCGTAAATACGTGTATACGTGCGTATAATTGCGTATAAATGTGGAAATGCGTAGGAATGCGTAGAAATCCGTATAAATGCGTAGAAATGCTCAATTCCTTGAGCACATAAGAACTAGGTATTGTCAGTGTTAAAAATAATATACGATACAAAAAAAACAGCAAGTTGTTTACACATCACATTGGAAACCCTGATTGACCAGCGAATACAAATTGCGCCAAGTAATTAAAAGCTAGCTATCCAACATCGCATCGAGGATTTCAAGTTACAGGTGCAAGTGAATAAAACTTGACGTTCCAATAGCCAAATCCTTAATAATCAAATAACCCCCATGTGCCTAGGTACCCAAGAAGATTCCAAGTGCATTGCCATTCCTTTTTTTGTAGATCCGAATATGTTATTTATATCCTTGATGTACTTTTATTTTAAACTTTATATTGCTGTTATTTTCATTTAAACACAATAGCTGATGATGCTCCCATCAACACTTCATGTATAGAATCAATGAAACAAGGACATACTGCCAGACAAACTGACAAGCTATATACATACATATATGCCATCTTCTCTCCCACATCATGGCCACCTCTGTACTGTAAATGGACGAAATTAAACATATGGTGCTCGTATGGCGTGTGCTGCTACTGCTTCAAAATACAACCGTAAAAGAGGTCCTTCATATAATCCCGTCTGAGGGCAGAAATTTTAATTTGAATTTCGCAATTAAGAGCATTTACATAGAATTGTACTTGTGTTCTGTGTGTTAGTACAATGCAACACATATCAACCAACAACCGAAGAGTGGAGAGGAAAAGGGGGGGATGAAAGGTTGCAGAAGTGGCTGGTGTGTTTTCTGTGGGTGTAAGTATGGTTTTGATGATATATTTTAAGTACACACATGCTGCCTCAGCCAAACATCCAATAGATATGCTTTTCGGTGAAGAACATTTTGTAGAGTAGCTTTCACTTCCTGATTACTAGTTATATTCTATATAAAAAGGTCTTGTGATCTATAGCTAGGGTGACCATATTTTGGAAATAATAAAACATTTTTTATGGGCTCCTCTTTATGACAATTTGTAGCGAGTAGTAATAGCAATGATTCAAAAGCTTGTTTTTCAAAGTGCAGGTGTTCCTTAAATCTAAAAAAAATTGTTTCCAGTTTAATTTAAATTTTATTTTAAAAAATATATTTAGCTGACAAAGATCAAATGGTCACCATACATTTATAGTCCTTTCTGCTATGCCTTATACACTTTATGTACATTTCGAACAAATAGCGAAATCCCTGTATAATTCAGTAGCGAAATTTTAATCCTTTTCAAAGTCGGACGGCACTCATCTTCACTGAAAACTCACAATTGTATTTTTGTAAGCCGAATTGTGTACTACTTGTGTTTTTTTGTCTGCTATTGTTGTTGTGTATTTAATATTTATAGTCCTTGAACCATGAAAAATTTATCGAGAGAGTGGTAGAAAATAAGTCTGATAGACCAAAACGGTTATACAAAACGTTTATAGAAATTTCTATTTTAAATGTTATAAACATAAAAAATGAAAATTTCGTTATTTATTTGTCTTAACAAGAGCACTAGACATTGAGGAGCTTTTGATCGTCTGACATTTTCATATGATAGTCTTATTCAAAGCTTCAATAAATGTTTGTTTTGTGTTGATATTTATGTCCGCAAAAAAGACTCCAACAATTTTATTTAAATTCACAGAAAAATAAAAATATTGGCATGTGATATCCTTTCACTTCTATAAAATTTCTTTAAGGCTTCCATGGAAGCTAAATACAATAGTCGGAAAAAGTATTTTGACAAAAAAATATTTCGCACTTTTCTTTATAACTTTCTTTAATAAAAAAATCTGAACAAAATATACAATAATGGTATCAAGATGAGCTTCCGAAAAAACATACAAAAGTTAGATTCATAATTATAGTTTCAAAAATAAAAACTGTATTTCAAAAACGTATAGGGAAAAAAGTATTTTGAAAAAACTAAAAAGGCTTGTAAATAGAGGTTAACTTTTTAATACAGGCAGTAAGGATTGGTTTTTAGTACATTTTTGGGTGCTGAATTTAAATCCGTCATCCGTTTTTGGCTATCAGCTCGGGTCTAAGAAATTAGAAAATGACCAAAAATCGTTTTTTGGTATTTTTGAAGCCTTTTAACATATAGAAATAATTATTTTTTAAAAAGTTTTGTAAAACTATCTGAAAGTACTAATGGTAACAGGGGTGTCCACAATACCAAACCAAACGATATGAATATGAATATGAATATGAATATGAATATGAATATGAATATGAATATGAATATGAATATGAATATAAATATGAATATGAATATGAATATGAATATGAATATGAATATGAATATGAATATGAATATGAATATGAATATGAATATGAATATGAATATGAATATGAATATGAATATGAATATGAATATGAATATGAATATGAATATGAATATGAATATGAATATGAATATGAATATGAATATGAATATGAATATGAATATGAATATGAATATGAATATGAATATGAATATGAATATGAATATGAATATGAATATGAATATGAATATGAATATGAATATGAATATGAATATGAATATGAATATGAATATGAATATGAATATGAATATGAATATGAATATGAATATGAATATGAATATGAATATGAATATGAATATGAATATGAATATGAATATGAATATAATATGAATATGAATATGAATATGAATATGAATATGAATATGAATATGAATATGAATATGAATATGAATATGAATATGAATATGAATATGAATATGAATATGAATATGAATATGAATATGAATATGAATATGAATATGAATATGAATATGAATATGAATATGAATATGAATATGAATATGAATATGAATATGAATATGAATATGAATATGAATATGAATATGAATATGAATATGAATATGAATATGAATATGAATATGAATATGAATATGAATATGAATATGAATATGAATATGAATATGAATATGAATATGAATATGAATATGAATATGAATATGAATATGAATATGAATATGAATATGAATATGAATATGAATATGAATATGAATATGAATATGAATATGAATATGAATATGAATATGAATATGAATATGAATATGAATATGAATATGAATATGAATATGAATATGAATATGAATATGAATATGAATATGAATATGAATATGAATATGAATATGAATATGAATATGAATATTAATATGAATATGAATATGAATATGAATATGAATATGAATATGAATATGAATATGAATATGAATATGAATATGAATATGAATATGAATATGAATATGAATATGAATATGAATATGAATATGAATATGAATATGAATATGAATATGAATATGAATATGAATATGAATATGAATATGAATATGAATATGAATATGAATATGAATATAAATAGAATATGTACAAAAAACAAAAATTACTTACGCTGTAACCGAACACACTGGAAGAAAGATTTGTGAAACCCACTTTTTTTGTCTTCCCTATCATCGTAATGACAATTTTTATCAAAGTCTGGAGTTCAATCTTTTGTGTATAGCAAGTAAAAACGTTTTTTAATAGCTACAACATTAAAAAAATAATTTTAAGTCATCAAATTGAAATTAAAAAAAGTGACTTCAAAATTTGAACCATCTTGAAATGCAAACAAAAATCAATTCCATCTCAACCTATCTTTACAACTAAATAAGCGTTTCTTCATGCATTCATAGTATCTCGGTCGATGATGGTGACCACTTAACGTTCGACCGTAGTCGAAAGCACTGTCATTGCTTGTGAACCCTGCTTATTAATTTAAATGTTTGAGGTTTGTTTTGACAAAATTTTCAATTGATTCATTCAAAACCCAGAACATAATCATAACCTCCACAGAGCTATTATTTTATAGTTGCTGGTCCTTTCGGAATAATCAAAAACAATTACAAACAGCTCGCAAATGTAAATCCTTAAATTTAGCCTATTCTAAAGACGTGTTCGATGTTGCGCTCCATTAAGTCTCATTTAAGAATTAACTAAAGAGCTTTACCCCGAGTTCGTTTGTATCTATGTAGGTATGTGTGTGAATTTCTTTAGACAATTTTCCCTCTTAATAGGGCCATCATTAAAACTGGATTAAAACTGAACGACGAGGTTGGTCTGTGGGCCTAAATGCTTTAGCACAAAAGGATGCTCTTATATATCTACTGTATAGTTATAGGTATACAGAAACTTTATCAATAAAAAGCAGAGCATGAAAAGTTTTCTTATCATTCTAGCACTGCGTTGCTCGTTGCTACTCCTGCTACTTATGATGGCTCATGCTGCTTTAGCAAAGAAACTTTTAAGGTACTTTGTTGTAGCTAATGGCAATGAATGTCCTACACACGCACGAAAAAGGATTACTATTTAGCATACAAATGATTTAATTCCTTGGAAGAGAGTGAGATGGAGAAAGATGCATACTCAGCAAACCTCTAATTTTTCGGGGCCAAAACAACCCTTTTTGCCATCAGGAATCAAAACAAAATGAATGGTTGGCTTCAGTCGTGTTCCTTCTTATTATTCAGGTTTATGAATCATATTAAATGAGTGGCATGGTAGTGTGGTAAACATTTATGAAAGGAAAAGTAAAAATAAAAACTCAAACTCAACCTACTTAAATTTTATTTGAATTATAATAAAAGGACCCTCGTGATTATTTCTTGTGTTTGGAGAACGCAAATAATGATAAAATTAATCTTTTAATCCGACTTAACACAAAACTCTTAAGCGCACTCGAAGACGCTAACGATAAGAAGATTGTGGAGGAGGTTTTAAAACGTTTAAAATTTTGTTCAAAGAAATAGAGTGGTAAGTGACAATTTGGGAGAGCTCACTTCAAATGATGATTTCTTAGAAAAGATTATGGATGAGATATTTTTAACAGTATAGTAGGCTTTAGCAATAGATAAAATTAATGCTTCAAAACATTCGTTTTCTTGTTCGTAAAAGTTATTTGCGAGTCATTCCATATGAAAACGCCTTAAAACAAAATAAAATTTTACGTATAAGCATTTTAGATATTTTTTAAACTTTGTGAAAATATTTCTTATGGTTCAAAAAAAAGATATCTACCATCTTTTTATTTTTGCATGCCTCATTCCCCTTCTTTCCCCATTGAAATCTTTGACTATCATCATTTTAGTGCTCTAGTATTTTCTGGTGTACATTTTTCATTTGAAAAAATGTATTTTTTTCCAAGCAAAATTGAATTATCTCAAAAACTGATCAATGGTTATGCTTTAAAAAATTTTTCCTAGTTAAGGACACAACAAGATATATTTTCACAAAGTTTCATTTAAATTCAACTATTTTTGGAAAAATAAAAACAAAAACCAGAAAAAAATACGGTTTTTCGGCAATATCTCGGAAATTTTGAGGTTACGTTAAAAAGTGATATATATTTAAAAGATGTAGTTTTTTGCGTGATCTACAACATTTCTATTGAACACTTTTCATTTTGGGGTCAACTTTAGTCGGAAAACGCAATAATACAATTTCCCTCCTCTTTTTCACCAGTAAATCCCCCCCCCAACTCCGCTTCTGGGAAATAGATTTTTTTACATTCCTTATAACCACCTTCACCATATTCAATCGTTTACTGCTGTTAGCAATTTTTTTTTATAAATGTATAAAAATCCTGCACTATACACTAGTCAACGAAATTAAAGGAACAATTTTTGTTAGTGTTTTTGAAGAGCTGTATCTTTGTGACGAGCGTTCGTATTGAGTTTAAACAAAAAGCATTTTACAGCTTTATGTTTTTCTTTCGAAATTTGCTTGCAAAAACAAAGTACCATTATTGCGTTATCGCAAAAAATGATACGAGATAGCTAAATTATTTTTTTTTAATTTTTCTTGAAGATCCTTTTTTTAAATGGATACCTTTTTTTGAGTCAATTAAATGTTAATATCAGATACCTTGTTTATTCAGGTTTAATTCAGTTTTTTTTTTTTGTTGTCGTACGGTTTTTGTTTGCAAGGTTTTTCGGACTTTGAATGAAAAAAGATACCTTTAGCCTTGATTACCAACATCTCAGTAAATAATAACATTATGAAAAATTCAAAACAGTTTTGGAAAGGAGAATGGGCAAATTGGCCCATATGCTCAACACAATTGTGTCA
Organism: Dasysyrphus tricinctus; assembly: GCA_963921185.1. Lineage (NCBI taxonomy): Eukaryota > Metazoa > Arthropoda > Insecta > Diptera > Syrphidae > Dasysyrphus > Dasysyrphus tricinctus. Next base: position 200,579,048 of record OY992531.1, read on the forward strand.
TACTCTTTGAAAAGGTTATCGTTTGGACATCATTTCATTTTAAAGCCGTGAAGCTCTAAACCATGGGGTTCGTGAGATATTCGGCTTCAGAGCACCGAAACAATCAATAATGCAACTCCCATTTGGACATTGTCTTCCTGCTCAACATCAATGTGTCGTGTATCGTTTGAAAGGTTATAGCATGTACTGTGTTTCTGTATGTATCCGTTAAGCTGTAGACCATGGGGTTCAAGAGATATTTGGCATCAAAAAAGGCGAATAAAACAAGAATGCAATTCTGCATTGGGCGCTGGTTTGCCAACGCAACAGCAATGTGTCATACTTCATTGAAAAGGTAATTGCAAAAACTTTATTTTTTTTTCAAGGATGTTAAGGTGAAAGTGGTGTCGTTCGAGAGATATTTGACAAAAAGGCATTTTAAAAAAATAATGCAATTATGCTTTGGAAGCCGGTTAAATTGTAAATCAAGGGGATCGAGAGATATTTGGCTTCAAAGGAAGCGAACAGAAAAATTTTGCAGTTCTGCATTGGACGCTGGTCTACCAACTCAACACGAATGTGTCATACATCTTTAAAAAGGCTATTGTGAGTTCATTATTTAATTTTATGGCCGTAAAGCTCTAAACCATGGGGTTCACGAGATATTTGGCATCAAAGCACAGAAAGGAACAATAATGCAACTCCGCATTTGGACATTGTCTTCCTGCTCAACGTCAATGTGTCGTACATCGACGATATAGTATTGTCATTCAAAGTGAGGTTTAAGTGGCTGTCAGTCATGAAAACTGACACACTTAGACCATAAGTTGGTCCATTGTGCATCATACAAGGCGATTCGCGTAAAATCTGCCAAAAAATTCCGAGTCTGTAGGTTGGAAGTCGACAAGAAAAAAATTGCACTGCAGGGGGGGTTAATATTTCCCTCCACTTCGACAGGAGGGTTAATTTTATTAAAAAAAATACATAAAAGAAAAAAATAATTAAAAACAACGGCAACATTAATGTACTGTTTTGTAGCTTTTTGGAAGTTATTTACTTAGGGTTCGAGAACTATCAATTATTCACAGTACAATTGAAAGTATAAACAGTATCCAACAAATCTTTGTTTAAGGTTTTTTTCTGAGACAATCAATTTGGACTCAAGGGCTACTTGAAAATTGATGTGTTTTTACTGTTTCCGAAAATCCACCCGAAAACACTTTAGTCTAAGAGCCCACAACAGATTTTGGGTGTGAGTGATAGCAAAAAAAGAAGTATAGGCGTCGAAAGCTTCGTTAAAGGCTATTAAAAAAATCAAAGTCTTGCAGTCCACAACTGGGGCCTTTGTCAGAAATATTGCATTGAAAAAAAATATGAATGTAACTTCGAGGATAATCGTGTTATCCGAAATTGGTGTTCACCCCTCCCTACATAAGCTCCACGGATCCCATATCACGGAATCTGAAATCATTTGAGTGTTTAATTCGCTTTGCCAGACTGTTTAAAAAAACAGTTTTTCACTTAGAATTTTGAATTTTTTAAACGGTCAGGTAGAGCGAACTTAACGCTGAAATGGTCTCAGATTACGGGATATGTGACCCGAGGAGCTTATCAAGGGAGGAGTGAAAATCAATTTCAGCTAACACGATTATCCTCGAACTTGCATTCATATTTTTTTTACGATGCACTGTTTCTCGCAAACGCCCCAGTTGTGGATTTCAAGACTTTGATTTTTTGAAAAGCCTTTAACGAAGCTTTCGATGCCTATACTCCTTTTTTTGCTATCACTCACACCCAAAATCTGCTGTGGGCTCTCGGTCCACTAGTTTACTTCTTTGCGTGACAAAATTTGAATTTTTATCTTTAACATGAACTGAGATATACCTACTTTTCTGGTGGTTCGAATCTGGGAATTGATCTAGCATGTCACGTTTTGGAGATATTCGAATCTAAAAATGTAAAAAAAATGCGTTTTTGATGCAAATTTTGGGTTATATTATTTCTCGAGCTAATTTTTTTTCGAATTAATGCATTTGGTCATTCTAAAGTATGAACATTTTACTTCGAAATTCGTTTTGAATCTTCTAAATACTTTCATTCATCTTTGAGAAAGTCTTTAATAAGTTCTCATTCCTCGTATTAAACAACATATTTTTAAAATGCGCTTAATTCATAAATTATGATTTTGAAGAAAATTAAAAATAATATTCTTCTGTTTTAGTGCAGCGAATGAATTAAGTAGTAGAACTCACTTAAACTTCTTTATTTGAACTTAACTCATAAATTTCAAATAAGGATTTCTTAGAGAGAAATAGGAATGGATTGCTCATTTTCCGTGGCATAGACCATTAACGTTTACCTTCGTTATAATATTGTTCAATTAATTCATTTATATATTTTCAAAACTGTAAAACAAATTAAATTGTATTTTGAAATTTTATTAATATCCTTAATAAACTACAAAATAAATATAAATAAATACATAAGTTAAACTATAAATAGTTTTTTCGATTAATATCTAATAATTATATCTCTTAAATATTTTTATAAAAAATCATTCAATCTCAATTAATGTATATATGAAAATATTTATTGATTGAATATTATTAATTATAAAAATTAATAATTAATCTTTTTATCATTGGTCATTTGGCTGTAATATCAACTGTAGATAGAGATATTTATAATTCATCTTTATTATAATTAAAATTTCCAACTCTTTTTCTATTTTAAAAACAAAAACGAATGATCAAAGCATAAATTATAGGTATAAATAATATTTTTAATAAAATCAGACTTAAAATTACAATTTTGACAAAAATGTTATTGTTATTTTTCTTACTGTATTAATTATAAATAAATTATTTAATCGCAGTCATGTTAATTGCTTGTATGGCAACATTTTTTTTTTAACTTTTATTTATTTTTTTTATTGAGTATTGAAAAATAATATTTCATTGATGATTCACATTCTTAAATGTAATAATTTCATAATTATAAACATAAATTCTATAAAATACTAACAAGGAAAACTATTTCCTGTTTTTTTAACCTTCTATTTTAAATCAGCCAAAAGTTCAAGCCTTCTTGATTCATCACCACCAAGTCCTGATGTCAATGCCTCTACATCGATTAGTTCCGCATGTGGATTCACTGGTGCTCCCTGATCAGCCATTATGTCATTTATTGCAATGTCATTTGACAAATCACTCTCGTACACGTCGATTTCGTTTGTCAAAATATTCTTGTCATCCAGACTAGCAATGCCACCCCATTCTGATTCCAATCCTTCATTCTTGGTGTTGTCGCTCGTCTCATTCTCCTTCTCCTCATCGTTTTCATCTTCGTCATCTGAAGATGAGACATCTTCGCGCAATGAATGCTTTTCTTGATTGTATGGCTTTTGTGTTTCAGCTTCTTCAATGGTCTCGTCCTCGTTCTCGTCCTCATTGACATTGTCGGTCGATACCATCTTTTCAACTTCATCGGCAAAACGCTCCTCATCTGCATCGGCCATTGTTAATTTCTCCCCAACCGAATCCACTAAAGCTTGCATCTGTTTCTCAGCAATGACTTCTTGTAGTTCTTGCCGTTTTTCCAAAAGCTCCTCGAGCTCTTCGACAGCATCTTCGGCACTCTGATTTACGACGATTGATTCATTAATTTCATCGTTACTATCGTCCTTTGCATCAGTTTCTTCCTCCTCGGAGGAGGAGTTAGTGGAGGTGGACGAGGATGCCGCTGAAGACTTGATTCCTTCCTCATTAACATTTTCCGGATCTACGAGTTCTGAGAGCTGTTCGCTTTTTATTGTATCGCCAGATAGATTTGGAGTATCCTCAGTCAGGGTGGCTACAACATCAGCATCGTCCAATCCTTCAGTAACGGAGGCTGGGGTGTCCTCTTGAAGTTCATCACGCTTGACAGGGCTGTCAGTGTCGATGGCGTTTTTGTCCAATGATGGCATACCGGTGTCCAACATATCTGTGGTAATTGCTTCTGTGGTAATCTGTGTATATTTATTGTTGATGGTGTTGTTTTTGTGTCAGTGGGTGGCGTGTGTGTGTGTGCAAGAAGAACAGTAATTTTGTGTGCGTGCGTATGTGTGTTGATATGAGGAAAAGTGCGTGAAATTGAAAAAGAAAAATTGGTATTTAATATATTTTTTTTTTATTTTATAACAAGAGTATACGATGGGTAATTATTATGATGACAAAAAAAAACTATAAAGGACGTCGAAAAGGACACTCAGGCAGAAGGTATGACATGCGGTTGGGTTGCCTTGTTTATTGCTTGGTTAATTTAATGCTTGACAACTTTACTGTCAGCGGCGGTGGCGGCCAACGTGGCGTGGCCGTAATTATGATCGAGTTAATTATAGCGCGTTTTTATATCAATGCGTATGGGTTTATTTTTTTATTCATGCAATTTTATTATCAATCACCAAGAAAAATAAAAAAAAAGGATAAAAATGAAACGAAAACACAAATATGATAAACTTTTTAATCCATCAATCTGCCAGTTGATATATACTCACCACAAACGAAAGAGAATAATAAACTCGCTCTGGGGAGTATCTATACGACTGATTGTTAAACGCGAATGATTAATTCAATTCTTAAGATTCTAGCTTTTATACATAGCTCCGGAATTGAGCTTGAATTTTTTCAAAATGTTGCAAGCTTTCTTAGGAATAACCCCCACTTTATTTTGTTTTCATCAAGAAATATAAATAAACACTTCAGCTTCAGCTAAAGTCAACCAACGATGATGATGAGACAACATGTATCTGATTATACGTTTTGTTGCTAGTGCGTGATTAATATTTTAACTACGTCGCCAAGTGATGTCACCTTCGGAATGGATGCGATCGGAATTAAAAAGATTATTTCTTTTTTGATATATTTTCCTCAATACTCGTATAATGTAATTTTTTTATGATAATTTTGATGGAATTCTGTGGAAATATTGATGTTTCATGCGGAAATGATAGACGTAGAGAAATTGCGGGTGTGAAAGATAGATTATATCCGTCTGCAACATGTGTGTGTGTCAGAGTCAGAGAGCATCATCAGAGATATCGAATTTTGAGGTATTTTATTTACCTCACAGATTGAATTAGAAAAATCAGGTAAGAGCTGGAGTTTGTTTTGATATTGAGTCACGTATCTACTCGTACCCTCTATTATCATATATTTTGCCGGAATAGAAATATCATTGCCTTTATACAAATACGCATGCAAATTGATAATGTCTTTATGATAATGAGGGATTCCCTCTATTTTTAATGATTGGAATTTTAATTTGTAGCTTATTTACTAATATGGAAATTAATAAAAATTGATCCAATTATTTTTCTTTATATGGGATTTGTTTGAATTTAGTCAATTGGATTGAAATTCAAATAAAAATTTATAGTTTAGGATTTATGTTGCTTTTTTGTGAGTGGTTTTGAGAACTAAGATATTTTTTCATTTTTACTTTTTTTACTTAATGAATATTGTTAAACTGGAATATTATTAAACTGGAAGAAAACTGATATCACTAATCATAAAAATTAAAAAAAAAAATCTCTAAATAATTTGAGGTATCAAAATCATACAAGGACCCTGTAAGTACCAAAAAATGAGATAGAAGCTATAGTATTTTTCCAGAAGATAGGACACATTTTTACTTGCAATATACACTAGTCAACAATATTAAAGGCACACATTTTTTTCAATTTTTGTTAGCGTTTTTTGAAGAGCTGTATCTTTGTGACGAGTGGTCGTATTGAGTTGAAATAAAAAGCATTTTACAGCTTTATGTTTTTTGTTTCGAGATTTGTTTGCAAACAAATTTTTTTGAAGTACCGTTATTGCGTTATTGCTAAAAATGAGACGAGACAACAAAATTATTTTGTTTTTATTTTTTTTGAAGGTCCTCATTTCTATGAATAATTTTTTTGAGTCAATTAAATGTCATGATCAGATACCTTGTTTATTCAGCTTCAATTCAGTTTTTTTGTTGTTTTCGTACGATTTTCTTGACATTGTTTATCTGTGTTTGAATGAAAAAAGATACTTTTAGCCTTGATTACCAATATCTCAGCAAATAATGACGTTATAAAAAATTCAAAGACAGTTTTGGAAATTTGAAAAAACGTTTTACAAGATTTGTTTAGGATTTTGTAGAAACTATTTTTTTTTACCGTTCACCGTTAGTTTAAGAAAAGTACTAAAAACCGACGTTTTGTGGTCTTTTCGTAAATCTTTTTTTTTTCGTTGCAAATATTGATTGCATGGCTTGCGTTGGTATGCAAATTTATAGACTTTTAAATCATCAATATTCTTGTAAATTTTCAAATTGATTCATCGAACCGTTTTTCCTCACCAAAACTTCAAAGTCTTACAAACCAGGTAAAGGAACAAATTGTGGTGTTCCTAAACAATGCGAAGTTGTCATCAAAATGACAAGAAAACCGCAATTCCAGTGGATTTTTATCACAGTTTTGCATTAGTTAGATACTTTTTTGAATGGAAATGAAAAAAAATTTACATTTTTCAAAAAATAAAAAAATCAAGTTTTTTTGTTTGAAAATTTTTGAAATTAATTTTTTATTTTTTTTTTAATGTACTTTTTATTTCATTTCAATTCAAAAAAGTATCTAACTAATGCAAAACAGTGAAAAAAATCCATTGGAATTGCGGTTTTCTTGTCATTTTGATGACAACTTCGCATTGTTTAGGAACACCACAATTTGTTCCTTTACCTGGTTTGTAAGACTTTGAAGTTTTGGTGAGGAAAAACGGTTCGATGAATCAATTTGAAAATTTACAAGAATATTGATGATTTAAAAGTCTATAAATTTGCATACCAACGCAAGCCATGCAATCAATATTTGCAACGAAAAAAAAAAGATTTACGAAAAGACCACAAAACGTCGGTTTTTAGTACTTTTCTTAAACTAACGGTGAACGGTAAAAAAAAATAATTTCTACAAAATCATAAAAAAATCTTGTAAAACGTTTTTTCAAATTTCCAAAACTGTCTTTGAATTTTTTATAACGTCATTATTTGCTGAGATATTGGTAATCAAGGCTAAAAGTATCTTTTTTCATTCAAACACAGATAAACAATGTCAAAAAAATCGTACGAAAACAACAAAAAAACTGAATTGAAGCTGAATAAACAAGGTATCTGATCATGACATTTAATTGACTCAAAAAAATTTATCCATAGAAATGAGGACCTTCAAAAAAAATAAAAACAAAATAATTTTGTTGTCTCGTCTCATTTTTTGCAATAACGCAATAACGATACTTCAAAAAAATTTGTTTGTAACAAATCTCGAAACAAAAAACATAAAGCTGTAAAATGTTTTTTATTTCAACTCAATACGACCACTCGTCACAAAGATACAGCTCTTCAAAAAACGCTAACAAAAATTGAGAAAAAATGTGTTCCTTTAATATTGTTGACTAGTGTATATTGCAAGTTGAATTAGAGATTTTGATCAGACTTGTCATTGCGATGATAGGGAAGGCGAAAACAGTGGGTTTCACAATTCTGTCTGTTTATCTAAACGGCTGCATCGATTTTTTTAGGCTTGTTACATACTTATTTGGCTTTAGCCCCATACATTTTGTTTACCTTTTTGTAGAACCAAAAATAACGGTACCTGCATGCCATACGATTTTCTTAATCAATTTTACGAAATCTTATTTATCTCAAAAATTTCTTTTTCTTTTAAAAAAATCAATAAATTACTATTGGTAAAGGCTTCCATTGGATGGAGACCCATTTTTCAAAAAATGGTTTTAAATGGTAGGTACCTCTCAAAGAAACATTTGTTTTTATTTTTTATTTTCTTAAAAATGGTGTGACTGATTTTGATTATTTTTTTTAAATCAAATGAGTAGATTTTGTGTAACAAAATTTTCCAAAAAATTTTGTTTGCATTTTTTTTTTAACTTCAAATCTTTTTGAATAATAAACATAATTTTGAAAACGACCCCAGTATAGCCTATTGAATAGACCTTTTAAAAAGGAACAATTACATGCAAGGATTTTTATTATTGAGTATGTTAGTTGAATAAAAAAAAATGCTACTAAATTCACTCATGCCTTTTTGAGGGAATGGTCACACTGGCCAATTTTCCATGTTTTTGGGTTAAATTGGATACTAAGCCGAATTTGATAATTTTGTCCTTAAAACTTTTTGTTAAAAATTTTAAATCGAAATGGATACTTTTGAAAATTTTATAAAAAAATTAAAGCAAGATAGTTTAACCGAAATCAACATGAAATAAAATGCACGACTGGGTCGCACGTGCTTGCTCTTATGTTTAAGACACTGTGGGCTTAAGAAAATTGTATGTAAAAACATAGAAATTATGAGAGAAAAGTGTAGAGAAGCATGAAATATGCCATTTAAATTGGATAAAACAACTCTTTTGACAGTTTGATGTGGAAAAAAAGAAAGCCATCTTAATTCTTGATTAAATATAATTGTATGGGAAGAAAAAATTTAAAATCGTTGGAGCAATTTTTAAACAAAATAATTTTGTATATATAAAAATTCTTAAAATATTTTTAAGAATAAATTTTGGTATGCAAATCTATAGTTTATATTTATGTGTATATAAAACAAAATTTGAAAAGAAATTGTCAACCTGTTTTTGAGATATCGAATTTTCAAAAAAAAAATTTGAAACTTTTTTTAAAAATCCAAAAACTTTTTTTGGAAAATTTTGATATGCAATATTATTTGATCTTATCTGAATTTTGTATATAAAAAAATTCATCTTAATCCGTTAAGCCGATAACGAGAAAATTCAAAATAAAAAAAGACGTTCTAGCACAGGTACTATTAATAGTTGCTAAGCGTAAAATTTTATAGTTTTTGGTAGTAGATCGTACTAATTTTAGTATATAGAAAAAGTTTAATCAAAATCGTAGGAGTCGTTTTTGAGACAAAAAATATTTTCCTTTGCGGTTTTTTAACTTTTGTATGGAAGGTACCGTTATTTTTACATAAATGTAATTTTTTTTCTAAAAATATTTTAGAAAGTACTAAAAAAGTCTTAAATATTGAGTTTCAAAAAAATCGATAATGTCGTTTTCGAAATATTTGATTTTCCAAAAAAAAATTTGAAACATTTTTTAAAAATCCAAAATATATTTTTTCAAAAATTTTGGTACACAAAACTGTTTATATTTTTCAGAAGCTTCTTTGTAAAAAAAATAATTGAAATCGGTCGTACCGTTTTGAAGAAAATCAAAAATCGAAAAAAATGGTTCTTTGAGAGGTACCATTAATAACCATTTTTGCAAAATGGTTTTCCATCTAAAGAAAACCTTTACTAAAATAAATTTATTGAATTTTTTTAAAGAAAAGTTGTCAAGCCATTTTTGATAAAAATACGATTATGTAAAATTGCTAAAAAAAATGTATGGCAGGTACCGTTATTTTTGATTCTAAAAAAAAAAATGAAAAAAACGTGTAGGCATAATCACCAAAAACCACTATGTACCAAGTTTGAAGAAAATCGATCAAGCCGTTTAGGCTGTAGACGAACAGACAGACAGATAGACAGAATTGTGCCACCCAATTTTTTGGTGTTCTCTATCATCGTAATATAATGTTTGATTGTTATCTCAAAATTTTTTTTTGCACGAATCCAAAACTTGCCTTATAGTACCTATAATCACAAGTAAAAATCGAAAAACTAAAGATTTTTAAATTTATTCCTTGACTGCATAACTTTTTTCGGAGCAAAGATCGACTGGAGGCATAATTCACCCAAAAAAGTAGAGGCTTAAATCTTTAGTACCTATGACATGTTCAAAATGTAGTTTTTATTTAAAGTTGACAAAATTATAGGCTTATTTGAACTTTTCGGAACTTAAACCTGTACCGTTTCTAATCATTTCTTGTAGTTTTAACCCGAAAGCCCGTTTTTTGGCACTACATGCCAAAATAAAAAATCCTTGAACCTAGTACCAAGTCTTGAAAGTTGAAGTAGTCTTGAAAGTCTAGAAACTAGAAGCATTTAAAAAAGGCCGAAATACAAAAATGTGGGCTTACATACTTTTTAAATATTCTCAATAATTGTTATTTCGTATTTCATCAAAATCTTAAGTTCGGATATTTTAACGAATGTGAAATTGCCATAAAGTACCGAAAAAGAAGCTGTAGAGCCAAAACTGCAAAAAATTATGACAAATGGTAAGTTTTGAATAGGAATATATCGGTCAATTTTGAACAAAAATGACTTTTTTAACATGCCAAATTAAGGCCTTGAACCTCTACTTTATTTTGTTTCAAAATGTTTTGGGCTTATTCTTGCTCCAAAACAAGTTATGCGCAATTTGTTCAAAAATTTAGAAATCTTTTATTTTTTGATTTTTGGCTGGTTTTTGTTTATTCTTAATGCAAAAAAAAAAATATAAAATTTCTTAAACCATCCATTCCTATAGGAAATTTAATTTTGAATAAAAAGTTTTAAGAGTTAAATGGTAAAATCTCGGCTTAGTTTTCGAGTTATACCCAACATATTGAAAAGTGGCCAGTTTGTAGCATTTTCGATTTTAAGCATGCTTATGGGCCAAACAAACATATTCAGTCAGAAAACCTTTGCACGTATTGTTCCTTTATACCCTTATTTTCCGGTTTATCAATAGGGTAAATATATTTTTTGGAACTTACGAAATATTTTCCTTTTAGTTCAAATAAGGAAGTCTTATGTAAGCTCTACTTCATATATTGCATTTCGCCCAGGTACAACAGTTGGGTTATCAGTTAGATGATGTTGTCAGTGGCGTAACTATATAGGGGCAAACTGGGGCGGCGCCCCAGGGCCCCAAAGGTTTGGGGGCCCCAGAGACCGACAAAAACAATTTTTCTAAGCGAAAAGAAAAGTTCTTCCTATCTTTAAGAAAGTTTTGGCTCAGTTAGTTTTGAATATTATGGGTCAGTTCCAAGACTTGTGGGTAAAGTATCGGATAGCATATCCGGAAATTTTTTACCAGATAAATTTCAACTGTTGGCTTAAAATATCTCGGACAATAATATCCGACAGAAACAGATAAAATCTTGGATAGCCTATCTGCCGGTCCAAGTGGCTGTTAAAGCTTTTATCTAGAAGATGCCTAACTGCTATGAGTTTCCGTCCTAATATTTTGAATTACATTAAAATCGATCCGCCGTGGTTCATACTGAATTTAAATCTTTAAAATCAGTCACATTTCAAATTAAAACGGTAAAGATTTTCAGTTCTGACAACAAAAACTTAATTTTCAGTCTTTGTTTGCTTTTTAATATTGTTCTCAAATGTCAGCCTCTAGTAAAGATTTTGACTTGTACTTCAGAAGTATATGCTGCCATTTGGTGAGAAGTTTAACTAGAAAAAATGGGAGTATTTCGCGATATCGTTTTTGCAAATATTTTCACGCGACGCAAAACTTAAAAATCCATAAAAACTGACTCCTGGGATCATAAACGAAAAATGCCGTTGTTTTGACTTTGCTTCTGGTACTCTGTTATTCGGCCAAGATTGATTATTCTAGCAGATTATTTGGAAAAGGTTTCACTCCTTTTTCGGATAGAATACATTTCATTTATATTCACCCCGATTACAAAATCCAATGAGTGAGTTGCGGAGGGAGTCAGTTTAAATTCTGACATTTCGCTCATAATAAAAATGTCTGAATTGAGTCTGATTCCCTCCGATTTTCTTCAAATTTTGAACTTGAGGTTTTTTGTAACTCTCCAGAGGGGAAATTGAATTTTTTTTTAGCTCTAAACATAAAGGTACTTGCCACACAACCGTTAAGAAAAAGCTAATTTATCTCAAAAACGGCTCCAACGATTTTCATAAAAAATATTAGTGTATTATTGTAGATATGGTGTACTTTCTGGTAAGAAAAAAAATTACCAAAAACATTTATTAACAGTACCTGCCATATAACGGTTTTTTTTTGTTTTCTCATTAACCGCTTATCCGATTTCAATAAGAAAAAAATTCATAAAAACTTTGTTAGAATGTAAATAATACTGCATACCAAAATTTTGGAAAAACTAAATTTTTAATTTTTAAAAAAGATTCAACATTTTTTTTTTGACAATTCAATATTTCAAAAACGGGTTGATGAATTATTTTAAAATTTTATTTTTAAATGTATATTAATTTATACTCAAAATTTGCTTACCAAAAATATTTTTGAAAAATATTAGAAACATTTTATATATAAGAAATTAAGTTTTAAGAAAACGGCTCCAACGATTTAATTTTTTTTGTTTGCATATACATATTCATATTTTTTCAAGTTATCAAATGGCATACCTTTTTTGAGCTCTAAGTTATTAACATGCTGTTTATACAATTAAAAGAACGATTTAAATACTTTTTTATACTTTTTCTATAATTACTTGAATATTTTTTTAAATTTATTAAGTCCCACACAACTTGAACATAAGAGCAAGTACGTGCGATCCCAGTTGTGCATTTTATTTGCTATTGTCAACAAACTACATGCTAAGCTTTAAAAATTATATGCCTAACAGACATTATGCTGACAATTTTTGTAAAAAAATTCTATAACATTATGCATAAATAAATAAATAAATTGGGTGGCGCAACAGCTCGTGGAGAACCAGGGCCTAGTGACTTACAGCTCTCAAGCATTCCTGTGTGCGTGTTGTTGGCAGGAATGGAGAGGACCTACAGTGTTTTGCCAAGACCAAACGGCTAAATGAGAAGCACTTTTTCATGACAAATTTAGGATTTGTCAGTTCCTTACAAGAAGCAGTACCTCGGATAAAACATTTCTGTTTTTAGGTGGCATGGCTGAGAATCGAACCCAGACCTTTGGCATGATAGTCTTACGCATTATCCATCATGCCACGAGGTACTACGACATTACATACCTATATCTTCTTAAATTTCTCATTTTTATGTTAATCAACAACGAAACCAATTTCTGTTAAGGGGCCCCATTTTATTTTCTGCCCCAGGGCCCTCGCCCATCTAACTACGCTACTGGATGTTGTACCCTTCTAAGACGCAAATTTTGGTCGATGTTTATCGACTCATATAGGAATTTGTTTTCTAGGTGTCTGAGTTTAAACAGATTCCCCTGGATAAATAGAATTCACAGTGTATTCATGCTGTGATTTGAACAACATCTAAATGATGAGCCCAACTGTTGTATCTGGGCGAAAAGCATTATATGGAGTAGAGCTCACTTAAAACTTCTTAATTTGAACTTGATTCATTCGTTCCACTGGAAAAGAACAATTTTATTTTTAATTTTCTTCATAATCACAATTGTTTTCCTTTTATGCAAAAATAACGGTACCTAAATGTTAAAAACTGTAACTTACACTAACCAAATACTAGCAGTAACTCCCTAGACTGCTATTTTTGATTTTAAGTTTTTTTTTTAATGATCAATCTGATACAAATAAATTGTTTTTATACAAAACAATTTATTAAGAAAATTTCAAGTAACTGTGAATAAATTAATAAAGTATATGCATTTCAACATTTCAAAAAAATTATTTTTGTATAACAAAAAAAATTTAAATCATTTTTTTTTTTTAAATTCGATATTTAAAAATAGACTTGATAATTATTTTTGGAAATTTTTGCTTTTATCTGCACATACAAAAAAAACTTAAAATTTGCACACCAAAATGTTTCCTTAAGAAAATTTCAAAATTAATTTTTTAAAAGCAAATTAATTTTTCAAAAACAATTTTCAATTTTTTTTCGCAAAAATTCTAATTTATTCAAGAATTCATACGGCTAGATCTTAATCTATTAAACGAGTTATTTTAGAAATGTAAGGAACAAATTGAATTCTTTTAAAAAATTTGGTCTCATAATATCCAGTCAAACATTCTATTTATGTGACCCGGTCTATGAAAAGGTGGCTTATGACTCAAAAACAAAATTTAATGTTAAAGATAAACAATTTCGTCAGTTTCTCGGTAGTTGTTCTCGTTCCTTCCCATTGCCCAGTGTCTCTCGTTGTTTAAGGGCACCAAGTGAGATGCAGTGTTGGTGTTGCTTTTGCTCCAAATATTATGTTAGTTAATTGCTTCACGCTGCTACTTTCGAATTTTCGTATCGGTAATACTGAAGTGAGTTTGAGAATGTTATCAGCTATCATCACTATCTTTCTCTACATTTTTAGTACACTTTTAAGGAAGTTAGGACTTTCTGGTTTTCACCATGTGAAAAAGCGTCTCAAAAACTATCCTAACCAAAAAAAAGTGAAAAATTAATTTCACCCAATTGACCCCTTTTTTAAAATTCTATTTGAATTCCATTCAAAATTGATTTTTTATAAAAAAAAGTAGATTTTTACCAAGTTTCGTACTAGGTATACTCTGCAAAAACCAGAAAAAAGAGATAAACTAATAAAATGTATTTAGAAAGTAAACCTACATTTTTGTTTTAATTTAAATAAGATACATATTTATTAGTTATTCTTATTAGAATTAATTTTGTTTTGTGCTTTTGAATAAATTTTTATCAAATGCTTTGCTCCTGATACTCCTATATTTTTTCTGTTTATTCTCTTCTTTGTGGAATTTCCTTTTACAGGCCCCTTTTTCTGTCCCGGGACCCTTTTTGGACCCCTTTTGACTTTTCTAAGCGGCAACACTGCCATAAATAGTTACGTTGCTAATTTCAGGACTAACTAAACCTCTTTCCAGTCAACTTTTCTATGCCTAATCATTTTTCCAAAACAAGCTTCACACTTATTGACCATCTTCTGGTTAATCCACAGAACAAGGTAAGCTTCTAAAAATCTGCGATACTCCTGGTTTTCCATTCGTAATGTGATTCGTAATCACATCAAGTATGAGTGGCTTAATCACAAAAATGGATCATTCATCTCTAAGAGAAATGTCACCTATAATAGATGAAAACATTTCAGGCTACAGTCCCTACTTGGTGCTTACAAATTTCTTACAAACTCTGTCAATAAGGAGTTAAAGAAAGCAGAAAGCTATTTTTATTCCTCACAATTTCAAATCGTTGAAGTGTTTTTCTGGAAAACTAATTTTTATATATGTATTAAATTTTGATAACATAAAAAAACAGGCTTCCTAATTTTGAGCACATATTTATTTACACATTTAAAAAAAATGTTTTTTTCTACATCCAATTTTGTTTTCTTCAAAATATTGATATACCATGTTATTGAAGCTTTAAAGTAGCATTTGCATACAAAATAAAGTGCACGACTGGGTCGCACGTACTGGCTCTTATGTTCAATACACTGCGGGTTTAAGAAAAATTTATATAAAAGCTTGAAAATTATGAGAGCAAAATGTAGAGAAGCATGAAATACGACATTTGAATTGGCTAAAACAACTCTTTTGACAGTTTGAGGTGAAATAAAAGAATTGAATATGATTGTTTGGGAAAAAAAAACTTTAAAATCGTTGGAGCGGATTTTTAAAAAATTAATTTTTTATATATAAAATTCTAACATCATTTTTAAGAACAAAATTTTGGTATGCAAATCTAAAGTATATATTTATGTGTTTATAGAAACTTTTTTTTTTGAAAATTTTGATATGCTATATTATTTCATCTTATCTGAAATTTGTACATAAGAAAATTCATCTAAATCCGTTAAGGCGATAAAGAGAAAATTCAAAATAAAAAAATACGTTCTATGACAGGTACTATTAATAGTTGTAAGTGTAAAATTTTATAATTGTTGGTAGTAGATCGTACAAATTTTTGTATATGAAAAAAGTTTAATCAAAATCGTAGTAGTAGTTTTTAAGCAAAAAAAATATTTTCCTTTGCGGTTTTTTAGCTTTTGTATGGAAGGTACCGTTATTTTTTCATAAATGCAAAATTTTCTTAAAAATATTTTAGGAAAAAAAAACTATTTAATATCGAGTTTCAAAAAAATCAATCATAGCGTTTTCGAAACATTTGATTTTCCAAAAAAAATTTTGAGACATTTTTTTAAAAATCCAAACAATATTTTTTTTTAATTTTGGTACACAAAACTATTAATATTTTGTGGAAGCTACTGTATAAAAAATATATTTGAAATCGGTCGTACCATTTTGAAGAAAATCAAAAATTAAAAAAATGGTCCTTTGGGAGGTACCATTAATAACAATTTTTGAAAAATTGTATTTCACCTAAAGGAAGCCTTTACTGAAATAAATTTATTGAATTTTTTTTAAAGAAAAGTTGTAGAGCCGTTTTTGAGAAAAATACGATTATGTAATGTAAAATTGCTATAAGAAATTTTATGGCAAGTACCGTTATTTTTGGTTCTAAAAAAACTTAAAAAAACGTGTGCGGGCATAATCATTAAAAACCACTATGTAACAAGTTTGAAGAAAATCCATCGAGCCGTTTAGGCTGTAGACGAACAGACAGACAGACAGACAGAATTGTGCCACCCACTTTTTTGGTGTTCTCTATCATCGTAATATCATGTTTGACTGTTATCTCATTTTTTTTCACGAATCCAAAATTTGCCTTATAGTACCTATATCGCAAGTAAAAATAGATTGAATTGAGTTCGATTCAGCCGTTCATGAGATCGAAAATTTAAAAAAATCGTTATATATGGCAGTTATAACGGTTTTTCCTTATTTTTTCTTACCACAAGTACACTATATCTACAGAAGTACACTGAATTTTTGTAATAAACATTTTCTTGCGAAAAATAACCTTTTCCATAACGATGTTATATCAAGTACCGTTATTTTTGGAACTAAACAAATTTTTTTTAATTTCCCTTCCAAGGATTTACAGACAGACTGACAGAATTTTGCCACGCACTTTTTCGTTTGTCAACCATCGTAATGTCTTGTTTAATTGTTATATCTGGAAATTTGTTCTTGCACGAATCCAAAACTTACCCTACAGTACCTACATACAGTGGCGTATTTACACTAGGGCGATAGGGGCCATGGCCCGGGGCGGCACCCTGGCATGGGGCGGCACTCAACTTTGGGTGCAAAATGTAAAATTCCTTTAAAAAAATTTGTATGCTAAAAGTTTAACTTTTAGAGGCGCCAGGCGAAATATCATCAAAACGATGTGAAGTAGGTACTTACGTAAATTTAATTGAAATATCTTTTTGTAGAAACTTTATTGCCTATACTAAGTATATTTCTTGCTACTTTTAATTGGACTAATTAGTTTATGAGGTATGAAAGTTTACAGTAGGAACGCAACACAGAAAATACTTAAAATTGCGATGAGTCACCTCTAAATATCAATGGTCCCATACCACCGGCTATCCGATTCAGATAAGTTATCCAAGATAACTGAGTAGCCAATACGTTTGTGAACAACCAGAAACGGATTGGTTAGCCGAAAACAGCAGACAAAATTGAATAAATTATTTTATTTATATGCAAAAAATTGTTACATTTTCAACGAAGTTTTATTCTATTTATTTGTTCATATTGAGTGGAGTCCAAGGTGATGGAAATAACCATTTTGTAGTTGCATCTAAGTTCTTAATTTCCTTTCAATATGAAAAGCTCAAAAGCTTTAAAGAGGATATATATTTTGGAAACCATTAAGAATTATTTCAAAGAAAACATAAATACAAAATTAATAATAGTTAAAAACTGTTAATAATAATTCCAAAATATTGTAATAACTTTCCATATTTTAACTATAACGACTCCGAAATGCAAACAAACGGACACAATAAAGCTTACGGTCGCAGTGCAAACATACCCTTAATAGTTATAATTATCGCAACTCTCAAACGAAGGAAGCGCCATCTGCCGGATTATAGCAGATTTACCAGCTGTCAAATAAAAGCTTTTGGAAGGGAAATTATTGGGAAATTTCCCCTACGGAAAGCTCTGGAAACAGAGACCCAGAACGTTCTCCTTATTTCCAGAGTTTGGAAAACAAGTATAAAAGGCACATGTTTAAACGGCAGCGACTCAGTTTGTTTTTAATCGTGAATGAATAAAGTTGGTTATAATAAAAGTGAAAAGTAAAGTTTGTGAATTAATTTCAGTGGTGAATAATAAATCGTTTTGTTGGTAGTAAGAAAAGTAAAGTGTTTTATTTTGTGAAATAAATAAGTGGACGTTTTAAATAAAGTAAATAAGTTTTATTAACGAACCTGAGAAAATATTACAATATATTCCTTTTGTGGGGCTTCATGAATAAAATTCAATAATAAGGGTTATTGTGGCCTTTACTCCAATGAATGCATTTCGCCCAAGTGATAAAAACATTGCGTTTTAAATTGGGTATGGTGGCATCTAATGAATGAGCCCACCACCATGTTTGGAAATCATTAGAGACATTTTGAGACCAATCATGAAAAACAAACATTTCAATTTTTCGGCGCAGCGCAGTAAATATATGTTTTAAAATACTATTATAGATTGCTTACTGGCATTCTGAGAGGTTCTAATTTAAAAAAAAATCAAGTATCTCAATGTTCTCAGACCATACACTACATGCGTTTCTGAGGATTGCTGTGACAACTGACAAATTGCCATGAAGAACGTTCATGTTCCGTACTCAAAAAATAGACAAATTATGTACACTTCTGGATAAGCGAAAAACGTTTGAAGCACGTTCCTTATTTTGGCAGGGTGCAAGTGCGCTTTCTTAAATGTGAATTTTATTTTCAAAATTGAAAAAAAAAGAAACGATTGAAGCTACAAATTCATTTTTGCATACGAAATTATTATCTAAAAAGCTTATGCTAAAAGAATCATGATTTTGTTATTTTCGTTCGCTAGCTTCACACTTCAGTCTTGTTTAGTGAAAGATTTAATTTTCAAAAAAAAAACTGTTGAAGCAGCAAAATCGGGGTGTAAAACACAAGTTAGCAAAAATGTTATATTCGTATAGTTTTAGATTTTCACTGCTTCCTTCAGTCTTATTTTAGAAAAAACTTTAATAACAAGTGATTACTAGAGTAGAGACACAAATGTATGGTCTTTGCAACAAATAACCATTCAATTAGCATATTTAATATTTACCTATATAATTTTAAATAATTTACATATTCAGGCATAAAAATTACTTTATTCCGACAATTGTTCGAAAAAATCAAGGTCGTCAGTTAATCATCCCTTAAAATCTTTAATTCTGACTGAAGACTGAACACAATCGGTCAATTATAACTGTGCTATTGATGAATGTGTCAACCAATTTGTGCGTCGGAAAAAATGTAAATATTAAAATTGTATTTATTATTTATGATTTTTTTTCATTATGAAGTGTTTTAGTTCTCTTTCGTTCATTATGGGGCGCCTAAACTTCTGGGCCCGGGGCGCTTAATCTTTAAATACGCCTCTGCCTACATACAAAGTCGGTAGCTTGGGGGGGGGTCACAGGGGTTTGATTATTTGATCGTCAACTTTTGCTAGCCACTTGAATGTCTTATACATTTTCTTAAACTATCCAGCTGCATAGAAAACTTATTTTCTACAAAAAGCTTCAATTGATAAATTGCCAAATTAAGCTTAATTTCCAAGTAATTCCAACAAAGAAGATTACTTGGCTCCGCCAAGGATATCAACTAGGGTCCCTAATCTATCTCGTAACTTTACTGCTTTGACTATATTAATATTTGTTAATAAATTGTATTAAAGCCGAATTAATTTATGGGCACGCTTGATTTGAACTAATTTCTTTATGGAAATATAACCATTTTTGCATCATATCAGTAAATGAGTTGATTTTTTAAATATTAGTCTTTTCATTTTCATTGTTTTTTTTCCAGGAAATATTTTTCAAAGAAACTTGGAGGTAGCTAGCTATGCATTGTGCGTAAGTATTTTACTGATTGATATCAGTTTGTTGCTGAGCTTTCTTACATTCACAGCTAGTAACTTTGTTTGAAGAAACAATGTAGTATGGTACGATGTAAGTTGTATGCATATGTAAGTAAAATACTAGTACTTTTATAATAATCTAACAACAAAGTTTTATAACCGAAAATTCTGTTCAAAGACAATATTTTTTGAAGGTATGTAGAACTAAAAACTTTTGACCTTATTTTGTTCTAGATTCTAGTGTAGTCAATTTGTGCTGGCCACGTGACCAGGAAAGTCCCGGGAAATCGACACAAACTCAAGATGATACATCTTCAAATGTATGCAAGATGAAACTCGCGGGCTTGTGGTTTCGGTATAAGAGATGTAAAATTTAAAAAAATGCGTTTTCAAATTAAACAAATCCTAGACTCAAACTTTGAAAACAGATAATTTTAGTAATTTAAGTCGAACGGATTTAATGTATCTAACATGGTTCGGAGTGGATTTTGTAAGGCCGGTATCGTATCTTGCCCTATGTGAATCAAAACAAAAAAAATTATATTCGTAAGAAGGGCCAAGGGGGAACCAAAGCCATTTCCTCAGTATTCACAAAGCCACAACCAATGATGGACTATATTGTCCCACCAAGTTTAGTGCAACAAACTCAGTCACTATTTGTTGAGTCCCAGGAAACCGTGACATACAGGAAAACGAAATGAAAGATGAACTTGCCAAAATCGGGACGGCACTACAGTATAATCTTTTTTTGTAAATTATTCACTTTGTTTATTCTTTTTGTAGCTATAAATAAATACAAAATAAACGTCTACTATAGTATGAGATCAGATGTAATTACCAAACCGCATATAACAAGGAACAATGTTTCGTATATTCCCCTTCGCCCTTCGCAATGTTAGATATTGATTTTGTATAATATCGATGATGATGGAATACAACAAAGTACAAAGTCAAGGTGAGTATAAATGCGAGAACAAAACGCAATAATGTTGTAACTAAAACTATAATTAATGCAAAAACACAAACCGCTGTGACAGCTTTTGTGAATGAGTAAAATCACTAGACTCATACCGCGGATTCGTTTGAATCTCGATGATGGAAAGGTAAACAAAAAATGACCACATGTGGCATATATTAACATGGAAGGCGCCTATCTAATCATTCGGACTGAGACAAGAAGCTCATATTTCAAATGCAATTCGTTGGAAAAAAAAATGTCATTCAAATTAAAATTGATTTTTAATGAGCTTTGAAAGACGATATTAAAAACTACATATTTAAGTCTTCAAATAAAATAGACCATCTACATATTGATCAGCATAATGTCTCGGTCTCCTTATATTTACATCAGTTATATGGCAGCGAGACATCATGTTTTTTTTACGAAAAGTCAGAAATTACAATAATGTGATTTAATACTTCCGAAAATCACAATAAAACTCTTACCGTCTTAAACCAAAATAAACAATTTAAATAATAAAATAAATATTCGTGTAAAAAAGTGGTTTTTCGATTATGATGTGATTTATTGCGGGGAAATTAAAAACAAATGCATTTATATTATGTTTTTTATTTTACCAAATCCTCTTATAAAAAAAGTAATTAGCATATAAAATGACATCTTCTATAATCCTTTTTTCATTCACATAAAAATTTAATAAAAAAAAATATTTAAGGTTCGAAAACAACAACAATAGCATAATGTGAACAAAAAAATCCTTAAAACCACATAACATTGTCCCCAGGTCTTTAAAATATGCATTTGGCATAAAAATTGATGTATATACGCCACGCTGCTATGCCAAGTGATGGCCGACAATTTTATTCGTGGTTAATTTTAACATCCTGCTGTGGGTATTAATACCTCACCACATCACCAACCGAGTATTAAAATTCATATCCTATCCTATTCAATTAAATATTAATGAAATAGTATTTCATTCAACAGAAATAGATGAATAATATTATAAAAAAAAATATACATAAATAAAAATCTTTGTAACAAGGAATTTAAAAGCATATGAACAGTCGATGACAAAATAATTGAACCACTAAGTTTCTGCCGTTCGAAATCTAGCGAGACCAATGGGTCCTTTTTAAGCCTAACAGCCATAGTCCCTAGTTTTGTTTAATTAAGTTTTACAAACAATTCCTATGAACATGCCCCACGGTATCCAAAAAAAGGCCGATTTGCCGAGTAAATCGAATTGAAGGTTTTAAATGCAATAACCTTTATTTTAGCATTAGGAAGACTCACCAAAAAGTCCATTGTCAATTCGTGTTCGCCTCAAAAGTTATGCAGTCATTGAAGCAGTATTTTTTGTCGAAAAATATTTACTGAAATTTGCAGGTCATGTGACCCTCTATCAGAAATCATTGACATACTATATTTTCTAATAGTGAACATTTAAAAGAGGTTAATATTTCAAAAATTGACCAAATTTCAAAAACACTGGTTTTTGCTTTTTTACATTTACAAAAACTAAGCCTTTATGACGTTGAAAATGGAGAAATTCGACAGACCCTAGACCCAGTCTGCATGTCAAATTGGTTCGACTCAATGCTTCAAACTAGAATTGTTAATGCAGAAATCTCTGACAGTATGTAAGGACGTGTAGGGGCACGCCGCAGGGAGGTGTCCTATATCCCTTGCTTTGGCATCTGGTCGTCAAGCAGATTTTAGTTGAACTATGTTCAAGCGGCGTCAAAGTCTTGGCGTACTCTGATGACACAGTGATAATGGCCTCAGGGATATTTTTCAACACTTTGTGCGACCTCCTACAAACCGCCCTTGACAAGCTCAGTAATTGGGCCAGTAGCTGCGGACTTAATGTCAACCAACTTAAAACGGAACTGGTTCTGTTTACAAGAAAGCGGAACATTCCAAATAGAAATCCCCCATCATAAATGGGATGCCGCTCCATATAACTGGCACGGCCAAATATCTTGGTTTAATTATCGATCGTAAACTTAGCTGGAAAGAAAATATCAAATAAAGGTAAACAAGCGGCAATAGCTTTCTACACATGCAGTAGAATTTTCGGCAAGAGATGGGGACCCGGGGTGCCACTTCTCAGAAAATTTTTCGCAGTAGATTCAATATTTTCGCAGTAGATATCTTTTTTTAGTTTATTTTTTTTTTTACTTATTATGTCATTCGAACAAAACTGAAAAATAAATAAAATATAACATTTGTTTTTCTTCAAAACATAAAAAAACAAACAAAATAGCCATAAATTAAACATATCATATTATTATAAGGCGTGGAGGGTAATTTTTTCGTAAAATCAAGTGCAGTAGATTTAATTTTAAGGCAGCAGATTGATTTTGAGAAAAAAAAGCAGTAGATCTATTGCAATTGCAGTAAAGTGGCAACCCTGATGGGGACCCAGCCCCAAAACCATTCATTGGATGTACACAGCCATTGTAAGGCCTATCCTGACGTACGCCTGTTTCGTATGGTGGCCAGCCTTGGATGAGGCAGTCAATCTTAATGCCATGACTAAAATTCAGAGACTGGCATGTATCGGCACAGTTGAGCCATGAAAACCACGCCAACCGCAGCCCAGAAACTTTCCTGTCACTTGCCCCACTCCGATCTGTTCGCGAAAAAGTTGACGACCAAAAGTGATGTACGACTTAGAGCCATTTCACACATAGCCGGCAACCGGCTACCCGGTACCGGCTAACCGGTCGTTTAGTTAAGGATCTTATGGAAGCTTTCACACATGCCGGAACCGGTTCATTTGTTGAAAACCGGGTAACCGATGCCGGCTAACCGGCTGCCGGGCATGTGTGAAATGGGCCTTAAGGAGTGTAAAAATTGGAAAATGGGCCACTGTGGTCACAGAACTATAATGAACTTCAATGACATGACATTCAAACGGACTATATTTCACCATACATAGATTTTAAGCCAGTCGCACTAACAGATATCCTGACAAGGGAATTATCGAAGGAAAACCAGTTATTATTTTCAAACACTTACCCCTATATTAATAAACGATGGATAACAAACAACGTGCTAGCATTCTAATTTTTATTAACGAATGTTTAATAGTTTTGTGACGTGACCTGTGTTAACGTACGGATAGCTTTAACTCGCCAAATTCCACGTATAATGAATGGATAACTTCTTAACCAGAGAATATCAAATAAAGAAGCCAATCCTTCGTACGTTTCACTCCCCAAGACCCATTTGTTTACATTGTTGTATTTGTAATTTCATTTCGTGTCGAAGAAATAGATGTGAATTGCAGCAACAACAAGACCTGTGCTGAATGATGTGCTGAATGACTAGTTGATTCTATGTGTGCGTTTTGCACTGCTTTTCACTAATACTTTGCAAATCTAATACATCAGCTGTTCGCTTCCAGCTTGTAGGCAAATCAAATTGACAGCTGAGGATTGACTTCTTTATTTCATATTCTCTGTTCTTAACACATGCACGCACACGTGTGATAGGACCGTTTACTATACTGCCAGTATACACTTCGTACAGGGCAGTGCATGCATATGTGACACATGTATTAGAAAATCACCACAATTTGATGGAGTGGTGAATTTTCTGAAGTGATAAATACTGGAAAGATATCATATTATCTTTTTTAATAAGAAAAGTTATCAAACAGACAAGTTGTCTATCCGTGTGCCAGTTAAAACGTCATGTGTAAGGAAGCGGAGAAACTTAATGCCTTGATCACAAGTTATCTAGAGCTGACCAATTTCTAGGACTAGTTGACCTTTTCTGACCAATTAGATAATATAATTTTTTCCCAAATTTCGAAGTAGGTATGACACTACATTTTTCTCTCATTTTAAATAAACTGAAAATGAAATTAGAACAGATTAAACAATCTCTTATTAAAACTTTGAAAGGAGTGAGTGCGTGCGTTATTAGAAATTACCTACTGACAGAATTTTGAGTTCGTTAAAAAACTAAACAAAATCTCATGGCAGGTGCCTTTATTTTTAAATGAAATGCACGGCTGGGTCACATGTCCTCTTTGTTATGTATAAGAATCTTCGAATTTTAAAAATTATTTAAATATTATTATGAGAGAAATATTTTTAAGAGTAGGTAGGTATGGAACTCGTTCTTTAAAATGCTAAAACAACTCTGTTAAAGCTTGAGCTGAAGAAAAGCTATGCCATCTCAATTCTTGAATAAGTATGAATTTATGCGAAATAAAATGCACGACTGGATCGCACGCACTTGCTCTTATGTTCAAGTTGAGTGGAACTTAAGCACTTTTCAAAATTTTCAAGTAATTATAGAAAAAGTATTCAAAAGCATTTAAATCGTTCTTTTAGTTTTATAAACAGCCTGATAAATAACTTAGAGCTCAAAAACAAGTATGATTTGATTACTTGAAAACATGTGAATATGCACAAAAAAAAACTAAAATCGTTGGAGCTGTTTTCATAAAAATTAATTTCTTATACATAAATTTTTGTAATATTTTTCAAAAAAAATTTTGGTATGCCAATTTTGAGTATATATTAATATAAATTTAAAACTGAAATTTCAAAATAATTCATCAACCCGTTTTTGAAATATTGAATTTCAAAAACAAAATTGTGCCACCCACAATGTGTAGTACATACCTACACATATCTCAAGTAAAAATGCCAAAAAACGATGTAAAAATGCCCATTGGGGCTCAAGCGCTAGTTGAATATTGGCGTATTTGTACTGTTCCCGAAAAAACCCATAAGGTTATTAGGTAGTTTAAGACGAATGATTTACCAAAGAAATGAACGAAGGTACCTATTTGAAAGATGGAAAAAAAGTTTTGAAGGGAAATTTTCATACTACAGAATGACCATAGAAATTTATTCGACAAAAAAAATTACCTCGAGAAATAATATAGCTCAAAATTTTCCTTAAAAATGCCTTTTTTCATATTTTTAGATTTGAATATCTCAAAAACTCAAATACGAATTCAGAGCATCAAAAAACATCAGAAAAGTATATTTTGGTTCATTTTCAAATTCAAATTTTGCCAAACAGTATTATCAATGGTTTTTTTTCGAGTGGATTTTAGGAGCAGTTAGAACACGTACATTTTGAACAATTGATAGTTTTCGAAACCATACCTAAGTGAAAAAACTCACAAAAAATGCTTTTGTTTTCAATCGCTAACCTATGTAAGATTCAGATTCAGAATCACCGAAAACATATCGTCGTCGTTCTATCAAAACTCAAAAAATCCCAAAATCAAACATTTTCAAATTCTGGTTAGTCCAAATCCATAAAAAGTACCGATGTCTCAAAATAAATAAAAATGGACTTAGGGAGTTTTCACTGAAAGACGACGAGATAGTAAACATAAAATCAAAACAACCCCACAATTTGGTCACTAAAAATATCGTTTGCCACCCCCAGAAAAAAATTCTATAGCTCCGCCGCTGAACAACAGATTAGGTACTGCCCCTATTATGGATAAGGGATTCGAAATATGGAAAAGCAATAGATAAACAGAGTAAAGATTAAAGTACTTGAAGGCATTATTCCATTAACTTAGTGATGCTTAGAGGAAGGAGGTCTGGATTCTGGAAATAAAAAAAGTTCATTAGGGACGAATAACTTACTCAAAATTTCAATCAAATGGAAGCATGAAACAGTTTCGTCGCAGTCATGCATAGCATGAAGCTTTTTAGTACAAGTAAAATAGTACGAAAAGTCTTTCAAATAAAAAAAAAAACTAGTACCATCATGAAACTTGGTCAACATTTTTCATGCATCCCCGTACTCAAGCTATTGTGGTTGGAAGAGTAGCCGGAACAGTAATGGCCTTTTTGATTGGCGACAGAATGACAGAAGAGAAAATTGTTCTGGATTTGTTTTCAGAATCGAAATGAGAAGCGTTCATACGAATCGAATCGGTGTTCCGGATTGCCAATCGAAAAGTCCATAAGCAAGAATTTTAAATGTCTAAAGTATGTCTTGTCTCATAATAACGAGTATATGAATTTGAAAAAAAAAAATGTAAAGTAAAACTATGTGGTAGTGGAGCAAATGAATTAAGTTCAATGTTCAAATGTTAAAGTGAGCTCTTATGCTCCTTACTGCGCTTCAACCTAGACGGAAAGAAAATAGCCCGAAATATGTCAAAAGAGGAGCTTAGCCTGAACCTTGTTTTTTACGTCCAATTTCCTATTAGGGGCTTTGGAAAAAACATAGCTTACATATTAATTGTTTAGCCCCAACCTCCTTTCTTGTTCAGTTTCATTGGACCTTAGCGATAGCTACCAGGTAAAATTAATTAGCTCTTACTTCATCGTTGCGTCGAATTTGCCTGGGGTTCGGGGTTAGGGCAAATTTGCTATACCTACGCTGTCTGGTTTTTCTGTTTGTAATTTTAGTTCTTAAATCATGAGTGAACTGAATATATGTGGATATGATCTTAATTTTTATATTTGATTTTAGGTTAAGTCAACTCTATGCACAGTTTTTATTTAAAATTTTAATTTTATTTGAAGTGCATCATCTGCTGTCCCCGACTGTTCCATAAACACCCACCGCAACCAGGCAATAGGCAGTTTTCACTAAACCACACATAAATCAGTTGAAGAGTTAAAATTTTGAACTTAACGACGAGAGAGGCTAACAAAAATGTATATTTTATTTAATAAAATCATCGTCAATGTGCCAAACAAAATTATCAACATTATTATTTATTTTTTTTTCTCAGAATAAATTAAAAATTAAAATTTTATATAAATTTTGATTAATTATTTCATTTAATATTCAAATAATTGACGTTGCGGCTTAGTGGATACCTAATGATCTACCAATTATGCATCTTTGCAATTAATTAAACATACATTGCAATAATGTGGTAATTTTATAAAATGAGAATCATATTAAAATTACAAAAAAACAAAAAAAAATAATAATTTATTTTGTAACAGATACATTGTTTTTAATTTTATATTTTTTTGTTAATTTGAGCAAAAGAAAAAAATTATTTTATTGATTTAGACTGATATTGTATAGAAAAATAACACAAATTCAAACAAAAAAATTTCAGAGTACATTTTTTTTTTATGAAAATCTAAAAAATATATTAAAAATAGAATACGTACGTATGCAGAAAAAAAAATTGAAATTCAGGTAAATATTTTGCAACGTGAATATTTAATTCGTAGAATTTGTATTTCAATATTAAATAGACACATTTTGAAGGACGACCACCACCAATGATGCCAATTTCAGAAAGGTGGCCGGAGGCAGCGGTAAAGAGGTTGGGTTTTTTGAAAACCTCAACGTTTCTGACACACAACACAACAACTAGACCAAAATTAATTTTATTCAAATTTGTTTCGTGTGATTATGGTCAGGCGTGTAATACAGCAAATTGGACGTGCAGATAAATCCCGAAGGGTATAGGTATATTCAAAAGGGGCGTTGGCATTCGTCGTCGTTCATTGAATGCAATGAATTATTTTAGCTGATGGGGCGGGGGAGTTAGGAGTAGTGCTTCTGTTGGCTGATGGCAATCGGGATCTGGAGGATGGAACGGAAAATGGAACAGAACAACACTGGAGCTTTGAATTAGTTGTATTTTGGTTTGTGCGGTTTCTGTGGTTTGGTACAACGATGATTGAATGCGTAATGAGGGGACTTTTCATTAGCAAATGGCTATACGAAATTGTTAATACATAAAATTTGATTCATTGGGAGATTGCGGCAGTGGCGATTGGTTTATTCATCCTGTATCGAATTTTAACACACAAATTTGATACAAAATATAGGCTTCAATTATTATTTTATTTCTTTTTAATCGGCTCTATTTGCATGTAATACTCTCTAATATGCGTTTTTTCGGATGGAATTTGAAACACACGTTTGTCATACTGATAGTTAACCATAATAATCAGTTTGACATTTAAAGGTTCTTCAATCTAGGCAGTTCTAGCTTCGTTTTAAAAAAAAGAATATTGATTTATGTTGAGATTTGTTCAATATGTTAAGGTTCCTAATAAAAACCGTCGTTGTTACACTGCCTTCAGATAATTCAAAAGTTGATCTAGTAATTGCTGGTTTTAAATAATATTGACTTGACGGCCCCTTACATAAGAAACAAAAAAAGCTATCTGTTGACAAAACAACAAAACTCTACTCAATATTTGGAATTTGTCTAGGGAGTAGGGAGGTCTTATGTGATTTAAGCATTTTAAAGGATTAAAAGAAATTCAAAATTAAACTGAACTTGAGTCTGCTGAAATTGAAAGTGAGAGCAAGTTAGTCGAGTCAGACTGAAGACGATGTAATTTGCCACTCCTGCAGTCTTGCCCCTGAACAGATGAAACCAGAAACTGAGGATCAAAAATTGTCGATAGAATCAGCGGTAAACTTCTTATTGAACATCACCTTACGTGTAACATGAGCTTACCTGACGTACTAAGGAACTAAGTCAGTAAAGATTTTTTAGGACCATCCAGAACACTGAAAAAGAGATGGTGGTGGAAGAACCCTTTGTAGATCAAAGTTCACTTTTTCACATTCCTGCATAGAGGGTTACTGATGGCATTAGAACATCTGCCTGCTCTGCTAGAATTAAACAGTAAAGCAAAGACCTTATCAAATGTAAAAAGTTTTGGTTGTGACAGAGACACGAACTATCAAAAACAGAAGGGCCTATATGTAATGGCATATTTTGTTGCGGTAAATTTTACCACAACAAGTCTCACCTACTCAGTCCTTTCCTTTTTTTTCACTAACACCCCTCCTCTTCTTGAGCACCAAAATTCTAGCAGAGTGCAAACCTTCTGTCCATCAGCTAGAAGCGTGGTCCTATAGCATCTTGGAAATGAGTTTTGGGATGTTATGAGATAGACATGAATTATCAAAAACAGAAATTCCTTGGCTGGAAGCCTGCCCCGTATTTGAACCCATTCTCTCATATCAAGTATTCCAAGAGAAATGGATAATTTAAAATGGTGAGTATGTAGTTTAACGAATGTATTATGTATCCAGTCCGCCACCGTCCTATTATTCCACGACAAAAGTAAAAAGGAAAATCGAATCTATACGATCAAAGTCCCGTCCCAACCCAATAAAGATTAACATCGAGAAACTCCCGAGCACCGTATACTTTTATGCAGATTTAGGGTTCGGGGAGCCCCTTACAAAATCTTCATTTTTTTCTCTTACAACGGCAAGTTACGTTGTGCCATTGGCCATTCCTGGATCGACGACTGGAGTTGCCAGTATTGACATATTTGTTGGACCATCTTTCACATGTCATCGCTCTTGCGGACCACCTATCACACACATATGTTTCAGCAAGCACCATCTATCACATGCCTACCTTACCTCCTGTATGACTTTCTGTTTTATAATTATCGTGAACCACCTGTAAAATGATTATTCTTCGAACATCTGTTGGACTTGTTTTTCCAAAA
Organism: Dasysyrphus tricinctus; assembly: GCA_963921185.1. Classification (NCBI taxonomy): domain Eukaryota; kingdom Metazoa; phylum Arthropoda; class Insecta; order Diptera; family Syrphidae; genus Dasysyrphus; species Dasysyrphus tricinctus. The sequence goes on from OY992531.1 coordinate 200,609,238, forward strand.
TGCCTTAAGAGCAGGCCTCTGGCTGATGGACAGCAGGTTCGCACTGTGCTAGCATTTTGGAACTGCAGCAAGAAATGGAGGGCTTTTAGTGTAAAAAATGAAAGTAATGGGTAGGTGCAACTTGTTGTGGTACAATTTACCGCAACTCAATATGCAAATATATAGCCGAAGTCTTTGCACAAAATACGTGGCCAAATATCTACCGCGCTCGTACAATTTCGTATGAAGTGTCCGTGGAAGCCATCCAAACATACATCAAAAATTATAAAGGAAAAACTGGTTTCAGAAAAAGTTGGGCTTTTGTTTATAAACATAATTGTTTAATGAATTAACTATTTACGATACTTTATAGCACCTAAGCTCAACCTAGATGGAATCTGAAGTTTTGAACATTAAAAAATAAAAGCAATCATAACACTAGTTTACAAAATTTTGGGTCATAGTAGGGTCCTTAGAAAAAATATATTTTCTAGACTGATTTTGGGTCACTGAACACGAAAATCAAAACTATTTTGTTTTTCCAAAGAAGCGTTTTCGAGATATGCACAAAAATCATTATCTCAGCTATTTTTTCAGATATTGCCATAAATCTCGCGAACGGCTTAGCTTATTTACATAAAATGTGTATTTTCTGAATGATCTGATCTGTCGCTTTCCGACAATGTACTGCTTGTATAAGTCGGACTGAAATTAATAAGTTACAGGCATTCAAAGATTGAAAAACGAGTATTTTTAAAAATTTTCTAGTTTTTGGTTGCTCCATATGGATAGAAAAAAATATTTAAGATGATTTTAAGGATTCAAGTGAAAAACAATCTTTTTAACAAGAATTTGAGCAAAAGTTTTTCAAAATCGGACGATAAATGTAGAAGCTATCAAATAACACAGGCTTACAAGGTTTTCGACACGACTAGGTAAGAGTGGATCTAAGGGTAATTTTTCGTGTTGAACTCAAATCCGTTTTTCGCTATCAGCTCTGGTTTTCGAAATATTTCCGTTAGAAAGTGCCAAAAAAAACATTTTCTCGCCATTTTTGGGGTTATGTAACTATGCGAATTGATTTTTATTTTTTTTAACTGTACGGATTCCTGAAAGTACTAATCTTAATCTTCAAAATTCAGCTTTAATCGTCTCAATATCTCTTTTACTTTTTTCATATAGAGATTTGAAATAAACTCTTATAGTAAACATTGTAGTTCATAAAGATACTTTCCAACGATATATGTCACATCATTATTGGTCTTGAAGTTTGGTGTTTCCAATCTCCAATTCTCCTTTGAATATAAAAGAGAATGGCCTAAGAGGCATCGATTTATCACCTTAGACAAAATTTTTTTGGTCAAAAACTTTATTTTAGGGCACAGAATTTTGATTTTAGGGGTTTCTGATTAAAAAAAATTGTTTTGGGAAATAACAGACACCCTAATATACATTTATCGTCCGATTTTGAAAAAATTTGGCTCAAATTCTTGTTAAAAAGATTGTTTTTCACTTGAATCCTTAAAATTATTTTAAATATTTTTTTCTATCCATATGGAGCAACCAAAAACTAGAAATTTGTCAAAAATACTCGTTTTTCAATCTTTAAATGCCTGTTACTTATAAAATTTCAATCCGACTTATACAAGCAGGGGCGTCTCTAGACATTTTGGGGCCCTGGGCCCTTAAGGATATGGGGGCTCTTGAAAATTATTTTTTGAAAACTATTCCATATTACGAGTCTTACCATAATTTTTTATAAAATTTAACTATGTATTAACTATTATCATTTACTATTATCATTTAACTTTTTCGGGAGGCTAGAAAATCTAATCGCATCTTGTCTTGAACACAAACAGTTTGCCAGTTTAAGGCTAATTTTGAAAATATTGTAATTAGAAAATATTATTATTGAATGTTATCTGCATTCTTGACGTGACAATTAATACTTCTTTTTCGATGATAGAAGTGTGGTTTTATGGTTTTTTCATCCTAGAGCGGCTTTCAAAGACGAAATATGCATGGTTGGCTTTGTTTGTCAACTGTCGAAAGGTGTCTGAATAACGACCAATGGAAAAATTACGTTCCTGTTTTTCCAAATAAAATTGATAAAATAAAGTTCTGACCCTGGTGCTCTTTAGAAACGTAAACAGACAGTTGTTACGAGACTTTGTGTTCAAAGAAAATTTTCTTTTCATTTATTTTTAAAATATGTGCAGGGAACCGGGAATATCTTGTTTGAAACTTAAAGCGGGATAGTCCCATGCAAAATAGGTATACCTACCAGCATTAGGCATACTGCCACATATTCACATTGCACAATGCACATGCGCATGCTACTCTTAGTTGTGCCAGTGCCGTAAAAAAAATACTATAGTTCCTATGATGTTTTAAAATGTTCCGAAAACGCAGTTTAAACAAAAAAAATTGGCCAAGGAAGATTGATTCCGGGTGAAAAAATTAAAAATTATAATTTTCTCATTTTCGCTTTGTTTTGGATATTTTTATTTTTAACTAACTCTACCCTTACCAAACTACAACGGATCTATTCAAACGAGCATTTTTAACCTGATCTAAAATTTGTTCTTGTTCGGATAACGATTTTACGGGAATTTTAGTACCAAACGTCATTTCTTAAATGTTTGTGTTTTATTCGCTTTGATATCATTTTATTAAAAACAAAAACAAAGCAAGCCATTGAGTATAATTTTTGCTTCCTTATTATGAAAGCCCAATTAATACTTTTAAGCCTTTATTGCAATTTTTTCACAAAAAAAAAAAGGATTAAAGACAACAAAAACTACTAAATTATATAATGTGATCAACTTTGTTTTTAACAGTTTAACCAATTTTTTTCAGTTGTTTGTTTATTCCTAACCTGAAATAGCGTTAAATGTAGTTTTTATTCAATTGTGTTTATTTTGTTTAAAAATTGACCTTTTTTAATTTCATTTTTGTACAAAAAGTACCAAAATACTTAAAATATTCTTTTTTGTGAAAAAATAAAAAGTTTTAAGAGTATTAAATAGTCTATCATTATAAGGATGAAAAAATAATGCTCTTTCACTTACCTAAATTATTAGAGCCAGATAAATCCAATATCATCTTCGCATACCTACATACTTTCAAAAATGCCTAACGGTTGGTAAACTGAGACTGTCCAGGGGGCCCCATAAACTGCGGGGCCCTGGGCCCTGGCCCACCAGGCCCATGCCTAAAGACGCCACTGTATACAAGCAGTACATCGTCGGAAGGCGACAGATCAGATCATTTATAGTTGGTATCATTATACCAAATTTCAGCTTTCCTGATGTCAATTTTCAACAAAAAAAAGGCATGGTTTGAGGAAGGCGCTGCTTCTTTAACCATAAGCTGCTGGTTTTTCCCCACTGTTTGTCTACGCCACGATATCATAAACATATCCACAAAAGCCACCTTCTCTGAAATCACAACCGTCTTCAGATGGTAGACGTGGAGCATTCTAGCTGACGTAGCTATCAACCGTTTTAGACATGCACAATTGCATATATCTAGGATGAGTGTCAAGTAAGCAAAGCAACTTTGACGAATCCAAAAAATGGTAGATGGCTAATTTGCTGTTAATTATTCGTAAATCGTTGTGTTCAAATTTGTCGTTCAATGTTTTATATGTTTTTTTGTTGATGCTTTTGCACACTGTCGAAATCGGTAATAATTTCCTTTAATCAACGGCTAATGGCTCAATGATTAGCCGTTAGTTAGTTTTGACAAATTCAAATTGATCGTGCAATGTTTTCTATGTTTTTTTTTGCTTTGATGTAACTGTCACGGATCGAGGAATGGGTAGGTGGATAGTATATATTAATTAGTCATTAATTAATTGTGACAGTTTCGAATTTGGCATTCTATATTTTCAATGTTTTTTTCGAAAAGTGGTAAAAAGTACAGAAACTCTATATTTAACAGCTTTATAATTTGTCGTTAATAAGTTGTGACCAATTCAATGTTGTCGTGCGATGTCTTTTAATTATTTTTTGGTGATTTGTGTTCTACGAGTGTCAAGTTATCAAAGCTACTTTCACGAATCGAAAAATGTCAAAAATGAAAACATAGCAAAACAAATTCGAAACTTTCACTTTTTAACGACTTTTTATTGACAATTATTAAGCCATAAACGCTGTAAGCAGTTTTTACCCCATTTTGAGGTGATACTATGCCAACTTGTCAAGTATGCAAAGAAGCCAAAAAACATAGAAAAAATTGCATGACAAACTCAAAATTATCAAAACATATTAAAGAATAGTTGACGGCAAACTATTAAGTCAGAAACTATTCGGTACCAGGAGCTTTCATCCCTTTTTGAGTTGGTGCTTTGCTAACTTGATATTAAGCTAACGAAGAACAAAAAAAAACATAGAAAACATTGCAAGATTGAATTCAATTTTTCACAACTAATTAACGACCAATTAATGATAAATTATCTACCTACCGATTTTTTGATTCTTGAAAGTTGATTTGGTAAATTGACGCTCATAGAAATCAAATCACCTACAAATACATAGAAAACATCGCATGACAAAATTGAATGTTCACAACTAAATAATGACAAATTATCCACCCACCCATTTTTTGATATTAAGTAGGCTGCTTTGCTTGACACTTATATTTCGAGGGACAAACATTGACTTTGAAAATTTGCTTGATGAAAAAACAACTCTGAGCTAAACCGTTGTGGGAAGAAAATTATCGAACAAAGAGAGGACAGAGAATAAGAAGAAAGAAATGGGCATTCACAGGCTCCCAGCTCAACTCAGGGAGGGTGAAAAGTCCCATAATTAAAGCAACACCCGTAGATTAAAAAAAAAGGTAAGCATAAACAACAGTCTGCTGGTATTAAGATTGAAAAGAAACTCTTCAAAATATCGAATATAGGAAGGACACACATCCTCTAAAGCAGCATTTCCAGCTGCTGCCAAAAGATTGCCATGGACGAGTAAAAGGACATAGAAGGAACACCTTATGTCAACGAGGACCAAGTGCTTAAGAGGTAAGCTAACCAATAAAAAAGCTTAGAACCAAGAAGTTTTCCTGATCTGATAGTCTAACAGGGCAAAGCCACACATGGACAACACATATGGCTCCATTTCAATATCTATTTTTTCTTTGAGCATATTTTTCTTTATTTAACTCTCATTATTTTAAACCTAGAGTTTACATAGTTGGTATTTTTAATAACTTTAATAAAAAAAAACCTGCAAATATGTATTAGATAAATAATCGCTTAGTAAAAAATTGTCTAAAAGTTATAAATTTTAACCGATTGTAGATAATATAATTTTTTCTACATAAAAAAAGTTGCAAGAAAATTAACATAATGTTAAACGTTTTCAATAAATTATGCTCAGTTCAAGGTTTAATGCTGCTTCGTTTAATATGTATCATCTGGTATTTTCACATTTTAACACCCAGCCAGTACAAAATAAATTATTTGTTAATCCTGAATCAACTTATCCATTATTTATTAAATTAAATTACTCCAAAAGGATAATCAGAAATAATTTCTGATTCATAAATTTGCCGTTTGCCCTAAAAGAATGCTGCCTCTGGAGACATACAATTTTGCGTCACGTTCCCAGGCTTTGAACTGGAAAAAATAAATGAAGTTCCCAACGGGGTTGCTCGTAGCTGCTTTCATAGCTGCTTACAATCAACAATGGACCAGTTTTAAAAATGAATGACTATAGCTAAGGAGTTAAGAATTCCTCGAAGGATATTCACCAAAAACTAAGAAGCCCACTTTTCTCTTTCTCATTTAATGTCACTCGTATAAGCTTTATTTAATTTCACTTTTTCATTGAATCCAAAACTTGCTCTTAAACTTGAGTCAGAAGTATAAAAATCAGAACCAAATAACACGAAAAGAACTTAGTTGCTTGAGGCTTCTTTGTGCAGAGTTAAATATTTTTTTTCAGTTTTTTTTTATTACAACGACGACGACGTTCATTCGCAATGAATATTTTCGATTCGAGCAAATCTACTGCAGCAATTTGGTAGTTAAATTTCCCGAAAAGAACTTCCAACTAAATATATCCTACTCGTAGTCTACTCGTACACCGCCAGCCGGGAGACATTTTACACTTTTTATTGGCCCTGCTGGCCCCCCTTCCCATAATAAAAAAAAACCAGTCAAATTCCCGCAAATAAAATTGTACATTTTTCGCTACGGGTATTAAGTTCAAATCGATGAGCGGCGCGGCGCAACGCGGCATGGTGCTTCTTCTGCTCCAGCAGACTTCTTTGGGAGTATTTCTGCTTTTGCTTGCAAATTCGGTGTGTGACTCAAGCGGAAAAAAAGGATAACCCACCATCAGGATAACCCAAAAGTGCTTTGACTTCCTTGTGCCCTGCGGACAGACACTCTTGTTCTTTTCTCCTTCATTCATTCGCAAATCGAAATGTTAGTCTGTCTCAGAGTCTTAGTTTCGCAAAGAAATCTGCTGTCAACGGCAACGATGGCAATCGGTTGGAAAAGTCGTTAATGCCAAAATTGATTGGAAAATGAATTGAATTGAAATAAAAAAAAGAAATGTAACAAAAATAAAAACATCGATGTGAAATCGAGGAAGAAAATGCTAGGATTTGCTAAACGTCTTATACGACGACGATATAGTGACAACATATTATTACGGTTAAGACGTGAAAGTATCACCGCGCCAATGGCAGTCCCCGAACTCCAACTACTTTTATCTATAAAACATGATCCCCTCTGATGATTTGAACATTTTGAAACTTATTCCTTGCTTGTTGAAATGTCCTTGGGTATAATGATTGAAGAATATAGAACGCTTAGCAAGCAGCATATAAAAACGTTTCATTGCTCATAAGAGCGCATCATTTCATCAGTTCGTTGAAGTACATTGATAAATTGCTAAAGCATTTTTAGGTGAACAATGTATTTAAGTTTCACATGTGGGATTTTCTTATGTGTCGAATAACAAATAGTAACTAGAGCAAAGGATATCTGATTTTTAAAACGATACGATACGTAATTGAAGACAAAAATGGCCGTATATGTGCTTCAAAATCAAAAGGAACTACTACATTTTTTTTTCTTTTTTACATACAATGGAAGTTTTGGAAAACTTCGAATAATATTTTGACACCGAAATAATTTTACCTGACCCAGTTTTGATCAGATTAAAGAAACCTTTCTTTGAACTCTTGAGTCTGTAAAAATAAGAATCCCATTTCTGTCAACCTGATGCTTGAAGCTCTTAAAATTTACATTGTGACTTTTAAACACCAAAAGCTTTATGCACTTTGTAAGAAGGATCGTGTTTGTATGTATAAAGCCACTACAGTCTTGCCCTTGACTGCTTGGTTAATTAATTCACTTTAACTTTCTTATCTAGTTGGCAGAAACAAGTTAATTATTTTACAACGCAAGAAGCGTCAAGAAGCGTGGACGTTAGACGTGGCTATAAATTATAGACTTCAGTCAATTTAAAAAAAAAAAACATTTAAATGAATATCTCGACAGCAATTACTCTTTGTAGACAAATTTTGTAGATTTCTTTTGTGAAAATAAAATTCAATTTCTCTTTAAAGTGCAAGTCTAGTCCAGAGCACACAAGGAAATTAAGTTAAACGAATTTAGCATTCGATGGTTGAAGAGGTATTGTTTAAAATAAATTATAAACAATCACCTCTGCCTTAACCATCTAAAATAAGAAGTAAACCCACAATAAATAAACAACATAAATGTTATCTTAAATTTCATATCATTTAAAGTAATTTGTCATCAAATTCACGTAATTTTATTGCAGCTTTCTGGAGATACATACCTACATAAATATTCTATTTAAAAGCTTTTTTTTTAGGCTGTAATAGACATAAGAAGCTTATTTTGTATAAAACGAAGCTTGTAAAAAAGTTTATCCATACATTGAAGACATGCATTTTTAAAACTTTCTTGAGTCTAGCTTTAAATTCATGTAACAACTTTTTTAAAAAAGCTACACGAAAAAAGCTTCATTTTTCTTATCAAAGCTATACACACTTTTCTTATTAATCTTTAAAGCACACAAAATTGTTCAGAAGATCAATTCTATCGCAGATTATAATTAAAGCTATTGCTCATATGGAACATTTTAAGCACAAGTTCTAGCACGGCAATACATCAAGTGTAAAATAAAAATCTGATTAAAATAAGCTTTTAAACCAGTAAGCTGAGATAAAGCTACTTTACAAATAGGTTAGTCTGAAGATAGAAAAGAGATTTTTCAATTTAGACTAAGAGCATTGTATATCCACTCTATTGACACCTGGTAAGTTTCTTTCCACACCACCTGCATTTCAGCACATGAACCCTATCTGGGGGATAAAATTTTTCCCAATTTGACGTTCAATGTATTTCCCATAAGAGAAAAGCAAAAGAGAGTCATATTCATGTTACTTTTTCTAATAACTTTTATATAAACGGATACAACTTTTATGATTGCAACAGAATAACAAAACATGTAAGTTTGCAAATCTAGCAAAAAATCAAAACCGACGCCTCAAATGCTTTAAATTTAAGATGAAAAATGTAAACAAACTACCTCTACAACGAGAAACAACAACACCAATACTCGTTTGAGAAAAAATCAACACAGGGACGTAGCCAAGTTTTAGTTTTGTTTTCTTTAATAATGTTTGTATTGAAATTGAAGATTTTCAAATACATTTCAACATTTTTGTTCGGAATGAAAATTTCTTGCATATATATTTACCAATTTAATTACAAAAAAAAAACTTTTTCAAGTATTTTTACCTACGTACAGAATTTTTTTGTTTGGAAGTAAATGTAAATATTTTAAATGCTTCTTCCTTATACCGAATTTACACGACTGGTGAAAAGTTGCCAGTATAATGGCAAAAATAATGAATTTGTCCATTCTTCTGTTATTGTTTTGGTCATTATATTGCCAGTTCTCCAATCGTATAAATGCGGCATTAACAAAAGACGCAGGCACGATTGAAGTGTTATTATTTCCTCATATTTTTGGAGGGTACATATTTTGAAAATAAGAATTGTAAAAAATTAAACGCAAAATTTTATTTATTTAATTAAGGGTGTTATTGACCCCATGAGCTTCGCTAGTTTCTAAACACAAATTATATTTTATTGATAGTCACAAATAGTATACAAATATTTGTACTCCTTTTTTCTCAAGAATACAAATACACAAACCCAATACATATGTAAATAGATATAAATACTTTATACCTACATCTTCATAAAAACATTACTGCAAAGCTTCGATGACGTAAGCTTTTACTTATTAGAAAACAGTAGTAAAATATATAATATAAAAATCTTCATAATTGACTCTTGTCTATCAAACCCCTTCCCTGACTACGCACATGACACCAATTTTGCTTACGACATGAATCCATTTTGGAAAGCAACAACAACAATACAGGTTTGTTTACATTTTTCATCTGCAAAATATAGGAAGTTACACATAAGTTTTGATACATATTCTTCTTGATTAACTAACTCACATAAATTCTTTTTCTATTGCAACTATAAAATAAATACGTGTTCATAGAAAATTAATTAGCAAAAGCAATGTTTTTCAGACCTTTTTTTGGTTTTCTCTTATGGGAAATACATTGAATGTCAAAATGAAAAAAAATGTATCCCCCACATAGGGTTCACGCAGTGACTGCTAGGTGCCGTGACTCCATTCGCCAATAGTATTATCATGAAACACGATTTTGTAGGTTGACATTTGGTCGATAGGTTCGCTGTGATCGCCTTACCGAGATCCCTTAACAAAAATTAGGATTACATTTGGACGCATAGATGGCCACGAGCTTTTTTTCTTCATGAGAATACTATAGAATTTATATACAATGCTAAGAGCCCACAGCGGAGATTATGGGTGTGAATACTAGCAAAAAAAGAAGTAAATGAGTTGAAAGCGAGAAAAACTCATTCAAGAAATCAAAGTCTTGCAGTCCATAACTGGGACTGGGTTGGGGTCAAAATGCTGTATGGTCAAAATTCTCTTTTCAAAATTCTGCATTTCAAAAAACTATTTTTCAAAATCCTGGTTGTACAAAATTCAGCATGACCAAAATTCAGTTCTTCAAAATTCTGTATTTCAAAATTCTGTTTTTCAACATTCTGTTTTCATAATTCTGTATTTAACAATTGTGTAAATCTGTTGTAAAAGAGAAATGATTTTGATAGTGTACAAAAGTGCGCACCTTTTTACATTATCAGAATGATTTCTCTTTTACAACAGATTTACAGAATTTTGAAAAATAGCTTTCTTGTAATGAAACCTACCGACATTAAACGTAGTAAAAACATACACAATTGAAACGATTTTAAAATAACTAAATACAATCTAAAGGCAGATTTTTGGTCAGTTTTTGATGATGAAAAGCAAAATGCAGAAGTTTTTCCAAGAACACTAAACAGTATTGAAGCTTTACTTTGCCGACTAAAAAGCAAAAAGTTTGGTAGGAAAATGAAAGGTGGAGTTATATAAACTCATTAACAACCTGAAAAACGAACTTCTTTGCATTGTACATTTGAAGATGAGGATATTTTGAAACTGGTATCCTGGTTTTGAAAAAAAAACTATATATGCAGGCAAGACATCAACCAAAGTTTTGGTCTGTCTTTCAAAATTCAAAGAAAAGAACGGAAAATTTCCCAATGACGCAAAACAATGTTGAATCTTGGCATCATTTATTTAAAAAATGAGCTTGTTTTTGAAAAAGCACAGGTGGAAAGGGTTAAAAATGGAGCACATTAAAAAAATAAAATAATTAAAAAAAAAATCGACGTATTATGAGAAAGAAACCTGATTTAAGCAACATTGTTTATTTAAAACGAATAGCAAAAAATGTGATTTTGTTTTGAATAATAATTCTAAGTTTTGGACTTGCTTTTTTGTTATGTTTATTTATTATGTGACTATTTTTGTTACCTGATTAGTTCTTGGAAAGAATTATGTTTAATTTAGTGTTTCCTTATGTTTATTTATGTAAATAATTTACAATTATTTTTCTTTATTTCTAAATAATACAAATTTATAAATAGAAAATCAAAGTTGTTTTCTTTATAATGGAAATTCTTTTTCAAAATACAGCATTTGGACATAAACAGCATTTTGTATAAACAGATTTTTGGGTATACAGAATTTTGAAATACAGAATTCTGAAATACAAAATTTTGGTCATACAGCATTTAAAAAAAAATTTCAAACAGAATTTTGGTCATACAGAATTTTGAGTTTTGACCCGATCCCCTGGGGCTTTACTGATTAAGCAGTGTATTGAAAATAAAATATGAATGCAACTTTGAGAGGATTCATGTTAGCTGAAATCGGTTTTCACCTTTCACTTGATAATGCTCCTTTGATCACAGATTACGGAATTAAAGACCATTTGAGTGAGAAGTTCACCCTAGCAGGCAGTTTAAAAATTCTTAGTGAAAACGATTTTTAAAAGATAATTTTAAATGTTTCAAAAGTAACAGAAATTTAACGGTTTTTTCCAAATGTAAACTATCAGTATTCTTGACCTGTCATGAGATTTAAATAATGCAACCAGAAAAAAAATCAACATTATTAAAACAATTAATTTAGATAATTGTTGATTATTTCGGGTTTTTGAGAAGTTAGCTTAAGATTTTATTTTCAACTTCTAACTGTCAAAATTGTGAAATTTCTTTCAATTTCAATCAAATTAGGCCTAAAAATAATTTTCAATCAAAAAATTCAAGTACTAAAGTTAATTTGTATCCCTTGGGAATATTGCTCAACATTTTGGACTAGCTTTTCTAAATTTGGTACAACTTTATTGATATCAATATTATATTTAAGTATACATTCAAGCATGTACACTGTTAAATTGGGTTTTTCATAAATTCCAAGTTTGATAGACATCATAATGACTCTAAGTAGAGAAAAAAAAGTTCCTAATTTGTTCAGATTTTTATTTCACCCCTCTGGGTTTCCCTTTTTTCATTTAAAGGCACGTAAAAAAAATCATAACTTGTAGATTAGATTCAGACGAGAAAAAAATAGTACCGGAAGGGAGTCTTTTTCCCGCCGATCAGGCAGGAGGGGTGATTTTCTAAAAAAATTGACCCAAAAAAACAACGGTACGGCTATACTATAGCTTTTTTTAAAAGCCATGAATCCACTTTCTTATATGCTTTTTAAATCAAGTTTTTATTGTAAATAGTTTTTGAAAAAAAAATCAAACTTATAATAATTAAAAACAAAAATAATAATTTCTTACGTTTAAAAATTATTATTTTCAGAAACTATTTCGAATAAAACTTGATTTAAAACATAAAAGAGGATAGATTCATGGCTTTTAAAAAAAAGCTACAGCATATTATTCTAAGTGGTCCCGTTGTTTACTAATAATTTTTTTTTATTTTGGGTCAAATTTTGAGAAAATTACCTCTCCCGCCTAAACGGGGGGAAATAAACCCCCCTCCAGTACGATTTTTTTCTCGTCTCTTTAAGTTCTGATTTTTTTCGCATGCTATAAGAATCACCTTAATCCAATTATAAAATGAAAATAGGGTGACCACGGGGGTGAAATAAAAATCTGAAAAAATTAGGGAAAATTAGGTTTCAATGTTTTGAATCGAATGAGGGCTATCCATGACAATGTACGATTTAAAGACCACCCTAATGCATACATTTCATATGTATTTGAAGATATTTCAAACGTAAATTTGACTAAGTTCCTGATTTGGGCAGTACTTTTTTCTTAATATTGGACTAAGCTCTCATCTAAATTATTGTGAATGAATGAACGAGAGAAAAATGGGCAGTACCAAATCACCGCCACCTTCAAATCATTAAGTGTACCAAATTTCATAAGTAGATATTTACTGAGCATTGGAGTAGGAAATGGAAAAAACGCAAACATTTGAAAAGATATTTTAACCTATAAAATCAAACAAAAACTCTTCAGCAACATTTTCAATCATCCAGACTGCGCGAATTAATCTAAGGAGTTATAGAGAACGTAATTATATATCAAAAAACTACTCATACTCAAATGGTTTCCTGAAAGCGTTGCTAGCTCTTAGTAAACTTTTTTGCAATAAAATAACTATTCGTCTTTAATAAAAATGGATACACTGTGGCGTATACGTACTTACTCAAATCTCAAAACTAAAATATAATAGTTTTTAATTCAAAATAGCTGTTTATGGCCATAAGTCCTACAAATTGACGTTTCGTCCGGCTTACTCACTTGGACTCATCAGTGACATAGTGACGGCTTTGTGCCTGGCCCCGGGCAAAAAAAAATTCCTGCTTAATGATTAGGAATTCTTATCTTGTCGGATATAGTTTAGAGTGTTTTTTTGCTAAAAAAAATCCATGTATGTATGTAAATTGAACTGAACTTAATACAAATTACGTATGATAAAGCCCTCACTGTGTCACTGATGAGTCCAAGTGAGTAAGCTGATTTTACTCAGAGCATCAAATAAAAGCACAGAAGGACAGAATGTCCCTTGCTATGCAAAAAGAATTGAACATCATTGCAAAATGTTGCCTTCTGTCCAAGACGGAAAACTGATTCAAAAAAATAAATAAAATATTTTCGATTTTCAATTCCACTTGGTTTTAGTTAGAGTTTAGTAAAATAACAATGCTGGTAAAATTTCAGCCCTATAGATTAATATTGAGAGGTCGCTCATCGCTACTTTCTGTTTTCCAAATACTGAAAACCGTATGCTAAAATGTCAATGTGTTCCTGAAAAAATAGAAAATAACATAAACTAGGTTTACTGTAATTTGACACCCTGAATTTCTTTCTTAATGAAGGTATCGAATACTATACAGAAAAATTGTACTTGATAACGCAAAATTTTTCAAAAAATAATTTAAAAAGAAAATCACTTTTAAATTTTAAGTTTGAAAATATTTTTTTCAAACAAAATTAGAAGAAATAACTTCTTTCAAAAGTTAATTAAATATAGGATTTACAAAAAGATATAGCGTGATGTTGTTAGTGTTGCCCTTCGTTTTTAATATTTGTTTCTTTTTTAAGTCAAGTTTTTTTCGAACAAAATCCTACGGGGGGGGGGACTAATATCTCCTCCACTTGGCTCCTGTCCAATAATAGAAAAATAGCATAAAATAGAACAAAATTTATTTAATAACAACAGCAATGTTTTGTAGCTTTTTGGAAAGCCAGATATTCATCTTTATAGTTTGTTTTGAAATAAAGTTATTTGAATAAATAATTTCAGCAAAAACTGTTTTCAAACCTCAAATTTTGAAGAAAAAAAATTGTTTTTTCTTTGAAATGTTGAGTTTGGAACAATTTGTGTCAAAACTTTTCACAAAAAAAAAACAAACCGTAAGAATGGACTTCTGGCTTTCCAAAAAGCTATAAAACATTACTGCTAGTGTTGCCGTTGTTTTAAATTATTGTTTTCTACTTTATGCAATTATTTTACTAAATTGCCCCTTCCATCAAAGCGGTGAAGATACTACCCCCTTTTAGTAGAATTTTGTTTCTCTAAATTTGTTGGCAAGTTTTACGCGAGTTTCCTAGTAAGTACAAAAAATGGGGAAATTTAATTTACCCCTACAGCGACTATAGAGGATAAAACTAGAAATCTGACAAAAACTGGAGAATTTTGTTTTTTTTTCATTTAGAGCCAACTAAGGTCCATCTGCGGTGATCTTTTTTCTAACGACCACCCTAATTTACGTACACACAGGGTTCAGCATAAGGGCTAGTAATTTCGGGCTAGGCATTTGTAAATCATACTTTTCCAATTTAGTATGAATTTTATACCCAAATTTCTGTAGTTAGATAGTTATAGTTAGATAGTTGTTACTTATGTTCAAAACTTTCTGAATTAAGTGTAAAGCTTGTTGATTTTTCATAACAACAAGTCCACACTTTCCCTTTTATGCTTTCTGATTCCCTCAGTTCTTGGCAAAAATTAACAAAATTTTAACGAAGAACTCTTCAATTAAAAAACAAATTTGGATATGAACAATTTTAAGTTCAAAGGTTGAATTCATGTTATGGTTTGTATACCATATAAGGAGCTATAAGGAGCTACATACACAACCTTCTTAAAAAATTGGCGACTCTAGCGGTTTTTGACAATAAAACGTCTAAAAACAAACCAAAGAAATTCTACCTATGAACACAGACTTACAGAGTTGCTTACATGTCAATTCATCTACCAATTCAGGCTAACACTGAGGAATTTATCTTATGGGAATGAGCTTTGTGCTAAAATTTTTGTTTACGTTATGGCATAGTTTAAATTAAAGTTTCCACTCGGAAAAAACAATTTTCCAGCTATTCTGTGCTTAGTTTTGTATAATATTCTTGACGAAAAGTGTTCGCCCTGGTCCAGTGATGGGACTTCTACCACTTAAGTAGTATTTCTACCACCTTTTTTTCTTTTTAAAATTCTACCACCTCCAACTCAAAATCCACCACCTTTTACCATTTTGCTATGTATATAAAGTTAGCAGGACACTTTTGGAAATTCATGTTAAAAACTATCCTATCATTAGTTGCTACTTAATTGCAAATTAATTACGCAAAAAAAATAAAATGCACGACTGGGTCGCACGTACTTGCTCTTATGTTCAAGACACTGCGAGTTTAAGAAAATTGTTTTTACAAACATGGAAATTATGAGAGAAAAATGTAGAGAAGCATGAAAGACATTTAAATTAGCTAAAACAACTCTTTTGACAGTTTGAGGTGAAAAAAAGAATGCCATCTTAATTCATGATGGAATATGATTGTATGGGAAAAAAAATTTAAAATCGTTGGAACGGTTTTTTTTCTAAATTAATTTTTTATATATAAAATTCTTAAAACATTTTTAAGAACAAATTTTTGGTATGCAGATTTAAACTTTATATTTATGTGCATATAAAAACAAAATTTGAAAAAAAATTGTCAACCCGTTTTTGAGATATCGAATTTTCAAAAAAAAAAATTGAAACTTTTTTTAAAAATCCAAAAACTTTTTTTTTGAAAATTTTGATATGCAATATTATTTAATCTTATCTGAAATTTGTATATAAAAAAATTCATTTAAATCCGTTACGCTGATAACGAGAAAACTCAAAATAAAAAAATACGTTCTATGACACGTACTACTAATAGTTGCTATGTGTAAAATTTTATAATTTTTGATGGTAGATCGTACTAATTTTAGTCTATGAAAAAAGTTTAATCAAAATCGTAGTAGTCGTTTTTAAGCAAAAAAATATTTTCCTTTGCGGTTTTTTCACTTTTGTATGGAAGGTACCGTTATTTTTTCATAAATGTAAAATTTTTTCTAAAAATATTTTAGAGAGTACTAAAAAAGTCTTATATATCGAGTTTCAAAAAAATCTATGGTGCCGTTTTCGAAATATTTGATTTTCCAAAAAAAATTTTGAAACATTTTTTAAAAATCCAAAAAATATTTTTTCAAAAATATTGGTACACAAAATTATTAACATTTTTTGGAAGCTTCTGTATAAAAAAAAATAATTGAAATCGGTCATACCATTTTGAAGAAAATCAAAAATTAAAAATTTTTGAAAAATGGTTTTCAACCCAAAGAAAGTCTTTACTAAAATAAATTTATTGAATTTTTTTTAATAAAAGTTGTCGAGCCGTTTTTGAGAAAAATACGATTATGTAAATTTGCCAACAAAAAATGTATGGCAGGTACCGTTATTTTTGATTCTGAAACAAAAATGGAAAAAAACGTGTCGGCAGAATCACCAAAAACCACTATGTACCAAGTTTGAAGACAATCGATCGAGCCGCTTGGGCTATAGACGAACAGACAGACAGACAGACAGACAGAATTGTGCCACCCACTTTTTTGGTGTTCCCTATCATCTTTATATCATGTTTGATTGTTATCTCAAAATTTTTTTTTTGCACGAATCCAAAATTTGCCTTATAGTACCTATAATCGCAAGTAAAAATGAAGTATCAATGCAACTTCGAGGGTAATCATTAAAGCCGAAATTGGTTTTCACCTTTCCCTAGATAAGCTCCTTGGGTCACAGAATCCGAGACCATTTACTTTGATCGCTCTGCCAGACCGTTTAAAAAATTCAAAACTCGAAGTGAAAAACGGTTTTTTTAACAGTCTGGCAGGGTGAACTATATACTCAAATGAACATAGATTTCGTGATATGGGATCCAATGAGCTTATCTAGGGAGGGATGAAATCCAATTTCGGCTTACACTATTACTTTCGTGTTTTATCACTAAGGCTCAGGTTATTACAAGACTTCAATTTTTTGAATGGCCTTTAATGAAGCTTTTGACATCTATACTTTATTTTTGTTATAAATCACACCCAAAATCTGCTGTGGGCTCTTAATCTAAATACTTTTCCTTTTGACAACCATCTGAGGGCTCTGTTTGACAAAGGAGATTTCGATGGACTCGATTCATGACATTTTTTAAATAACTGACAAAGTATTATTATAAATGTGGGGTCGCCAGAATTTGTTTACTAACAAAGGGGTCACGTACTAAAGAAGTATGAAAAACGCTGGTTTAAAGTTCCCATTCGGAAAAAAAAACAAAACAATTTTCCAGCTATTCTGTGCTTAGTTTTGTATAATATTCTTGACGAAAAGTGTTCGCCCTGGTCTCATGGAAATGGAAAAAAAATATTTTTGGAGGCAAGAACCAATAATGCTGAGAGGTAAATATATTTTTTTTTTAAGTAGTGTAAGCTGACCATACAAAAAATATTCTTTATTCACCACGCTATCTTCTTGCAAGCAAGCCAATCGCCGTTCAATTTTGTAAATCCATGACAGTAATGGTTGTTTCTTGCATGAAACTGTATCTAAAGCAATCATGCAAAAACGTAATTTTGTATTTCATCTCAATCATTTTTGACATGCGAAAATATTTGCATAGATTTTTTTACGCACGGGAACTGTAAACTTTTGCCAAAAAAAATGCGCTTGGCATTTGAATTTGCTAGTGCATAGACCATGTTTTTTGAAAACTGTAAACAGAAGACATACAAACATTTCGTTTTTTTTATAACTAACGCTTTTTTTACTCAAAGGGTGATTTTTTTCGAACTATTTTTTTTATTTGAAAGGCTCATTTAGGGCCGTGATTGTTCATTAAATCGGTCGACTTGTATTTGGCTACCAAACATTTAACTGTCGACTGGGAAGGATGACTTGTTCAATTAAAAGTTCAATAAAAACTAAATCGTATTAAATCGATTCATCTTAATGGAAGTATTTTTTTCTCTACATAATTTTCCTCACCTTTAATTTCTGTATATCTGGTATAACATGTAATTTTTTTCTGGTAGTAAAAAGGTTGGTTAATAAATAATATCCTTAATTGCATTACTATCTTGACAAGTAAGTCTACTATAATTTCTGAATTGCTTTTATCACCTTTTTATCTGCTTTAACATAACACAACAAATTGATTTAAGTCTCATTACTTACCACAAGAACTATAAAACACACCATAAATAAGGTTTTATTAGAAAATCTATTGAATATCAAGCATCAAAATGCAAAAATAAGTTAAACTTAACGAAGCAATTTACAGTCAATTTACTAGTACCTACCTAGTTGTTGCATATGAGAGGGGTATAAGACTAATCAAAAATGCACATCCCATTTTCTAACTTAACATCACTTAATGCTCTTAAGTCACCCATGAAGAGCTGGCATAGAGGTAGATATCTAATGCAACCAGCAACTTAGCATCGTTCGACCTTAAGCAACATCTCGTTTACAAAAACAATATCCCAGGGTATCTTTGATGATGGGTCTAACATCCTTGTGTTTCTGAATGTGGATGCACCAGCACCCTGTATACATACATACTCGGTCCTTATTGTTTTTTTTTCTAGAGTGTTCGGCTTCTCACACATAAACTCACAAACCCAGCACCAATTTACCTCGTTGTCGAAGCAATTAAATAAAAAAAAAATAATAAGGAAGGAAGGTAAGCCCCAGGACCAAACGGAAGCTCTACACTAAGTGAAAGAAAATAAATGTAGTAGCAAACATGCATGTTATATGCTGGAAGATTTTTTTTATCTTATTTTTTTTTTTACTTCATCCTCTTTTAATTTAATTGAAAAAAATATCCTCCCTTTTAATTTCGAAGGGAATTTCGAGTAATTAGCTGCAAATTAATGCACTTGGAAAAATGGTGAGATTTGAATTGAGTGAGTATTTTTTTTATTTTCGTTTCGGTAGGTACACGAATTCACACACATCATAGACTACAATATCCTTACACATTGTAAACCTCCAATCGTACACGTTCATACTAACAATTAAATATTATTATTGCAAAAATTAAATTCAATTCACTATCCATTCCGAATGTTTATCTTACAAATTAAATCTTTTTTTATAGCATGCGGCGAGGTCACTCAACAAGTGTTCGTAATTTTTTTTTAGTCCAGGAACAATCATTGACAGAAAAAAAGAAACATTTAAAAGAAAGAAAAAAAATCAAAAAAACAGGATCTCTTGAGATAAACTTTTCACAAATTGTCCTTGATGGGAACATTTTTTAACACTTGTAAAATTCTTACTTAATCTTTGCTAATTTTTCCGTTTTTTGGAACTTAATTTTATTATTTAGATTATTTGATAAAAAAAATCAATTTCTGGGACTTTGGAAATATTTGTTCCTACCACATGTAAACTGCCGTTTACAAAAACTATTTTGATTTTTGAATATTTTTTTAAATTATTGTCTATTATTTTTCCTGGACTAAATTTGTTTAAGGCGACAGAGGAAAAGGGGCTGAAAATTCTATATAAAGGTATATATTTACAAGAAAAGCAGTTAGTTTTATTTCTTTTTTTTAAACAATATCCTTCCTTTTTATTTAAACTTTTATTTGTTAGTTTTGTTGTTATTTGTTTTTATTATTTTTTATTAGTATAGAATAATTGTATATATTTTTTTATTTTATATATATTTTTTTATCTGTATAAAATCAAAGAAAAAAAAATATTAACAACAAGGCATATTAAAATATACATACATTTTATATAATATATATGGAAACAATAATAATAATAATAGTAATAATAATTTTATACAAATAATTTTATAGTTTTTCATAAAGAAAAAAAAAACTATAAAAATTATTATAATTTATATAATTCATTGCGCTGAAGAAAAGGCCAAGCATTTATGGTTAATTGTTGTTAGATTTTTTTACCTCCGGATCATCAACATTGGCATTGATTTCATTCTCATCAGAATTCTTAGATTCTTCAGAATTTCCTTCGATATCACGGTCACGTGTAGTTGCGGTATCTTCTACAGCAGGTGCTGAAGTTTGAGTACCTTCTGATACTTCTTCACCAGATTCTAATGGACGGATATTTATAATACGGAATTTGAATACAGCACCACCAGCACCATCTCCATTGCCAATGACAGTTTCGTTTATTTCAATTTTGTGGCCATCAACAACCTGAAATGAAAAAAAATATTGTTATATACATTTCAAACTTTTTATTTTAAATATTACTTTTTGTAAATTTGATGGTTTCAAAATTCTGGTATTAATAGAAAAAAAAAATATAATTTTGTCTTCTCTGTTCATATGGAAATATTGCTCTTCATTAGGTTCTTTCTGGACATTTTTTGTTTTTCAATTTTATTCAACTCAGAGCAGAAATTTGAAACAAAACCTGAGGTGATTTCCGAACGATACATTAAAAATAACTTGTTTGGTCAAAATAACATTTTCATCGGAAACCAAACTACACAAACCGAAGTTTTTTTATGCTCTCAGAAAATGAATTTATGATGATTTCGAATGCTTTGGAGATATTTAAAACTAAAAATCCATTTTGAATTATCTTTCTCCAAATAACTCGTGGTACACATATAAACACATTTTTGGTCATATTCTAAGAACAAAAATATTTGATGGAGGAAAGGCAGGGGGAAGTTTCTGAAACATTGACCTTAAATGCTGTAATGAATAATACCAAAAATAATTAACGCTACAAAACCACAAACTATTACTCACCACATTTGATGTGAGCCTGACCTAAAACTACAAATTGTTGTTCGAAAGAACCACTGAACTAGTTTCATAGTTTTTTTTTCGAAGTTTCGGAAAATGGTGGTGTAGTTATTATTTCCGCAACATAAATCTTTCTTTTCTGGTGAAACACTCGGTCTGAACGGACAAAACTCTCTAGTTGCTGAAGTCCTAAGTATTTCTTTAAATCAATTTATTTGATTGTGGAACTTCTATGAGGTAAAACCGTAAACAGTTTACAGTGTTAATTTTCGTATGATATACTAAAGATAAATCTACATCCTTAGCAACGTAGAGAACTAAGAGTACCTACCTTAAAATTGCACCAGAAGCAACAGTTCTAGGCTCGGGAAAAAACACTTAAAAGTAAGTCAAATGGTATGATTTATTCGGAAAAACATTTTTTTTATTCAATTTTAATTTGTATAGTACTTGAAACTAATCACGGCATGTGGTAATGGGAAGAATAAATTGCAAAGTACAATTTCCCTACGGTGCACGTGTAGCGATCAATACTAGATCTTGGTTTTCTCTTGGCATTTGTACATTGGCCTAAGCCTATCATTGTCCCACGATCCACGCAGCTCTCGATCCAGTGACATTTGCTTACAAGCCATAGACGGAGACACAAAAGAAATAGTCAGTAAACCTAACCTTGAAATTGACTCCTAGGATCAGCAAGAGAATCACACGTTGACTATACCACAGCCATCGATAAGCCAATCAACCTAATATCACGAGACATCTTTAGGACAACATTTCAAAGCCTCCGTAGATGTGTCATAGCAGCCATCGAACAGTGAAAACCTTTCCGAGCAGCAACGTGTTATACTTGCAAACTCGTATAAAAAAAAAAAAAAAAAATCTGCCTAGTTCAGTATAACCAAATACAAATTTGCATCCTAAAAAAAATCTCTATCAGTTAAAACAGACAAAAAAAAAAAAGAAAAAAAAAATAAGTTTAAGCTATTCATTAAGTAAAATCTATAGTATAACTTAGTTTAAAATTTAAAATACATAATCACAGAACAAAAGGGATTAAGTTTGATAACACCAAAATTAAAAATAATGAAACCAGAGTGTAAGTGAAAACAAACAAAAAAGAAACATATTTATTAATTGGACATCTTAAAATAACAACTAATTCATAACAACGACGACGTGATCAACACCATACATTGTGCGCACAACGTTGGATGGACCATCATCGTCATCGGTAAAATAAGTGAGTAAGATCAATATATATACATAATTATATGAATACATTTTTTTTTTGCATTGTTTCATAAACACAATTTTTTCGTCATATTGGGTATTACGTTATCATTTGCGATCGCCGTAAAAGCTTTATTTGTTGTTCTATTGGTGACCAACTTAAGCCCTAACATAGAATGGTATCAGCTTAATACATTCATCTCTTCTAGATGAGACGTCATATCTATGATTGACAGATCTTACGTAGATTCATTATTTATGAAAGTATTAGTTCTCTTTTTGTTGATAAGAATTTCATACTCTTTGCTCTTATCTCTTTTTAAATCAATTTTGAGTTTAGCTCCGTTGTTATCAAAATTAGTTGCAGCTTGAGCACTTCTTGTGCAGAGATAACAAACAATTGAGTGAAAGCCTATTTTTTTTAATATGATAATCATTATTTTGTTTACATTATTGAGTACCTTTTTTCAACTCATCTTAATTATAATTGAGTAATATTATTGTTTTTTTTGACATCTTTAAATGTTTTATTTTTATAAAATCATTTTATAAATGAGAGTAAGGATAACTTATTGGTTTTGCTATATTTAAGAAAAATTATGAATTTATTAAAAGAATCTTATGATAAGTTAAATAATTCTTTTTAATATGAAGCGAGAGTAAAAGGATTAAAGGGGAGAGGTAAGGGATGTTAAGGCGGTAAAGGAATATACAATATTTTATGATATTTAGGGCTGCATGAATTATCGTTTTGGCTTGTGCAGTATGGAGGTGACTTTAAGTCACTATTGGATCAGGGATGCCAAATAGCCTGAGGGCTAACACAACCTAACACCTGTTGTGCATAATATATGGAAGTTTCGAGCTTTCCTCTCAATTTGTCTTTGTGTTATAAGTGTTTCATTTTCAATCGGCACGAATAATTTTTATTTTGGAAGGAGTGAATACAGCAAGATCCCCCCCGTCCGGCGAGCGTAGCCGAGCGTCGACAAGCGTGCCGCCTGCTGTTTTAATTGGGATATTTCAATCTAGCTCCCAACCTTCACAAAATAATATGGCGCCCAACGACTAGGCCTATTTTATTAATGCTTCGCATTAATTTAAGAAGTTTAGGTTTTTTTATGTTAGTTAAGTAACTAGATGCCGATGAGCGTTTAGTGTCCGAAAGGGACAAACCCAATCAGAGCTGAGTTTACTTATCAGTTGTTTCGTCTTTGTGTAAGCTAGAGGTTCCTTAGTATCCATAGTAATTGTTTTAAGCGGGAAAAAATTAACCTCACCGGTACTAACATTTTATGGAGAAGAAAGATATCCAGTTTACACATTGAGTTGCAGTGGAAGGAATTTTTTTTAGAGCTCCGTTTCCGCACCTCAATTTTGAGAGAGATTTTCGTTTATCCATGCAAATTCTTGTGTATTCCTTATGCTACTTCATTATCCTTTATCTTTCCCCAATATTTATGAATAGATAGACCATACAATACAAACAATCGAAATTTAAATTTATTTAGAATAGATCTACCTTGTATCTACAAACTACATTATATTTAATTCAAATTAATGAGTATATACGAGTATATAAATTATTTGATTGTTCACATTTACAAAACATACGATTTTTTTATTATTATTATTTTTTGATCACATACTATCCACAACAGTTGATCAACTATGTCTCAAGGTGCGATACCCAAAAATAAACCGAAGGGTGCATCACTTACTACACGTTCGGGAAACAAAAATAGGCTAAACACTAGCGAGAACCAGGATATTCAGTCACCCTTGTTATCGAACTCTAGAGTTCAACATACTCCCATTAGAAACAAGCAACCAGCTCTGCCAACTGAAAATACAATTAATCGAAATTTAAATATGCAAGATCCTATAGATTCTGTCCGAGACTTCAATATTGAACCTGAATTCGAAAATAATGTGGCTCAGTTAGCTAACTTGATAGAAGGCGAAAACATTGTGCTTCCGCTACCCGCTGAAGAAGCATCAAATCAGAATATCAGTAATCGTCCTGATGAGTCGATCAAGAAATATGTTTCCACCTGTGTGCGACAAAGTCTTGACAATTTTCATATCCAGCTATTATCTTCCTTAGAGGGTATAGTCAAAAATAACATCGAACAGACTGTCATGACCACTGTGAGAGACGTTCTTCAGAGAGAACATATCGTTAACGAAACGGAAAATATTTCTAAGAGAAATTCTCAAAAACCAAATAATTTCAGACGTAACAAAAGAGTTGCAAATTTGTCAGATAATTCACAGACACGAAACAATTTTAGATTGGATGGTAATGTTACTTCTGTAACACAGCCTGAAAAACCCAACCCTCAAGTAGATATGCGAAGTCAGACAAACAATTTTAATGTTCCCGAGGCAAATTTAAATATCTCAAATACTTCAAATAACTTTTCACAGACCGATCCACTTAATCAAGATGAGTACTTACAGGCAAATAGAATTTATTGTGACCTTCGCCGAAAGTTCGATCTTGATAGATGGGGGCTTAAATTCGAAGGAACAGAAAAGTCTATGTCAATTGAAGATTTTATCTTCCGGGTAGAAACACTTAAGGAAAATCATAGGATGCCTTGGCCTGATGTAGTAAAGAACTTTCATCTCCTTTTGACGGGAAATGCTCAGACTTGGTTTTGGCAATACTTACGTGCAAATCCTAATACGGAATGGAGTGAATTACGTGGTTCTTTGCTGATTCAGTACCGTAGCTATGAAACGAACTTCGAAATAATAAAGCGGATGATGGAACGTCGCCAGCTAGCCAACGAATCATTCGACGATTATTATAACGCAATTCTTGATCTCCGAAACCGTCTACGAGAGCCAATGCGCGAAAGCGATCTTTTGAAAATTGTTAAAGATAATGTTAACAATCGTCTGATGCAATACATTTACCCAATGTCCATTTTCTCTTTAGAGCATTTGCGTGAAGAATGCAGGAAGACAGAGAAAATGTTATCTTCAAGGGATTCATTTCGTTTTCGATATGGGCAAACTGGAACGCAAAGAAATGTCCATGAATTAGAACATCCAGATTTATTTTATCTTCAAAGTGAAGATATAAATGCCTTAGATAGCAAAGCTTTTCCTACACGGAATCGTAAATGCTTTAATTGTAAAAAAGAAGGTCATTCCTTTATAAATTGCTCATCTGCAGAAAGGAAATTATTCTGCTATAGATGTGGTTTGGATGGGTACACGACTCCACAGTGTCCGACTTGCAACCCAATTCCGGAAAACCGGAAACCGAGCGAGAAGTCCACCGGGGAATCTCGCTCTACCCAGACCAAACCAAACCCGGTTTAAATTTCAAAGATATAAATACGAATACTGAGGACGTTGTCAGTTCCTCAAACAAATCAGTTGCGGTCACGACCCCTGATTCAAAATACAACACAATTAAAGCTTCACCATTTAAAACATATGAAGAAAGACTTAAACGATATAATGAGTTACGTGCAAAAATATTTTCGGTCGAAGAAATAAATCTATCAAGCCCCATTAAAAAACCAAACAAGTCCTTACAGAGGAAGAAAAAGAGACGTATCTTTACACGATTCAAAGAATCATCACATATTATAGCTGAAAACGATCCTCGGCCATATGCCACTGTTCGAATCGGTAATGAAGATGTAACAGGCCTGCTCGACAGTGGAGCCTCGATTTCATGTTTAGGAAAGGGCTGTGAAGAGTTTATTTCACGTAACAAGTTGCCAGTCATTAGTTTTGAATCGGGCATAAAAACAGCTGACGGAAGAGCCCAACGAATTGTCGGCCGAATAAACATTCCGATAATATATAAAAACATCACTCGAAGCATTGACTTATATCTCGTCCCATCTCTTACACAACCTTTGTACCTTGGCATCGATTTTTGGTTAGAGTTCCAAATTTCCCCAAATATAATTTCAGAAATCATAGCCGATGACCCAAAGACAGCCAAACATGATTTGACGATTGACCAGGAAAAGGCACTGGCAACAGCGATAGATAAATTTCCTTCCTTTACCAAATTAGGATTAGGTAAGACCACCGTGGATATGCATGTCATAGACACAGGTACTGCAGAGCCAGTCAAGCAGAGGAGTTATCCAGTTTCACCTATCATTCAATCACTCATTAACGAAGAAATAGATCGCATGTTGTCTTTAGGTATAATCGAAGAATGCGAAAGCCCTTGGTCGTCACCGGTTGTTTTGGTTAGAAAACCTGGAAAAAATCGATTATGTATCGATTATCGTAAGGTCAATGCTCTGACAAAGAAAGACGCCAATCCTATACATAACATAGATGCTGTGCTCAGTCGCCTCGGCGATACCCACTTTATCTCCAGTATCGATCTTAAGGATGCATACTGGCAGATTCCGCTTGATGCGAAGTCCCGTGAAAAAACAGCGTTCACAGTGCCAGGTAGGTCGCTTATGCAATTCACTGTGATGCCATTCGGAGCATGTAATGCACCGGCAAGAATGTGTCGCGTGATGGACAAGGTTATTCCATCGGCACTTAGGGAATATGTATTTGTTTACATAGACGATTTGCTTGTAATTTCGGCGGACTTCGAAACCCACTTGCGACGACTTGAAACAGTAGCTCAATGTTTAAAGAATGCCAACCTCACGATAAATGTTGAGAAATCAAAATTCTGTTTCCGTGAATTACGATTTTTAGGGTACATAGTCGGTAACGGTCACATGAAACCTGACCCAGGAAAAGTACAAGGAATCAACGATTTCCCGATTCCTAAAAGTGTTAAGCAGGTTCGTAGATTTCTTGGAATGTGCGGTTGGTATCGCAGATTCATCAAGAATTTTGCTAGCCTCGCAGCTCCTATTACCGACATGCTCAAAAAGACCAATAAGAAGTTCGAAATGACACCTGCAGCTATTTGTGCTTTCGAAGAGCTAAAAACTGCGTTGTCAACGGCCCCCCTTTTGAATAATCCTGACTATGAAAAGATGTTTTCGGTACAATGCGATGCTTCTGATCAAGGTGTTGGAGCAGTGTTGTTTCAAATGAACAATGAAAACGAGGAGCAACCCATCGCATTTTACTCCCAAAAATTAAATCCGTGTCAAGCCAACTACACGGTTACTGAAAAAGAGTGTCTTGCAGCTGTTTTGGCTGTTACAAAATTCCGACCTTACATCGAAGGCGCTCATTTCCGGATCATTACAGATCATTCTAGCCTTAAATGGTTAATGGATCTGAAGGATCTGAGCGGGAGATTGGCCAGGTGGTCTCTTAAGCTGCAAGCATTCGATTTCGAAATCGTGCACCGGAAAGGGTCGGCAAATGTTGTGCCAGACGCGCTCTCACGAGCATTCATAGAGAGTATTAGCGAGGTAGAACCATGCGATTTAGCAATAGATCTTGCGTCTGACCATTTTAAATCTAACGAATACACATCCCTAATAGAAAGAGTTCAAATGAGTCCAAACCTGAATGTAGATCTAAAAATATCTGAAAATCTTGTGTACAAAAAGTTCTTTCCTTCGGATAATGATGTGGAGAAAACTGACCTGCAATGGCGACTTTGGATCCCACCAGGCCTCACGCTGGATCTAGTTGAAAAAGCTCACACTCCTCCAAACTGCAGCCATGGTGGTATAGCCAAAACACTGGGAAGGCTGCGTAACTACTATTTTTGGCCAAAAATGGCAAAAGACGTAAAGGAATTTATTGCACATTGTGAAGTGTGCAAAGAAAGCAAAAAGGCAAATAAGACCATTAGACCACCGATGACTACTCACACTACGTTTGAGAGGCCGTTCCAAAAATTGTATATTGATTTTATGGGACCATACGTACGATCAAAAAGGGGAAACGTATACCTCTTCGTCCTACTAGACCATATTACAAAATTTGTGCTTTTAAAGCCAATGGCTAAAGCAAATACGCAGTCAGTCGTAAGCTTTTTGGAGCAAAACGTTTATAGCGTTTTCGGGGTGCCACAAATTGTCCATTCTGATAATGGGAAGCAATTTGTGTCAGCTCAATTCAAGCAACATCTTGAAAAACATGGTATAAGGCATATGAGAACAGCTTTGTACTCGCCACAATCAAATGCATCTGAGCGTGTAAACCAGTCAATTTTATCAGGAATTCGTTCCTATATTAAAAAGGATCATCGTGATTGGGACCGATATATACCCGAAATTCAACAGTCTCTTTGCACCTCGGTGCACCAGTCGACTTCTAAAACACCTTATTGTTTCGTTGGAATGTATCCCTTGTTACAAAAACTTCAACTTTTGAATGACCAGGAGTTTCAGATGGTAGGTAGAGCTGATCGCGTTAATCTTATTCAGGAGAACTTGAAAGAACATTTAAATATTGCATTTAATAAACATGCTAAGAATTATAACCTTAGATCATCTGAAAAAAAGTTCAAGCCAGGTGAGGAAATTTACCGTAGGAATTTTGTCCAAAGTGATGCGGGAAAAAAAATAAATGCTAAACTCTGTCCCAAATACCTCAAATGTCGAGTAGTACGAGCAGTCGGAAACGCACTCTATGAGGTTGCGGATACAAAAGGTAAACCAGTAGGTATCTTTCACTCAAAGGACCTAAAAGTATAAAGAGCATGATACTCAAACATATATTTCAGGGCATGGGTCGAGCCACACGTCTTGGCTTACCTAATTCCATTTCTTTATCACATGATAATGTTTCTAAATAAATGGTTTTGTAATGAATAATACCAAAAATAATTAACGCTACAAAACCACAAACTATTACTCACCACATTTGATGTGAGCCTGACCTAAAACTACAAATTGTTGTTCGAAAGAACCACTGAACTAGTTTCATAGTTTTTTTTTCGAAGTTTCGGAAAATGGTGGTGTAGTTATTATTTCCGCAACATAAATCTTTCTTTTCTGGTGAAACACTCGGTCTGAACGGACAAAACTCTCTAGTTGCTGAAGTCCTAAGTATTTCTTTAAATCAATTTATTTGATTGTGGAACTTCTATGAGGTAAAACCGTAAACAGTTTACAGTGTTAATTTTCGTATGATATACTAAAGATAAATCTACATCCTTAGCAACGTAGAGAACTAAGAGTACCTACCTTAAAATTGCACCAGAAGCAACAGTTCTAGGCTCGGGAAAAAACACTTAAAAGTAAGTCAAATGGTATGATTTATTCGGAAAAACATTTTTTTTATTCAATTTTAATTTGTATAGTACTTGAAACTAATCACGGCATGTGGTAATGGGAAGAATAAATTGCAAAGTACAATTTCCCTACGGTGCACGTGTAGCGATCAATACTAGATCTTGGTTTTCTCTTGGCATTTGTACATTGGCCTAAGCCTATCATTGTCCCACGATCCACGCAGCTCTCGATCCAGTGACATTTGCTTACAAGCCATAGACGGAGACACAAAAGAAATAGTCAGTAAACCTAACCTTGAAATTGACTCCTAGGATCAGCAAGAGAATCACACGTTGACTATACCACAGCCATCGATAAGCCAATCAACCTAATATCACGAGACATCTTTAGGACAACATTTCAAAGCCTCCGTAGATGTGTCATAGCAGCCATCGAACAGTGAAAACCTTTCCGAGCAGCAACGTGTTATACTTGCAAACTCGTATAAAAAAAAAAAAAAAAAATCTGCCTAGTTCAGTATAACCAAATACAAATTTGCATCCTAAAAAAAATCTCTATCAGTTAAAACAGACAAAAAAAAAAAAGAAAAAAAAAATAAGTTTAAGCTATTCATTAAGTAAAATCTATAGTATAACTTAGTTTAAAATTTAAAATACATAATCACAGAACAAAAGGGATTAAGTTTGATAACACCAAAATTAAAAATAATGAAACCAGAGTGTAAGTGAAAACAAACAAAAAAGAAACATATTTATTAATTGGACATCTTAAAATAACAACTAATTCATAACAACGACGACGTGATCAACACCATACATTGTGCGCACAACGTTGGATGGACCATCATCGTCATCGGTAAAATAAGTGAGTAAGATCAATATATATACATAATTATATGAATACATTTTTTTTTTGCATTGTTTCATAAACACAATTTTTTCGTCATATTGGGTATTACGTTATCATTTGCGATCGCCGTAAAAGCTTTATTTGTTGTTCTATTGGTGACCAACTTAAGCCCTAACATAGAATGGTATCAGCTTAATACATTCATCTCTTCTAGATGAGACGTCATATCTATGATTGACAGATCTTACGTAGATTCATTATTTATGAAAGTATTAGTTCTCTTTTTGTTGATAAGAATTTCATACTCTTTGCTCTTATCTCTTTTTAAATCAATTTTGAGTTTAGCTCCGTTGTTATCAAAATTAGTTGCAGCTTGAGCACTTCTTGTGCAGAGATAACAAACAATTGAGTGAAAGCCTATTTTTTTTAATATGATAATCATTATTTTGTTTACATTATTGAGTACCTTTTTTCAACTCATCTTAATTATAATTGAGTAATATTATTGTTTTTTTTGACATCTTTAAATGTTTTATTTTTATAAAATCATTTTATAAATGAGAGTAAGGATAACTTATTGGTTTTGCTATATTTAAGAAAAATTATGAATTTATTAAAAGAATCTTATGATAAGTTAAATAATTCTTTTTAATATGAAGCGAGAGTAAAAGGATTAAAGGGGAGAGGTAAGGGATGTTAAGGCGGTAAAGGAATATACAATATTTTATGATATTTAGGGCTGCATGAATTATCGTTTTGGCTTGTGCAGTATGGAGGTGACTTTAAGTCACTATTGGATCAGGGATGCCAAATAGCCTGAGGGCTAACACAACCTAACACCTGTTGTGCATAATATATGGAAGTTTCGAGCTTTCCTCTCAATTTGTCTTTGTGTTATAAGTGTTTCATTTTCAATCGGCACGAATAATTTTTATTTTGGAAGGAGTGAATACAGCAAGATCCCCCCCGTCCGGCGAGCGTAGCCGAGCGTCGACAAGCGTGCCGCCTGCTGTTTTAATTGGGATATTTCAATCTAGCTCCCAACCTTCACAATGCATAATTAAATATTACAAATCAACGAAATTAAATACAAAATTATTGTATCATACAATAATGTGCTTATAGCTTTCCTGAAAGCTTATTCTCCATTCTTGTATTAGGTTTTTTAAGTCGAGTTGTTTAAATTATAGCCTATTGAATAGAACTTTTAAAAAGGAACAATTACGTGCAAGGGTTTTTATTATGGAATATGTTTGTTTGGCCCATAAGCATGCAAATGCTACTAAATTCACCCATGCGCTTCTGAGAGAAACGCATACGGGCCACTTTTCAGTATTTTTGATATAACTCGAAAACTAAGCCGAATTTGACAATTTTACATCTAATCATTTTTGTTCAAAATTAAATTTTCTATCGAAATGGATTGTTTGGAAAGTTTCTTAAAAAAATTTAAGCGGAAAAAGTAAACAAAAACAAACATACAAAAAATCGAAAAATCAAAGATTTTTAAATTTTTTTCTAAACTGCGCATAACTTTTTTCCGAGCAAAGATACGCTCAAGACATGCATAAACAAAGTAAACTGGAGTCTTAAGGCCTTAATATGACATGCCAAAAAAGCCATATTATTTGAAAATTGACAGAGATATAGCCATTCAAACTTTACCATTTCTTTTCATTTTTCGCATTTTTTGCCCGAAAGCCTATTGTTTGGTACTTTATGACAAATTTAACGTTCCTAGCACCTAGTACCAAATCTTATGTTAATCGGACCAGCTGTTCGGTCTATAGGTCTGAAAGCATTTTAAAACAGCCGAAAAACGAGATTGCGAACTTACATCCTTTTTATAAATTCTCTATAGTTCTAATGTCATATTATATCAAAATTTTGATTTCGAAAATTTTTATGAAAATGAAATTTGCCATATTAAAGCCTTTAGTCTCTACTTTATTTTGTCCTTGCATATCTTGACCCTATCTTTGCATCAAAAAAGAGTTATGCACAATTTCTGAATAAAAATAGATATCCTTGATTTTTTGATTTTTTTTTGGTTAGTTTTTGTTAACTTTTCCTGCTTAAATTTTTTCGTAAAATTTGTTGAACTAACCATTCCAATAGAAAATTTAATTTTTAACAAAAAGTATTATATGTAAAATTGTCGAATTCGGCTTAGTTTCCAATTTACACCAAAAATATTGTAAAGTGGCCAGTGTGACCATTCTCTCAGAAACGCATGGGTGAACTTAGTAGCATTTTCGGTTTTAAGCATGCTTATGGGCCAAACAAACATATTCAATAATAAAAACCCTTGCACGTAATTGTTCCTTTATACCCTTCATTTTCCGGTCTATTCAATAGGCCAAATAGGTTTTTGGAAAAATCCCAATGCAATTTTTGGTGATAGCAACAAATGACTGGTAATTTATGATGAATCTTAACTTTTTATATGTAAAAATTAAAGTCTTACAGGTCGTGGTTGGAACCTTTGTAAGCAATGCTACATTGAAAATGCGTCCAGATAAAAGGTATAGCAACTAAAACATCACATTCAATGAAAGTACTTAGTAAAGCCTTAAAAAAAACTATATCTCATTATAGAATTAGTCCAGCCAATGGGTCTTGTGAATAAAAAAAAAGCTAAAGCTAAAACTTGGATTTTTAAGTCAAAGCTAGGTTTTGTGTGACTAAAAACAAGTTTTAGCTAGAAACCAAAAGATGTCTTCTAGTAAAAGCTATTTTAAAGTAGCTTAAGCTAGATTCATGTAGCTTTAGCTTATTTATCCATTTTAAGCTCCAAATTGTGTGATTAATAACAGCTTAAACAAGAATATTATAGCTAAGGCTACAAAAATATTAAGATTTCTGGCCCTTTGACAAGAAAGCTTTGACTAGTAAGTTCTTTTAATATAAAACAATGGGCCTTATGAATAAAAAAAAAGTTAAAGCTACTTGCCATATAGAGCAATTAAACAGTTTTGGTAAATCAACATCAAAAACCTCCTTGCGTTGCTTTTCGGTTTCAAAAGTAACAATTTTAACTTAGCTTAGGGCCAGTTTTTCAGTGCGAAATCATCCTAGTCTCGGGGTTAAACCTGAGTTAACTCCAGAAACGTGTTTTTCAATCAATTGAAATCCTAAGTTAACTCCGAGTTAACCCACCTAATGTGGTGAATTAACTCTGGAACCAAATTGAGGACCTTTTCCGTTGTGGCGCCATCTTGATTTCGATATTGAAAGTTATTGCCAGTGCAATTCCGTTGTAGCGCCATCTCTATTCCGATGAGTAAAAAGCGTTGGGCTTAGAATTTTGACAGCTGAAAGATAAAGTTAATCCTCATCTGAAAAATTGTTCCTAAGTTAACTCAGGGTTTATTTATTTTCAGGATTAGCTAACTCTGATTTAACTCAGAGTAAACCGTGAACTGAAAAACTGGCCCTAAGATCGAAACATGTGAATAAACTAATGAAAGCTAGAAATTTTAAGCCCAAGCTAGAACTTTCTAGCTAAAGCTATTTAGCGTAATATTATTTTTATTCACATAAATCAAAGCTTCAGCTAGAACCGTCTAGCTTTAGCAGCTACTAGTATTAGCTATGACTATCTTAGCTTGGTCCAAAAATAGCTTTAGCTTTTCTTTTATTCACAGGCCCAATGAAGGGAAAAAATGCCCACACCTTAAAAAAAATCAACAGTTTTGAAAGTTGGCACTCTTATTGATAATGGCCTATGCTCTATCCAACAAAAATTGTCAGTAAAGGGAAGATAGGACGTTTGCCTATCAGTCTGGTTGCATTGGCTTGCATACATCTGTCTCAAGTTAAAGCTCTCACAGGGTTTCCGTACTTTGAATTATAAATTGCCACAAATCGAAGAACAATGTGCATATGGTTACCATTGATACCATTTCAAACATATTAAAAAAAAGATCCATTTATCTTTTTTACCACAGCACACCTTTTTAAATGAATTTGATCACGTAACGCTTTGTGAATGTTTCAAAGCTTAGCGCAAATAACTTTTTTCTTCTTAAAGACTAAAATCATACAAATTTTAAGTGGATTTTATAGCTTTATTCAAATATACAAACAAATAATAAGGGGACAATCAAAACGACAACACTTTTGGCTCTCATCTTTATAAATATTGTTCTCAAAAGCTTCAAAACTGAAAGTTCTTTCATAAAAACCACTGAAAAAGCTCTTTCGTACTGTTGCAACATGGCAAAGGCAACTCTGTTGGAGTTTGAATTTTTTGTTTTATTTCACACAGCGAAGGTAGAAGCGAAAGCGAGTATACGATCAGAATGCTTTTGGTTTTGGCATTGAAAGACGACGGTCATGTTGGAGCGTACGAAATGTTTCAAGGAGTTGCAACAACAATTCCTGTATGTTTATCAGTGGTTTAGTATCTTTTTCAGTGGCAGGTTTGTTATTTGAGTGTTGTGATGGTATACACTGGCGCCACTGTTTTGAAAAAAGCTCGCCCATAAGCCCTGTACTGACAATTTTTGCTGGATAGACTATAGTGATGAAGTGTAAAAAAGCTCTTATGAATCTGAGGTGAGCTCTAGCAGCAGGAACGTACAACATTTTTATTTTTTCGTTTTTCATGTTCATCTTAGAAATTATTTATCATGTCAAAAAATTTTCTCAGAATAAAAAATAGCTTAAGAAATTCTATACAATATTGATTATGACCAAATTATTCTTATTTTCTATAGTTAAAAATTATTACAATATTAGTACATTTTGTATTCTTCTGTATGAAATGCTGTAATAGGGTTTAAATACGATCGGCATTGACCATAGCAAGAATGACGTATGCTTGTACAAAATAGTGCCCCTTTTCTATACCAGGGGCCAAGGGCAACTCATTACAAAAATAGTTTTGGTACAGAAATAATTTTTTTTTAAAATGCTTTCAAAAGAAGATAAATTGCCTAATATATGAAATATATTTTGATTAAAGGTAGGAAAGCATCCCTACAAGCCCCCTCCCCCCTTTGCGTATGCCCTTTCCAGTGGCAGATCCAGAATAAAATTTGGAGAGGAGGGGGACTTTAAGAATAATGATAGGTACACATAAACTTTTTTATACATAAACTTAAATTCATAAGTAAATTTGAATGGTGTTTACCCAAATTGCAAATTCTTTAAATAACTTCATTGGGTTTTACCCCAACGTCAAAATTTATGTTGAGGGGGTCCAACCCTTTTAATCGGTCCTCAAACATTGCTGTTCTAAGCCAAGCTTTGATTTTACTTTGGCAACCGCAAGTTCTGAATTTTCTTACTTCAGTGTCAAACTTTTCAGCTAGCTTTGTGGCAATCAAGAAAATTCCATGAAAATGATCGTCTACAGGGGTTCTTCGACTGCTTAGTATTGCAATCAATATTTAACAAGGTCTGATGCCTTCGGAAGGTCGATTGTTTCTTTTTGAAAATTATCACACCTTGTGATATGAAATCAGGGCCAACAGGAGCTGATTGGGTTTCAGTAGAATAATGCATGAAATTCAAATGTTTCTTGATAATTCAGGTGATTGCCAGGTTTGTATTATATAATCAAGGTCTGAGGTAACAGAGATGGTGACAACGATCCAAACGATAAAAAAATGCTCGAAGAAAAATATGGCGATTGTGTGATAACGATTGAACAGTTTGCTTCACTGATGCACAGTGCGTCGAATCTATGAACATTGTGGACAAAAATCTGTTTTACAAAAAATATGGCGTTTTTGTGTAAAATATGTTTTGAAAACACAAAAGGAAGTGTAATTCAATCAGCACCGAGAATTTCAGTGCCATATGATAATTCCAAGATGACTACTAAGCTTAAAACAGAGGAAAGAAGGTTGATCTTAAAAAATGTAAAATAGATTGTTTTACTTGTACCTACATAAATTTGAATTCTTATTTTCCATATTAATTTTTATGTTTGATATTTTAATGTTTTTGACATTAACATTATGTGTTTTGTACTTTTATTAAACGATTTAAGTTAATACAATGTCAAAATGTATTGCTCTTTTGGTTCCAGCAGTTGAGTTTTGTTTTTGTTAGCTAATTCGCATTTAACTAGCACTTCATGATTTTCTATTTATTAAGTGTGCTGCTAATTTAACAATATATGAAGGGTGCGTCAAACTTGCCGCAAAATTTAAATTTGCTACCATCGTGTCGTAAAGTGATGGCAAAAAAAAACAACAATTTGACCGCTGACAGTTCAAGGATAGTAAAAATGAAGCATTATACAATAAAACAATGTGTTTTTGAACAATTTTTCAAAAATATGGATATTCCACAACTCGAATATGGGAAACATTTACGCAAGATTTTAACTAATTTAAAAAAAAACT
Source organism: Dasysyrphus tricinctus (assembly GCA_963921185.1). Taxonomy (NCBI): domain Eukaryota; kingdom Metazoa; phylum Arthropoda; class Insecta; order Diptera; family Syrphidae; genus Dasysyrphus; species Dasysyrphus tricinctus. Next base: position 200,645,867 of record OY992531.1, read on the forward strand.
CACCTTAACAACAGAAGTTGTATCGTTGATTGGACTCGATCCAAGACCAAAAGCTCCTTCGTCACTTGACTCATCTGAATCGGAATCCACTGACCAAAGACGTTTTTGGAGTCCTCTGAAGATATCTACAAAAAAAATCAATATATAATTATTTTGTCAACTCATCAAAAAGAAATTTAAGCAAGAATCACAGAATAATTTTGTATGCAAATCACTGTCAAGGACCTATAAGTCTTTAAAATCACTGCTTGATGTTTAATCCTTGTGAGGTACTTTAGAGATACACGGAAGGTAAATGTGAAGGTAAAATTACATTCGATGAAGTGTAAGTACTACGAGATTTGAGTAGGTACGTGTTTGTTTTGCTGCTGCTGCTCTATAGGTATCTCTCGTATACTATAGTACTCGTGTAGCGTGTGTTTTAGGTACTATAACTCACAAAGGACTCTCTAAGCGAAAGTAAAACGTACAACATCAACGCACAAGGACAATGACAATATAACAACGATGCCGCGCCTCCTCGCTCAGCTCACTCTATATCCGATGAGCTTTGTTGTATATAGGAAAACACAAACGGTTTGCACAATCACAACACAGAGCAAACATTATCGCCCGATGTTAGTCGACGAAAGCCTAATGGGAACATGCACAGGTGTAGTTAAGTGCTAAGTCGATTCATCCCTTTTCTTAATGTATGCATTCGGAAAAAGGATTTCATGTGTAGGAATATGATGTTACAGGGCGAGAAGGATGTGTTTTCTTTCTTTTTGTCGACAGAACTAAGCGGATGTAAAGTTGACATTAAGTTCCTTTTTCGTGTTTAGGAGATTTCTCTTTCGTACTTATGTTTTTTTTTTTTACTTTTCCAACAGACCGGTTGGTGATTTAACTATACCTTACGCACATCAAAAGTCAAAAGTCCTTGGATATTCTTGAATATATCAAAAATGTTAATGCCGTTATAAAACCATATACTAGGGTCAAAGCTGGAGAACATTTTAAATTTAACTTAAAATACTGTTAAATAAAAATAAAATGGTGGCTCGGTCCTCTAACCCAAAAAAAAATACCTTTTTTCATGCTATATGCACAATCATGGAGGTTTTACCACATGCCACTTTGACAAGGAGACTAGGAAACAAATTTTAACATTTAACTTGAAGGATTTAGCTCCAGGGCCACACATATCCCGGTTTGATTGGATGTTTTTTAAACCAGTGCAGTACTTCTACTGTGAATGTAGCTCCACACGTAACTGTTCTGGAATCCCCAGCATCGCATACAAACTTGAGCAACTTAAAGATTTTGTCTAAACAATATGAAGGTATTTCATTACCTGGAAGGTTGCAGAATTCGGTTCGTAATCGCCGTTGTTATTGGGAAAAAAATCAACACCAATCATCCTGTAATGAATGTGGATGGCACACTTTTGGTATCAATTGAGGATGAGCTTCGCAGATGGAGGGACCATTTTGTGCCCTGCCAAATGGGGACTCAGTTGAGCAGAGTGCTGAAGTGCCCCAACTAAACGAGATGCGCAGGGGTATTGACATCGAACCCCCGTCAGAATCGGAAATCCAAACATTGATTAGTCTCCTCAAAAACAACAAAGCAGCTGGACTTGATGGAATACCAGCTGAATTCCTAAAAGCCAATCCTGTATCACCCGCCAGTATCTTACACCGTTGGTACGAATTGTATGGGAAATCGACACCTATCCTAAGGACTGGAAAGATGATGTGATTGATAAGTTGCCAAAAGAAGGTGACCTTAAGAATATTGCAGCAACTGGCGTGGTATTACCTTTAATTCAGCTATCCCAAAACTAATGGCAACCATCATACTTGAGATCAAGCTGGCTTTGGCAGTGGTCGATCGTGTGTCGACTATACCTATCAACATCCTGCGTATCATCCGTTAGCACTTTTTGGAATTTCAATCACCGCCTTACCTCACGTTCGTGGATTTTGAGAAGCCCTTTAATCGAGTTAACCGATAAGGAATATATGGAGATTAGAGCTTATTGCCATTATAAGGGGGTCCTACAACAATGCCCCCTATGGTTTTCACCTTGATTTGGTGGGAGGCTTGTGTTTGGCTCTTTGGCAACCCAGCTGTGGGGTCGAATTACTCAGAAAAACCAAAAGAAAAACAGAGATGTCAATCTATTATACCAATTATGGAAAAAGTTAAGAACGGAAATGAAAATAGAGTGGGGATATACGCTCAAGTGTCAGCAGAGGTTGCGGCTGCCAGCGAGGGCTTAAGCTCGGTAGAAGCTTAGTCGCCAGTGACATAAATTGTTAACAGCGCAACACAATGCATGTCGGCCCGTAGCAGTGGTGACGCCAGTTAGATTGATGAGGCATTTTCTGAATACCTCATGGACCTTACTAACCCTGAGGACGGTGCTGTTGGAGCAGGCTAGGGAGTCGTGGCGTCGGATGAGAAAAATAACATCCTCAATGATGATGACTTGCAATCTTTTGCCAGTTGGGACAGCTTGGACGCATATGTCGCAGAGGCTGAAACCCTGTGAAAGGGAAGATGAAAGAACCTCGTTAAAGGGAGACTTTGGGCAAAATCCTGGTTGTGCCCGGTGCCAAGGTTACTTTAACCCCCAATAAGGGACTTGGGGATGGAAAACCAAACAAAAGCCGTGTGGGTGGCCTGGGTCTTCTGAGACTGTAGGGGCTTCCAGCTCTAAGAATCAATGCTTGCATGGTCCAAATCCGATCGAAGAGAAAATGAAACATCCGCGTAACCAGAATAAGGGAGGGGAGCATGACCTAGTTCGGAAAAGGATCGAAAATGCTAAGAGAGTCATGCGAAGGTATAGCCAAGGTGACAGCAGAAAACTCAGTCTCAGGGACTGGAAGGGATTGTGCTAGGCTCCAAAGCTTCTTGCCAAGATGGAGTTAAAGTAGTAGCAGTAGCGTAGTAAATTGAGATTACTTGGTGAAACGAGTGCAATCACCCTTCGATGGGTCCCGGGTCACCGTAACATTTATGACAATAAATTGGCTGATGAACTGGCCAAAAACAGTACATTACTTGAACCGAGCCAAACTGTACCTTTGGTTCTTATTTCACGGGATCAGGAAAAAAGTAGAATTTACCAAAGTTTCCTCAGGGCTCAGGGCCGCTAACGACAGATGGTCAAAAATTGACACCTGTCGGGTTTCAAGAAATTATTCGCACGATAATTCAAAGAACAAAATAGAGTATTTACTTAAGCTAAGTAGGAATCCTTACGGGTTACAACTCAATGGGAATCCACATGAGCAGGGTAGGCATCAGCACATCTGACTTACGCAGAGGATGTCAGGATGAAGAGGTGAAGGAAGGCTCATATCTCACTTCCTCTGTGAGTGCCCCAGCCTAGCCAAAACAAGAAAAGCAGTCCTCGGAGAATATTTTTTCGATGAAATGGGTGACGTTTACCTTTTGCCACTAAGAAACATCCAGAACTTCATTCAAAGCACAGGATGGTTCAGGGAGGCACCGCCCCCTTTCCAAAACTTCAACTAAATCCCTCCTCCTACCCCTCCTATTCCTATATTGCTCACATCCTGGGGCGCACAATGGATCCATTGGGATCCGAGTGAGATGATACGGCTTGCTGCATGATCACCTCTTCTAACCTAACCTTCAACAACGCAAGGTGTTTTTCTTTACACAATGGGCAGCTATTTGACTCCTTTGTAGTGCAACAGGGTGTGAGACAAGGGGATTTACTATCAACAATTCTCTTCTTGCTAGCGAGATAGCTATAACTGGCACCTAAATCTCTCCAATTGGAAATTTAGTCAAACCTCCATACGCACTTAGTTGAGATTCTTCGAATTAATTGCCCAATTCAAGCTGCTAAGGGATTGCGAAACCTGGAAAGTCATCACGACTACCATCTCGAGGAAATTGCAAGCTTTTATGAATCGCTGTCTATGCTGGTTTCTAAGGATCCATTGGCCACGAATTATATATTATATCAAACAAAGCGTGGCGCAGGACAAGTCATAGAGCAACTGGAAGCCGACATAAGAAAGCGCAAATGGCAATGGATTGGTCACACGCATATTAAACCAAACGAGTTCTTCGAGCAGAAGAGGAGGGAGGAACACATGCTTCCAAGAAGAGAAAAGAAAGAGCATGAGAAGCGTGCCACCGAGTAAATAGAGGAATGCCATGTCAGGAATGAAGTTCGGAAGTTTTACCAAAAAATAAAAAGGCCCGAAACGAAACCACCTTCAAGACTGATCAGGGGAACATCGTCGTACTATCGCAGTCGGTGCTGAGGATATGAAAAAATAGTTTCTACAAATTGTATACCGGTGCTGACAAACTAAATTCCGCTACCATGCAGATTACACCATTCAACCTGGACGACGTAGGCCAACAATTCCGTCCACCCGATCGTCGAGATCGGAGAGAGCTATACCGAAACTTAAGTCCAATAAAGCTGCTACAGCTGATGGCCTTGCGGCTGAACTATTCAAAGCGGCCGGCGATGAATTGAGTAAGAGTATGCATCAGCTCATCTGTGAAATATGGCATTGTTTGCTCGATCGTCAAGAAAGGCGATCCTCTGGACTGCACCAACTACAGAGGCATCAGTCTTCTTAATATCACCTTCGAGATCTTATCTGCCGTACTTTGTGAACGCTTGAAACCATTCGTCAACAATCTGATAGATTCATAGGTTCATATCAGTGTGGCTGAAATCCAGGGAAGTCCACCATCGACCAAATGTTCGTACTACGACAGATCTTGGAAAAACCCAGCGATACCCAACACCTTTTCATCGATTTTAAGGCTGCGTATTACCAGCATCTATTGAGACGAACAAGCTATATAGAGCAGTGTCTAGTTCTGGGATCCCTATCAAACTCGTCCGTTTGTGCAAGATGACGATGGAGAATGTACGCTGCTCCAGCAAAGACCTCACCGACACCTTTGATGTCAAAAAGGCTTTAAGCAAGGTGAAGCGCTGTCATGCGACTTCTGCAACATCGTTCTTGAAAGAATAGTGCAAAGCTCTCACACCAACACTAGAAGCACAATCTTTCAAAAGTCCGTCCAATTACTCGCTTACGCCGACTACATTGACATAATCGAACGAAAAAAGCGATATGTCAGTGCTGCTTTCGTGAGTATTGAGAAGGAAGCCTCGAAGATGGGGTTAACTGTGAATGAAATCAACACAAGTTATATGCTGTCAACAAGAAAGGACACCAAACATCGACATCTCAGACAGAACGTCATTAAAGACAGCCCTAATTTTGAGGTGGTTAGAGACTTTGTCTACCTAGGACCCGCTTCTTGCTATAAACTCAGCGAACGATACCACTGCTGATATCAAATGAAGAACTACTCTTGCCAATCGCTGTTTCTTTAGCCTAAAAAGGCAATTGAGAAGCAAAGCCCTCTCTCGAGCAACTCAACTGTCCCTGTATACGACGCTTATCTTACCCGGTCCTGATGTATGGTGCAGAGGCGTGGACATTGATAACGGTGGATATGAGAACTTGTTAGGCTGTTTTGGGAGCAAAATTCTCCGGGTGATTTTTGGTCCCGTCTGCATAGATGGGGAATGGAGAAGAAGATATAACAATGATCTGTACGGGCTGTACAGTGACACCGACCTAGCCACAAAATTGAAAAGCCAACGACTGCGATGGCTGGGTCACCTAGAGCGCATGGACAACAATGCTCCGGCCCGGAAAGTCTTTGAATCCAACCCCGTGCGGGATAGCGCAGTAGAGGTGGACAGCGTAAAAGGTGGCGCACGGAAGTGGAAGAGGACCTTAACCAACTTGGCGTGTGGAACTAGAGACAGCTGGCTAGAAACCGAGCCAGCTGGAAGAAGCTTGTTGGTCGAGGCCCCCGTGGTCCACCCTGGACCGTAGCGCCACCTTAAATAAGTAAGTAAGTAATATATTAAAAAACTTTAAACGTTTCAACATTTTGTTTAAAAAAATATCAGTTTGCTGAGAATCACTCACATTTATCATATACCAGTTTTGTGTTTAAACAAACTAAGTGATTATTCATACAATTTCAGCTGTTTAGAAGATACCTACAATGAAGTCCTATAAATAACTGCTGATGTAGGTAACTCTACTCACGATAAATTGTTTCAATTTTCACAATGTAAATGTCTTATCTGTATTCATCATTCATTTTAATAAGCTAATAATTAGTTCTGAGTTTGTAAAATGAGATTTAAATCTAAACAACGTTCTATGTATGTTAATTTGTGTGAATTCCCCCACATCTAGATGCAAAATCAAGAGTGATTTATTTTCACAAAATGTTGTTGCGGGCTTAATTGCTTGAATGATTTTCTTCATTTTCTAGGAAGACTCAAATGATGGTTCATGATGGAGGCAACACAAAAAAAAAACATAAAAATTGTGTCATGAACAACAACACGACTCTTAACGACATTCCCTCACGCGTTGATATGTTGTTGTTTGTGTTTTAAATTTATGTCAAAAAAGAAGCACAATGATACTGCACAAAAAAAAAAAACACAACATTTTGTATAAAAGCAATGACAAAATACATTCGTCAAAAGTGCAATGAGCTACATTAACCCAGATATTCACTAGAGGAGCACGCAAGAGGGTGTCTTTCAGATTATTCTTTTTTTTTTCTTTCAATAATTTTCTCTTTTTTTTGGAATGAATGTTTGTGTATATGAAAATCTTTTCTGTATAAAATTTGACATAAAGTGCATTTGAAAATTTTTGGATGCATTTCAAAGTGAATGAGTGACTCTCAAGTGGTTGGGTGTTCTAATTAATTTGCAGAACTTCAATGCAAGTGGTTGAGGGAATTAAATCCAAAAGAAGTCTTTGATGTTTTGGAAACGAAGTCAAATTTATTTTGAAATAAAACATAATGGCTGTATTACAGTTATATACAACATTACATACGTTTTGAGACATTTATTAAGAGTACTTTGATGAAATATGACAGGAAAATAATTGAGAATAACTCTTCAACATTAGATCCTGCAATTTGTCTGCCCGTGCGTCTGTCTTTTTGTATGATCCTATACGCCGACAGACTGAACGACTTTGGACTAAGTTTTTTAACCTGGCTGTATCGAATAAGTCGCGTATGAGCAAGGCAATTAGACACACCGCTCTTTATCTACGAGTAACAAAAAAAAACCCACCTTAAATAAATTTCCTGTCGAATTTTCTTTTACTTTGTCATTCCTAACCTCAAAACGTCTTAAGAATGTCAAGTCACAAGTTCCTGTTGTTGGCAATTCACCTTGAAGTGCATTTTACCACCATACCGAGTGAATATGACTTTAGCATAGAACTAAAGAAACCAACAAAGACCCATGCTACCTAGGTTCGGGGGGGCGTATGAGCAATATTTCTTTGAAATTTGTTATGCAATCCCATTCGTAGGTAAAGCTTTTTGTAAGGATTCCTCAAATTGGTTCTTCTCACTGATATACTTTGTTTTTGTACCTTTATGCTGCTTTATACCTATTCTTCGAATTGAGTTCTTGAAGATTGAAATATACATATATCTGTGTTGTGTGTGTGTATAAAATTGGTGTGGATTTGTGTGTGAAAAGTTAACGAGAAAATGGTGTTACAAGTTGAACCCTCAGTGAAATATAAGATTTAGGAAAGGTGACAAATGAAATTTGTTACATTTACGAAGGATCAAACTCAAATGGTTGGTTGGATTGATGCGATGATTGTTTTGCAGAAGGCAAAGAGGCAATGAATGAGCATGAAGGTAGCGATGGTATACAACGTACCTACATATAACGATGTTGCTTTATATTGATTGAATAAGAGACTTGAACTTCTGAACTTGGTTTCAATTCCCATGGTAGTTTTATTTTTTGTTGTGTGTTTTTTTGTCATTGAAATAATGCTTTATAAAGTATAGAAATAACACAAAGAGTTAAAGTATATTATATGAGTCCTGGGAATGTAGGTTAAATAAATTCAGCCCAAGGTACCCGAAGAGTAAGTACTTGTAAGCCAGCAGAAAATTGAGAGCATGTGGAGAATTATGATCGCTGAAGTGAGAGTTTATGGTTTGGAATTATAATACCTACATTTAGTCTACGATATACTATTTCGTTATGATAGTTAATTTTGCATAATTGAATGAATCTAGATTATACACATTATTTGATCAGGGCAGGACTGAAATTTTAAAGACTCAAACCAATGTTGATATAAAATTAATATATCCACAAATTTGAAAAGAGGATTATCAGGAATGAAATAAGAAAAAACTAAATGCACGACTGGGTCGTACGAACTTGCTCTTATGTATGTTCAAGACGCTTGGGCTTTGAAAAAAATTATATAAAGGCTTCGAAATTATGAGCTAAAACAAATTTCTTTGGTATTTTGAGATGAAAAAAAATGTCATCTGAATTCTTGATTGAATATAATTGAACGAAAAAAAAAAATAAAATGCACGATTTCTCTTATGTTCAAGGTACTACGGGCTTAAGAAAACTATATATAAAAACATATGGACATTATGAGAAAAAATGTAAAGAAGCATGAAATACGATAGCTAGTTTAAATAGCTACAAGAACTCCTTTGACAGTTTGAGGTAAAAAAGAATGCTATCTTTATTCTTGATTAAATATTATTGTATGGAAAAAAAAAGTTTAAAATCATTCGAGCAGTTTTTTTAAACAATTAAAATTTTATGCCTGAAATTCTTTATTTTATTATAAATGATAAATTGTGGTATGCAAATCTTAAGTTTATACTCATGTGCACATAAAAACAAAATTTAAAAAATTGTCAACCTGTTTTTGAAATATCGAGTTTTCAAAAATTAAATTTGAAACTTTTTTAAAAATTTAAAAACATTTTTTTTTTTGAAAATTTTGATTTGCAATATTATCTTACCTGAAATGCAAATATACAAAATTATCTAAATCTGTTAAGCCGATAATGAGAAAATTCAAAATAAAATAAAACGTTCTATGACAAGAACTATTAGGCCTCATAATACATTGGTAACAGAATTTACAATCCCTCCTAGGCAAAGAAAGATTGCAAACAACAATAATAATTTAACTACAAAAAACTTAGTAGCAGGTTCTCCCTCTACTACCAAAACGTAAGAGGGCTTCGCAGTAAAACTGCCAAAATCTTTCAAAGCTCGCAAGCTTTTCCATATGATTTATTTGCTTTCACTGAAACATGGCTTAATGACACGATCTTAGACACAGAACTTTTTGATCAAGAATTCATAGTTTTCAGGTAAGACCGTCATGTGGATAATACAAATTTAGTAGGAGGTGGTATCCTGATTGCGGTTAGAAATCATTTCAACACAACATAGAACTTGTCTGCATCAAAATATCCATGCAATCAAAAGATTTATTTATTCTAAATGTCTATATTCCCCCCAAAAGTACAGTTTCAGTATATGTTGAGCTTTCCCTTGCTCTCGACTATATTATTGAGATTGCTGGATTTCATAGTATTATTACTCTCTTAGTCGACTTTAACCTTCCATACATTGACTGGATTCCTTCAGAAGACGAGTCTTACTTTGAAGCGTCGTCGTTGACTTCATCTCAACAGGAGCTTCAGTTGTTAGACCATAATTATATCTACGGACTTACAGCAAATAAGCTGTATTAAAAACTCTTTAAATCGAATACTCGATTTAGTTTTCTCATCTGACGCTGTTAGTACTGTAGTGGTAGAGTCTACTACTGCAATATCAAACATAGATAAATACCATCCTCCTCTTGACATTTTTCTTGACTTGAACGGGCATTTACTTAATAATAGTAATTCACAAGACTGTTCATATTCTTTTGACTTTCGGAGAGCTAACTTTCAGTTGCTTTCTGAGCATTTAAGTGCATCTGGTATTGAAATAATACCAGTTTCAGGCGGCATTGACGTTGCAGTTTCATACTTTTATAAAGTATTGACTAACTGTATTAATGACATAGTTCCACACAAATTTCCCAAACACTCTAGCTTCTGCCATCCATGGTATACGAAAGAACTCAAAATTCTTCGTAATAATAGAAACAGAGCTTGGAAGAACTTCATAAAAAGTAGGTATGTCCCTTCAGGACCGAGAATTGTATATTTCCTAGTTTGACGAGTTTAATTACTTCTCCAATCATTTATACGCTGAATATCTTAAACAAATGGAAAATTCCCTTAAGCTTGACCCCAAAAGTTTTTGGAGTTTCGTAAACTTGAAAAAGAAATCTGAAGGCTATCCAGTCAATTTTACTTATAATAATATTATTTTAAATAGTCCTCCAGATATTTGTGATGCGTTTGCTAACAACTTTCGCCAGTCTTTCGTTGATACCCCTGTTGATGTTGATGAGAACTTCTTTCTCTACTTAAAAGACTGCTTTCAATAATATCCCAATTATACTTGAAAAAATGTTACATTATATGTCCTTACTTCATGATGATTACTCGTCTGGACCTGATGGCATCCCACCAATAATCTTGAAGAAATGTAAATCAATATTAGCACCCCCTCTTTTTCATTTGTTTAACCTATCACTTAGCTCCGGTAAATTTCCAAGTATTTGGAAAAAAGCATATATTACACCAGTTTTTAAAAAGGGTAACAGATCTGATATATGCAATTACAGGCCAATCTCCAAGCTATCTTGCATTCCTAAGCTTTTTGAGCAAGTAATGTGCGATAGTTTGACATTCAACTGTAAGAATATAATTTGCAATCAACAACATGGATTCATGCAAAAGCGATCGACGATAACCAATTTACTTGCATTCTTGCATAAGTGCTCAACAGCGTTAGAACATGGTCAAGAACTCGACTGCATCTATACAGATTTTTCTAAGGCTTTCGATCAACTTTCACATGACATCATCACGTTTAAGTAAAAGGTGTTTGGCTTCCCTCCTAAACTCATCAATTGGGTTTCTTCATATCTCCATAATAGATCCTATCAGGTTAGATTTAGGAGCTCTGTCTCCAACCCTTTCTCTGCCAAATCTGGAGCTCCCCAGGGAAGTCATTAAGGCCCACTTCTTTTTATCTTAGCTATCAACGACGTATCCCTCTGTATACGATATAGTGAAATTCTAATTTTTGCTGAGGATATGAAAATTTTCAAAAGCGTCAAATCTATGAGTGATCGTTTACTTTTGCAAGAAGATGTAAACAGTTTTGTTATTTGGTGTAATAAAAACGGTTTAAATCTCAACCCTATTAAATGTCAGGTGATGATTTTTTCTAAAAAAAAAGTTCCTAGTTCATTTGATTATAAAATATCGCAGCACACATTGCGTCGTGTTGCTAGTTTCAAAGTCCTATAGGGGTTCATTTTACTTTTAATCTTGATTTTACGAAGCATATCAATTTAATCGTCAACAAGGCAAACTCTATGTTGTGGTTTGTTAAACGATGGTCTAAGGATCCTTGTGTTACCCACGATCTCTACAACAGTCTTGTTCGCCCTCATCTTGAATACGCATCACAGGTATGGACTCCTTTTTACGATGTCCATAAGAATAGACTAGACACTAGAAGCTGTACAGCATAATTTTATACGTTTCGCCTTGAAAGGACTACCGTGGTCCGATCCTTATAATCTTCCTCCTTACGAACACCGGATTAAGCTTCTTCAGATTCAAACTTTGGCACAAAGGAGAATTAATAATGATATTGTATTTATTCATCAACTTTTGATGGGCGTTATTGATGCACCTGATTTATTATCTTGTACTATAGCCTTAACTACCGTGGGGGAGGTCACAACACTCGTAGTCTAGAACTAATGCATATATCTCATCACCGTACCAATTATGGAATGCATGAGCCTTTTACCCACATGTGTTACATTCTGAATTTGAACTCAAACTTTTTTGATTTTAATATAAGTAAGAATAGACCAAAAGCTACATTGAAGACCAGTGTACCACGACTCTTAAATGTTTGAAATTGTTAATCTTTTCAATGTCATTGTATTTGTTATTTTATAATTATTATTGTTTTTAATTTTATTATATTTTGCAAAGTGTATGTCTTAAATAGTTTGTTGCTTAGTAACTACTAACACTACACTAAGTGACGAGCCTGATGAGCGCTTAATTTGTGTTTGGCAGTTCTTTGGTCGCAAGATGTCGCTTGTACTAAGCTCTCTTCGGCAAAGATCTGATAGTGTAAAAAAAAAAGAAATGCATAGTTTCTAAGTGTAAAATTTTATAATTTTTGGTAATAGATCGTACTAATGTTAGTGTATGGAAAACGTTCATTAAAATCGTAGGAGTCGTTTTTGAGAAAAAAAATATTTTCCTTTGCGGTTTTTTAGTTTTTTTAGGATGGAAGGTACCGTTATTTTTCATAAATGTGAAATTGTTTCTAAAAATAATTTGGAGAGTATTAAAAAACTCTTAAGTACCGAGCTTATCGTTTTCGAAATAATTGATTTTCAAAAAAAGATTGAAATATTTCTGAAAAATCCAAAAAAAAAAAATTTCAAAATTTTGGCTCACAAAACAATTAATATTTCTTGGAATCTTCTGTGTAAGAAAAATTACTGAAATTAGTCCTAACATTTTGAAGAAAATGGAAAACTAAAAAAATGGTTCTTTGGGAGGTACCATTAATATGGTTTTCCATCCAAAGGAAGCCTTTACTAAAATTATTTAATTGAATTTTTTTTAAGAAAAGTTGTTTGAGAAAAATACGATTATGTAAAATTTCTAAAAAAAATTGTATCTATGGCAGGTACCGTTATTTTTGGTTCTAAAAAAAAATTTAAAAAAAACTGTGTGCATAATTACCAAAAACCACTATGTACCAAGTTTGAAGAAAAAAAAATTAATTCAGGCGTTTAGGCTGTAGACGAACAGAAAGACAAACAGAATTGTGCCACCCACTTTTTTGGTGTTTTCTATCATCGTCATGTCATGGTTCATTGTTATATCAATTTTTTTTTTTTGCAAGAATCCAAAACTTGCCTTATAGTACTTATATTGCAAGTACAAATTATAAACTACCATGACTCGATTTTGTAGGTTTTTTTACTCTTAAGGGTTTTTAAGAAGAAAATAACAGTTTTATTTAACATTTAGCAAAACTTATGAATGTTTACAGTAAACAACAAATGGAATTTAGAATTAAAATCTAAAATTTAAAATTTGAAAATTCATTAGAAAACCAATAAGTTATTAAACTTTAAAAAAATAGGATTTTTCTCATTTTTTAGTTTATTCCAATCCAACCAGTAGTTTTTGGTCAAAAGTTCAATATAAACAACTTGAACGTAATTGTTCCTTACTAAAAGTTATATTCAATAGCCTAAAAAGGTTTGAAAATGAAAGAACTGCAGCCATTCAGGCTGTAACCGGCAGGCAGAATTTCAAAACCCACTTTTTACTCCCCATCACCGACCGTATAATGTTCGATCAAAATTTCAAGTTTGACTTTTACGAATGTATAACCTACCTGAATAGTACATATGCAGGGTGTGCCAAAGTTCAATACGTTTTTGTAACTGCTGACCTCTTTTTGAAGTTTTCATATACTTAATTTTTAAGTCCATGCTAATTTTTGACTTAGGTGCCAGTTATTGTTATCGTGAAAACGTTTAGAAAGTGAAATTAATGTTTATTTTGATGCCTAAATGAAGCTCTTGTCTTAATTACTATTTCAAGTAAAAAAAAATCATTTTGAACCAGTCTTTCACATTAAATTAGTTTTATTACTTACAGGACTGAACTTCCTTACCAATGATCATTCAAATATTCAGTTTTTTAATAAGGAAGGTTGGTTGAAATTTTGTTGGATAGAAATTTGTCTAAAAATACGTTTTTTTGTATCTATAATATAGGTGCGTATGCAGAAAAACCCATATATATTATTATACTTAAGGAAAACATGTATGTCTGAACTGGAGATCTCGCAGGCCCGTGAAGTTTTCTATATCTTCCTATCCAACGATCACCGTACTCTTCGTCTAGCCAATTCTTAATCTTTAGGCCTCAGTGGCCTGGAGCAACAACTAAAAGCATTTTCTAAAATTCTCGAGAATTGAGATAGATACTCACTGTAAAATAATTATTTTCTAAAAACAAGCCCAAAAATTATTATCTGTTGCATTGACATAAAACTTAGGAACACTCTGTATACTACGATAAAGTGTTGGGAATCTTTAATAAATTTTAGACTTAATAAAAAGGCGGACCCAAGAAAATATTATCATCTCATAATAACTTCGAATTATGTCAGTCCAACCCAAGCAGTGAATTAATGAAGGGCAACTTAAATATTCATTTTTTTTTCTAAACCAAAAAATACACTTCATTTCAATAATATCCTAAATGACCCCTCATGAAAGTCAGGAAAAACCGACAAAACAAATTACTTTACACTCAAAGTGTCATCACTCCTCTTTTCTTTTTTTTTTGCTGTTTTGTTTGTGTTCATAATAAAATGGTTTTTGTTTTTTTTTTTTCTTCCCTCGTTGATGGTGGTGGACGCATAAAATTAATTTTAATGATGTGGTAGGTTTCACTTCCTTTATCGTTATATTTATTATATTTTTTTTTTTGTAATTATTTTTGTTTTCGTACTCACCGTCAAACGAATCAAAGAATCCCAAATTGAAACTAAACGGACGTGGTAATGGAGCAAGGAATGGATAACCAGCACCAGTGTCTACAAGGCCCTTGAAGTTCTTGAAATCCGGATCGACATCGGTATCATCGTTGTTGGAATTGCTTTCGCGGTCAGGGGATCGTTGTGGTCCTTGCGGCACTTGAACAATATCAACTTCATCCTTGGGTGAGCGTGCTGTAAGCAATCAAAAAAAAAAAGAAGAAAATTATAGAATTTTTTATTAATATAAATGCGAAGAAATTTGTTTATATTTATTTTGTTTAATGATAGATCACTCAAGTAATTCCCCAGTTTTAAAAAAAAAGTGGGTGGCCGCATGGCCTTGAAAATTAAGAAAAATATAAAATCTTAAAATAGAGCCGAACACCGTTTAAGTGACACCGCTCATTAGTGCGAGGGTGGACACATGTTGACAAAATAAATGATGGCCAAAGAATAAACTTTTTCTTGGAATCATCATCATCATCATCTCGTGAATTGGTGTAATTAATATTTATGGTTCGTCCCCCTTTCTAGACCATTATTGATGCGACACCAAGCTAGCTTGCTGCGAATTGAACTCCCGAAATGATTTAGGGTGGTTTTTGGTTAGATTTGACCAGAGATCCCACTTTGAGTTATATTTTGTTCCAATTTTTAATTTTCTTATATTTTATTTAGTTTTTTGTTTTGCGTTTGTGAATTATTGTTTTGCCATATTGATTGTTTTGACATAAAACCAAGTCCCATATTAGGTTTGGTGCATAGGTATTTTTACATGCCACACTTGGATTTGAGAGTTTTAGACGTAAGCACCTTTAGTGAGTACACATCAAAGTGGTCGGAAAAGAGATGAATAATTTTAGGGAAAAAGAGAATGGTTGAGATATTCAAGAAATGCAAAGATGAAATGGCAAAGAATGAAAAGAAGGCAAAAGAATGTAGAAGAATGAAAATAAGAATAACGCTTGATTAAATTAATAGGGAACTTGATTGCCATCTTTGTTATGCCAAATGAACGCAATCTTTTTATTGAAATCAATGAAAGATTTTTGAAGATTGTATTTACAAAAGATTTAATTTTCTTATAACCCTGTTATGCGCAGAATTTAAATGCATGACTGGGTCATTCAATACCTTAAAATTTTTAAAATCGTATTCAGAAAAACATGGATAGGTATTATAAGTATACGTTCTTTAAAATGCTTGAAAAATTCTTTTAATATTTTGAGCTGAAAAAGGTATGCCATCTGAATTTTTGAACAAATATGAATCATTATAGCGGTTACTTAAAAATTAAGTTTTTTGATACAATGTTCAAAATAGTTTTAAGGAAAAAGTTTGGCAAATTGAAAGCATTTCTTAAAATTCAGATTAAAATTGAATTTTCAAAAATATAGAATTTTGGAATATCGAATTTTCAAAAAAAATATTTTGATTTTTATTTTTAAATTCACAAAATACTTGTTTTGAAAATTTGTACATGTTTTGTTTCAATTGTAAGTTTTTTTATAAGAGTTTAAATTCAAAGTATCGCTAAGGGGAAATACTGTTGATTAGTGTATTTTTTTATTTTTTATAGCAAGCCGTTCTTATTTACTACTTCATGGGAAAAATGAAGAGAAAGTGACGGGAGAACAAGGAAACATGAGACCAGTCAATGAAGATCCAGTTCCAGCGCCCATCATTGAAGAGGTAAGGAAATCCATCCACAAGCTTAAGAGCAACAAATCCGTGGGATCGGATGGTCTACCTGCGGAACTCTTCAAGTATGGAGAAGATGTCCTTGTAGGGTGCATGCAACAGCGCATCAACCAAGTATGCCTAATTTACAAAAAAGGCAATCCTAATGACCTGCAAAAACCACAGGCATATCTCTGCTTAATGTTGCCTACAAGATCATATCTAACGTACTATGTAAGCGTCTAAAATCTTTCTGTAACACTATGATTGGCACATACCAGTCTTGCTTCAGGCCAGGCAGATCAGGGCTAGACCAAATCTTCATATTGAGGAAAATCCTGGAAAATAACAACGAGTTTCAAGCCGAGACCCACCATCTATGCATCGACTTCAAAGCCGCAAGTCGCCAAGAGCTTCTATTGGCGATGTCGGAGCTCGAAAAAAGTGATCCAGCTATGCTGCATGAAGTTACAAAATCCGCGGTGCAACGTGCAAATGGATAACAGCTCATCGTATTCCAGATGTGTACAGAGCTTAGACAAGGAGATGCGCTATCATTGATGAACTGGTGAAACGCCTTGGTCTTGAGGTGAATGGGGACAAAACAAAGTTTATGCTATCAAAAAATAAAGCCTCATCTGTCCATCACCTATAGGAAAAAACGTCACTATTGGTAGCAGTAATTTCAAGGTAGTCAAGGAGTTCACCTACCTCGGAACAAACATACATTTCACGAAGGACACCTTAGTGGAAATCCGACGAAGAATTACCCTAGCGAACCACTGCTTCTTTGGTTCGGCCAAACATATGGAATCAAAACTCTTCTCTCGAAAGACAAAGTACACGCTATACAAAACGCTAATTTTACCAGTTCTACTCTACAGTGGTGCCGAGTGCAAGATAAGTAAAAAAGGGGAATAATTGATACTGGGCACTTTTGAGAGAAAAATTCTTCGGCGGATATTTCATCCTATATGCGAAGAGGACGAATGGAGGAGAAGATTCAATCGTGAATTGTTCGAGCTGTATCAAGATGTGGATGTAGCCCATAGAGCCAAAACATATCAACTCATTGGTTCAGCCACATCGAGCGTATGGACATCAACGCTCTAGCCAAGAAAATCTTCGAGTCCCAGGCCCCAAGTTCGAGATGACCAGGAAGGCTGAACCTCCACTACAGGGACCAGGTGGTTACAGACGCAAGAGTGATTGGTCTCGATGGCTAAAGGGAGCGTGCGAGGGACCACCACCAATGATAGACCGCAATATCTCAGGCAGAGACACTCCATGGATCGGGAGCCGGATAAGTAAGTAAGTAAATAAACTAAAATTGAGCACAATATCCAACAGCTCCACTACCACTACAACAGGTTCTCTGCTTGTGCTTATGTGCAGCTCAAAAGATACGAAAAATTATGTTCAAAAAATTATCCTTTCGGATAGATACACTGACTGTGTGTATCGTTGGCCTAGTAAAATTTGAAATTGCCGTATTTTCAGCTTCGAAAATCCACATCTGGTCCATAGAGAAGCTGTTTGGCTGTTCAGTGTGGTTTTTAGAGTGGTGGAGTGGATGATGACTGACGATGGAAGAAACGTTACAATGAATGGACTGTACAGCGAAGTAAATTCACCGATTTCTTATGGCCAGAAATTGGGGATTTTGACTTCAGTGAAGTACATATGCTTCCAGCTCTTTATTGCTACTACGTGTCACAAAAGCCAAGAATTTCAATAATCAATCCTCTGGACTGTGCACACCAACTACAGAGACATCTCACTTCTTTAAATCGCATACATAATGTTCCCTGCCGTCATTTGTGAATGCCTTAAACCTTTTTTCAACAACCCGATGGGTCCATATCAGTGTGGCTGGAAAGGAAAGTCTACCATTGACCAAATATTTGCACTACGAACTACGACAATTCTTGGAAAAATACACAGGAATTTCAAATTAATTCCCACCACCTATTCATCAATTTCAAAGCTGCGTATGACAGCATCTTTAGAGACGAACTCTATAGAGCAATGTTTTGTCTAAGCATCCCTCCCGAGCCCATCCGTTTGTACAGGATGACGGTGGGGTATGCACGCTGTCCATCAAGGTTGGCAAGGACCTCACCAATACCTTCGATGGCAGAAAAGGGAAGGCGAAGAGCTGTCATGCGACTTCTTCAACATCGTTCTTGAAAGAATAGTTCAAAACTCACACGCTAACACTAGAAGCACAATCTTTCAAAAG
The DNA here is from genome assembly GCA_963921185.1 of Dasysyrphus tricinctus. Classification (NCBI taxonomy): domain Eukaryota; kingdom Metazoa; phylum Arthropoda; class Insecta; order Diptera; family Syrphidae; genus Dasysyrphus; species Dasysyrphus tricinctus. The sequence continues at coordinate 200,664,415 of OY992531.1, forward strand.
TCCGTCAATTACTCGCGTATAAATCGGCAAACAAAGCGTGATGTCAAATGTGCGTTTGTGAGTATTGCGAAGGAAGGCAAGGAGATGGGTTGAACGGTGAATGGGCAAGACCAAATATTTGCTGTTAACAAGAAAGGACACCCAACACCAACGTTTTTGACAGAATGACAGCTTTAACTTCGAGGTGGTTCCTAGGCTCCGCTATCAACTCAGTGAAAAGTTCCAGCGCTGAGATCAAACAAAGAATTACTCTTGCCATTCGCTGCTTCTCTAAGCTAAGGAGACAATTGAAGACAGAGCCCTCTCTTCAGCAACTAGAGTGTCCCTTTATAAGGGCCAGTTTTTCAGTACGAAATAGCCCTAGTCTCGGGGTTAAACCTGAGTTAACTCCATAAGCGTGTTTTTCAGTTGATTGAAATCCCAAGTTAACTCCGAGTAAACTCACCTTATTTCGTGAGTTAACTCAATGGACCAAATCGAGGGCCTTTTTAGTTGTGGGTGACGTCATCTGGGTTTGATTGTGAAAGTCATTCACAGTGCAATTCCGCTGTGGTGCCACCCCTATTTTGGTGCGTTAAAGGCGTAGAAAAGAGATACATATTACAATAGATTTTTGACAACTGAAAGAAAAAGTTAATTCTCAACTGAAAAACTGTTCCTGAGTTACCTCGGGGTTAATTTATTTTCAGGATTAGCTATCTGCACTCAGAGCTAACCCTGAACTGAAAAACTGTCCCAAAGGGCCAGATTTTCAGTGCGAGATCGTCCTAGTCTCGGGGTTAAACCTTCGTTAACTCCATAAACGTATTTTTCAGTCAATTGAAATCCTATGTTAACTCCGGGTTAACTCGTATAATTTGGTGAGTTAACTTAGGGACCAAATTGAGGCCCTTTTCAGTTGTGACACCATCTCGATTTCGATAAGGAAAGTTATTGTCAGTGTAATGTCGTTGTGGCACCATCTTTATTCCAATGCGTGAAAGGCGTAGAAGGGTGATATCCATAGTGTCGCACATCGTTGGCCCTAAATTTTTGACAACTGAAAGATAAAGTTAATCCTCTACTGAAAAACTGTTCCTGAGCTAACTCGGGGTTAATTTATTTTCAGGATTAGCTAACCCTGGTTTAACTCAGAACTAAACCTGAACTGAAAAACTGGCCCTAAGACACCTATCACACCGGTCCTGATTTATGGTGCAGAGGTATGGAAACTATTAACGGTGGATGATAACGCTTTAGGCTATTTTGAGAGGGAAATTCTCCGGGCAATTTCTGGTCCCATTTGCAAAGATGGGAAATGGAGAAAAACAATAGCAAACTGTATGAGCTGCTCAGCGACACCGACCTAGCCACCTAGCTAACGCCTGAGGTAGCTGGGCGAATGAACAACAATGCTCAGGCCAGGAAAGTTTTTGAATCCAACACCGTGGGATTGTGGAGTAGAGGAGGACAACTTAACAGGTGGCGCACGCAAGTGGAAGAGGAACCTAACCAACTTTAGGCGTACGAAACTGGAGGCAGGCCCTGGTCCACCCCTGATCAAAGCACAACCTTAAGTAAGTAAGAAAGTAAGTTCAATTATCGTGTAAATAAGTGGTTTAGTGACGTTGCTTGGCCAGAACGGAGGTGCTGAGGTGCGATTGGACATCCTTGGAACTGTTTTTGTGGAGTTTCATTAAAGATTAATACTTCCATAAATGGTTCAGGCACTTAAGAACAATTATTTTATAGTCAAGATAATTATGAAGTGACAACTGAGACCATCGAAAATATATGAAAAAATTTGGTTGAGTTGATGGTATACTGCTTTGAATAAATTTACCGAATTTAAGAAGAGATTATTGCTTATGAGATGACCTTTATTCACGTCACGTGCGTCTCTAAAAATAAGATTAAATTCAATAATTTTCTAAGAGCTTTTGTATAGTGAATTCTCTTATCACTATTAAGAATAAAGAGAAATTAACAATTTTAGGAATTTTTTGCTTTTTCGTGGAACTTTACCATTGTTCAAACTTTTAATGAATTTACAGTCTTAGAATTGAGAATTATGCTCGCGTGCTTCTAAACTCTTTGACCTTTTCTCAAATATTCGTCTCCAGAAATAAGATGGAACTAAATCATTTTCCAAAAAGTTTCTTCCGATTGTGAATCATTTCATCATAATTTATCAATTAAAAATTCTAAGAAAATATACATCTTTGGGAAAAAAGTTTTATTTCGAGGAAGTGGGAACCCTTGTCTTGGGAAATTCTCTGAATTCGGACATTGTGATGTAAAAGTTAATTGAGTTTATTATGAAAACGATAATTATTCCATAATTCATTGAACGTTGACGATACGCAGACGACGACGACGACAAACCGGACGATGATGAAAATTACAAGCACCCACGGTGTGCATGGTGTGATAATTATTATTATTATTATTATTGCTTTTGATTAATGAAAAATATGGCAGCGTTCATCAATTTCAATATCGCATTCGTACTTGTGTACTTAATTTGCAATATCAAGCGACCTACTTTTAATGTTTTCCAACAGGGGAAATCCAAGAGTATCTCTATATATAAGTTCCCTTTTTCTTGTAGATTGATAGCGAGAAGGGGCTTAAGAATTGGTACACGGCAGTTTTGCTTGTCTGAAAGTTGAATGTAAGTGATTTATTCACGCAGCATCTGGGATATTAATGATGATAATATTATATTTCTTTTTTTTTTGTTCTTTCACTTCTCACAGAATCAAAAATTAACTGACGATGAAGTTGGATGGATTGAATATGAACCTTATTCCTTGGTAGAATGACGTTTATGTGCGTCCAGGGAATCCTTAAGAGTAAAAATTTATACCTTCAGTAAAGTGAAAAACAAAATTATATTTTTTTTTCGTTCGTTTTGCAAGATATGTAGGTACGTAAAAGTGATGGGGAAAATGAATATCTTAATGTTTCTGAAGCCTTAAGTTAAAGCCATTACACACTCGACTCATATGAGTGTGTGTAATGTGTGGAAAAAGTGATGGCAAGTGCTCTTCTGTTCAACAGATGGAAGCAATAATGAAGTGTTCGCACTTCTTGGCTAATGAAGTTATCGGAGTAATAATGGAAGTCATAAAGTTATAGGGGTAAACTTTTAAATTAAGTTATGAAGGTCTTCCTGCTAAAAGGTATATGTACTACATAGGTAGGCAGTGAGGATAGTAATGAAGTATCTTAAACTTAATTATGTAGGTAGGTAAGGTAGGTATAGGTACCTACGCATTTATGTGTGAAAAGTTTGTCATTTTGATTTGATATGATAATGGTCTCAGGGGATAAATAATGTCAATTTATATTAAATATAATATAGGGTGTGTAAAAAATCAATTATTATGTTAAGTGAATATAAGCACAGATTTACGCAGATAAGTGCAAACGAAAATAATACGATTTTCAATCGACTATTTAAAGCAAATGTAAAATCATGCAATTTTATTTAAAGCGAGCAGAACCAAACCCAAATAACATAATTCTAAGAGCCAACGACATAAAATGCAAATCATTTGCGTAAGCTTGTAATTCATATCAGTAATAGCCTTTAAGGTGTTGAACCATTAGCCATTTGTCTACCTACCTAAATACGTGTCGAACAGATGTAAAATTTGACGTAATTGTACATCTTATTTCAATGCCTATTGGTCGGTGGGAAAAAGTGTGCATAGATGAAACATTCAGCTTGCAATTTTGAACAATTGTTGCCATAGGTCCATCTCTCTGTAGTGAATCCCTAAGAAGATAAAGAACCACGAAGTTTCATCACTTGAGTTTGACCTTTTTGTATTAGTAGCCCTTATAATCGTAGGGAGTTATCTGAGGCTTTATTCGCATTTGATCTTTTAAAATGGTAATATTGATTCATCGTTGTCATGTTCTAAAATATCTGTAAACCCAAATGTTCGCAATTTACGACACACAAGATTCTTGAAGGAAAATAATTCAAAGACTAACTATGCATCTCATGAATCTTTTAATTGGTGCTCTAAAACTTTTAAAAAATATTTTAAATATTTTACTTTAAATATAAGCAGGGATACTTTCAAGATAAAAATATTACAAAAAATGATGGATGAAGACTCTTCATGACATATAGCTTATTTAATATTTATATACATAAGTACATACTTAACTTATACTTATTTATTATTTTTGTTATTTCTTTCTTTTTGTTAAAAAAAAATTGTTTAGATATTATTATTATTTTTTATTTATTTTCTCATATGCCCATAACTTTGTTATTTATATTCTGCTGTCTTGTTTTGACAAAAATAAACTTAACTAAACTAAACTATTAAAAAAAAATATATTTTCACTTTCAAACAAAAAAAAATCCGCATTTTTTGTTTGCAAAATTGTATTTTTTTAAGTAATTTTCTTTATAATAATAGCTACCCTTATTAAATTCTTAATCAAACTCTAAAAGCAGTAGGTATGCTTGTTTTGTAGTTTTTTTAGATAGTCAAAAATATCATACTTGACCACTTAAATGTATGTAAAGCTCCTGGATGTGAGATTATATCAGGAAAATTAGTCTGATCCTTTCGATTTTCTTAGAAAACTACAATACTTTCAAGCATATGACTTTAAGTTTTGATTAAGAATTGCAGGGAGGATTTGCGCACTTTAAAACACAATTTGTACTTAATAACGTACAATTTAAAAAAAAAGTAGTTTACAAATAAATAATTTGTATTTTAAAAATGTTTAGTTTAAAAATTATTTATTCAACAAACATTTATAAAAACAACTATATTTTAAAAGGAATGGAAAGAATCCGAGATCATTTGAGGGTACAGTTTTCCATGCCTGATCTTAGAATTTTTAAATCGGTCTGGCAAGGCAAACTATACACTCAAATGATCTATGATTCCATGATATGTGATCAGAGGAGCATTATAGGAAGGGGCTTACACGATTACCCTCCAAGTTGCATTCATATTATGTTTTCGATGCACTAATAAATCATTAAAGCCTCGGTAATGGACTGCAAGATTTTGATTTTTTGAATATCCTTTACTCAAGCTTTCAATGCCTTTTTTTGCTATCACTCACACCCAAAATCTGTTGTGGGCTCTCTAAGGCACCAGTTATAGGTACCTCTTTTATGGTACCTACCATTGTAATTTTCGACTTTCTTCTTGCGATATAGGTACTAAATATAAGGCAAGTTTTGGATTCGGGAAACAAAATTTGAGATAACAATCAAACATTACATTACGATGATAGAGAACACCAAAAAAGTGGGTGGCACAATTCTGTCTGTCTGTCTGTCTTTTCGTCATCAGTTTAAACGGCTCGATCGATTTTCTTCAAACTTGGTACATAGTGGTTTTTGGTGATTATGCCCACACATTTTTCTCAAAAACGGCTCGACAACTTTTCTTAAAAAAAAATTCAATACATTTATTTTAGTAAAAGCTTCCTTTGGGTGGAAAACCATTTTTCAAAAATGGTTATTAATGGTACCTACCAAAGAACCATTTTTTTAATTTTTGATTATCTTCAAAACGGTAGGACCGATTCCAATTATTCTTTTTTATACAGAAGCTTCCAAAAAATATAAATACTTTTGTGTACCAAAATTTTTAAAAAAATATTTTTTGGATTTTTAAAAAATTTTTCAAATTTTGTTTTGGAAAATCAAATACATATTTCGAAAACGACATGGTCGATATTTTTGAAATTCGATATTTAAAAGTTTTTTAGTACTCTCTAAAAAATTTTTAGAAAAAAATTTACATTTATGAAAAAATAACTGTACCTGGCATACAAAAGTTAAAAAACCGCAAAGGAAAATATTTTTTTGCTTAAAAACGACTCGTACGATTTTGATTAAACTTTTTTTTTGTACTAAAACTAGTACGATCTACTACCCAAAATTATAAAATTTTACACTTAGCAACTATTAACAGTACCTGCATAGAACGTATTTTTTTATTTTGAATTTTCTCGTTATCGGCTAAACGGATTTAGATGAATTTTTGTATATACAAATTTCAGATAAGATTTAATAATATTGCATATCAAAATTTTCAAAAAAAAAAGTTTTTGGATTTTTAAGTAAAGTTTCAATTTTTTTTTTTTTTGAAAATTCGATATCTAAAAAACGGGTTGACAATCTTTTTTTAAATTTTGTTTTTACATGCATAGATTTGCATACCAAAATTAATTCCTTAAAATGTTTTAAGAATTTTATATATAAAAAATTATTTTTTTAAAAAACCGCTCCAATGATTTTAAATTTTTTTTTCCCATACAATCATATTTAATCAAGAATTAAGATGGAATACTTTTTTCACCTCAAACTGTCAAAAGAGTTGTTTTAGCCAATTTCATGCTTCTCTACATTTTTCTCTCATAATTTCCATGTTTTTATATACAATTTCCTTAAACCTGCAATGTCTTGAACATAAGAGTAAGTACGTGCGACCCAGTCGTGCATTTTATTTTTATTGCGATCCAACTGATTTTGATTATTTTTTTAGGCACTAAAATTTTCTGAAAAATATTGTTGGGATTTTTAAGAAATGTTTCAATTTTTCCATTTGAAAACTAAACTTGCTTGGGCTACAATATAGGATTTGGGGTGGGTGTAAGGTTTCTTTTAAATTTAAAGATTCTGAATTTGAAGAACTTTGAATTTATCCTACAGATACATATCCAACAATAAATAATACTGTATTATTTTGAGGTCTTTAAAAAGAAGGGTATTTAAAATCAGAGTATGGATCATACTTTAAGTGCGGGCTTAAATGCCAAATCCAAAAAGCAATAACACCCGTGGGTCTTCTTTCTTTTCTTTCATGGGTCTTATTGACATTTCAAAATGGAAAATAAACCCGTGATCTCCGTGTTTTTAAAAATTTTCTGCAATCGCCCGTGACATTTGGGCGATATTTCCTTATATTGTAGTTATTTTTGCCAATTTTTCCTATTATGGACCTTATTTCCCATTTGGCAATTTTAATTTATCAATTTGGGCATTGTTTCATTTTAAGAAAGAAAGCGAAATAAGTAAATATCACCCAAAATGAGAGAAAAATTACAACAACAATTTATTCAGTGTTTTTTTGGGCATTATTTCTAAATCGTTTTGGGTGGTTTTTCCTTGGGCGATACTTCCTAATGCCCAATTTTTTGACACGGTTTCTATCACTGTGTTAAGAACACCCGTTAAGCTTAATCTCATTTTTCTCCAAAGTGACCACAACGATTTTGATTCAAATTTTCTGTGTGGTAAAATAAGCTTGGTCTACTATTGAAACATATTTTAAAAAAATTTACACCAAGCAACTATTAATAGCTCATTATCGCCTGGAACTAAATTTTGTATACAAAAACTTCCAAGAATTTTATTTTAAACAAATAATTGTTTTTATTTTTTTTGAAAAATCGATTCCTATCTGAAAATTAGATTCGAAATTATTGTTTAATTTAATTTTTATCTGCATAAATATTTAAAATTTACAAACCAAAAACTTTTCTTAAAAATGTTTCAATAAATTTTATATACTTTTAATATTATTATATATATTTTTTGAGAAATTTTTTAAACAAAGACAAAAATAGGTAATGTATTTATTATTTGCGTTTTTCTTCTTATACCAGCCAGACCACGAGTTTTACCATCTTCTATTTCTAGGAGTCTGAATTTAAACAATACAATTTGCAGTGCTTTTGTGCCACTAATTAAACATGTGTCGGTATCCATCGACTGCCTTAGAACGGTAAAACAGCATCTAACTGAAAATAATGAAAATAGCGGCCTCAAACAAGTGACGCGCAGTGTATGTACATTAACGGGGGGATAAACAAAAAAAGCTGTATACTTAAAGTTTAAAAAAATTCTACCAAGCCGTTAAGGAACCAGGGTCTAGTGACTCAAAATCTCAACCATTCATGGGTATACGCTTGGTAAGTCCGCAGAGATGGAAAGGATTAACAATTTACTGCCGAATCCGAACGGCAATGATGAGAGATACTCTTGGAGGATTTGGAACTACCTTGCAAGAGGCAATTCTCTTGAATTAATTTAAAAGTATTAACATAAAAGTATTTTGAAAATGCAAGTAGGTAATGTCCTTATTTTGAACGTTTAAACCAAATTTTCGAAAACATTAAGATTTTACTTAGATTTAATACAAGGTTAACAAGAAACAAGATGACCAACAATATTACTGACAGTCCAAACGCCTTCTTATCTGTCCTTAAAATGTATGTAATTGGACAGATATCATCAAAATTCAATTAAATTCATCTAAATGATTTGAAAAAAATAAGTTAGGGGTACTGTCTGACCTTTGAGATTATAGAGCTTTGTTTATGTTTTTTTGTAAACACGAAGTAGTCTTTCTTAACCACTTATCAATTTGCGTTTACTGATTGAATACAAATATGTACATATCTGGGTACTTATATAATTTAGGCCTAAAGGTTAGGTAAACATCCATTTCCACTAAATTAAACTAATCAAATATTTATTATGCGATTACTTGAAAATGTATTCAACAACAATGAGCAAAAGCTATGTAATTTAAAAAAAAAAACACACATGCAATGCAAGACAAAAAAAATAAATAAACAAGCCAGACAATATGTTTTTTTTTTGAAAATGGAAACAAAATTAAAATGTATTTTAATTTTATTAAATTTAGTTGGCTATTGAATTTGAATGCGTGAATTTTATTATTATGATGATAAAGGTAATGAAATTCAATAGTTAGGTAGACCTACTATACAAAATATAATTGAATCAAAATCAAAATCCAATTATTAATTCAAATTTATTATTCATGCATATAAAATGGGTTTTAGTACTTTCAAATGAACCGAAAATTTGTTATATTTTCCCATTGTACGCGTCTGTCGTTTAACATACTAATAATAATAATTTAAGCAGAGTTATTAGTTTAAATTAACACAAGGAGTACCGAGTACCTACCTATATGCATATTCGAACAGATGCAATAGATTCATTCAAATTTAAATAATCCGTAATGTTTTATGCAATTATCAGATTTTTTTTATTTTTGAGTTTTTTTGTTTGTAAATATTAAACGCAGTTTTATTGCGGGAGTGAAGAATTAAGGAGAATATGAATACGTAATTGATTTCGTTTGATTTTAGAAAATATGCAATGTCTAAACATATGAATATCCGCATGTAAATGATATGATTTGGTTAAGCCTATTAAAAGAATTGTTGTGTGAAATAATAAAAGAAGGGTCCAGGGGAAAAACGGCTTAAGTCCACTTGAGTTGATTCCGAGAAAAATGAAGTTGTAAATTTATTTCGAAAATAATGTTTAATTAAAAGAAAAATAAATTTAATTTAAAGAAGAAAACTTTTTTAAAGAATTTTGGATCGTGACAATTCATAGTTTAAATGCTGAATACATCATATGGTAGAAAAAATGTCATACACAAATGATTCACATAAATACACAAGCTTCTTAAAATTTTGCGACTCTAACGGTTTTTACATGCACACCGGAAAGAACTTTTTCGATAGTAAAACGTCTTCAAAATATACCAAAGACATTCTACTGAACTTTTAGGGTTGAAGTTAATGTCAGTTCATCGACAAATTGAGACTAACACTGAGGAAGTTTTCATATGGTAAGAATCTATTTCTCATAGGACTGAGTTTCGCGCAAAATATTAAATGTTAATGTTTAAGCATAATTTACAATGCAAAAGAAAAATCAAATTTTTGAAAACAATTTTCCACGTATTTTTAATTTTGAATAATATTTTGGATGCAAAAACAATTTGCATGCAAATAATGCTGTAAGGTGAATATTGTTTTTTTTTTTGATTTGGAAGTGTAAATATTTTTTATTCACCACACTTTATCTCACGCGGAACAATTGCCCAATTGTTTTGTAGTTCTATGAGAGCGATGGTTCCTTTTTGCATGAAACTGTTAACCAATCATGCAAAAAAGTAATTTTGTATTTCGCCGCAATAATTTTTGACATGCGAAAATATTTGCATAGATTTTCGCACGGGAACTGTAGCCTAAGCTTTATAACGATTAATTTATTTTCGCGCAAGAAATGTCACTGACATTTGTTTGCCCCAAAAAAGCGTTTGGGATTGTATTTTGATTTAATATAGAAAAAAGTTTTAAAGCACGGACATTTTTTCTTTGAGTACAATTTTTTTTACCACGAAGCTTTTCTTTTCCTTAAAAAAATGTATATTTAGGTTAAGTGGTGAAATATTTGTTCGAAAAATTATATTCTTTTCTCACTCCCATCGTATTGAAGTGGTTAACCGTTTCGTGCTCTGAAATTTGCCCCTAAACGTCTAAAGGTTCAGGCAGCTGACACTGTCTTCATCCAACTAGGAATATTGACCACGGTTGCCGTTTTGGTAGGATCCTACCAAACTTGGTAGGATTTTTCAGCTTTGGGAGGTTGGTAGGCTAAAATCCGATTTGGTAGGTTTTTTCATACAACTCTTGAGCATAATATAAAACATTGTACAGTCATAAAAATTGAGATCATTTCCGATCAACTCAAAAAATGTCAAATAAACTCAAGTAAACAGAGACTTGAATCATTTGGCGTTGATCTGCGTATTTTTTAAAGAACAAGTATGAGCTAATCTCGTTGAAAAATTCTAATTTCATTTCCAAATGATATAATTTTTAAAATTCATTTTTCAAAATGAAATGATTTTAATCTAATTCATACAAAATTATGTTAAAATTATATTATGTCACACCTGAAGTGAAAGCATTTGAAGATTATGTCAAAATTGTATGCATAGAAAATTCCAAGGAAGGAGAAATCATTAAATGTTAGCATGAAACTACCTCAATAAATAATTCGGAAATAAAAAACTAGCATCTATGCGCCCAAGTGAACCTCCTTAACATAAACCTTTATTCACTTTAAATTTACTGCACATCTTTGGGGTGGGGTGGAACTCGAATATTTGTTTTAGCTCATCATACAACAATTTCAGTTTTATTTTCAAATTTTCTGGAAAATGGGTTTCACGATTGTGAATAAACCTCGTACCTCTAATGTGTTTGAGGTTTCTACCAAAGAAAATTTACAGAACGGAAATAGAGTTTTTTTTATTTGGTATAGGTTTGTATTCAAGTTGGTAGGTTTTTTTGGGAAATTTGGTAGGAATTTTTTTTTGCAAGTGGCAACCGTGATATTGACTGGCTTATTCCTCTCCAAACTAAACTGACGCCAATAAATCTTCGATCGATCTTACGCTTTGAAATTAGCTGTTTTTACGAAGCCAATGATCCTATGCCCCCTCCTGCTTCGCATGACTCCTAGCAGACAAAATATTAAAACTTTTTTACTGCAATTCTGTATGTTCTTTTTCCTAAATCAAAGAAGATATCGTTCTATTACGCCAGTCGGCAGAGACAAAAAAGGCTTTCCATCATTCAAAACCTTAATGATAAAATGTTTTAATTTGAGATATTGATAGGTGGGTTGCTTCTGAGTTTACTTAAAAAAAATGGTGGGCTGTAAATTTTGTTCTGTCGGTTGAAAAATGCGTTTTAGCCAAAATTTCGACAACGGTCTTTAAACTTGGTACATAGTACTTTTTGATCATTCCCCTTACATGCTTTTTTCGTGTTTTTTTTTACCAAAAATAACGGTACCTGCCTTACTTTTTTTTAACAATTTTACATAATCTTTTTTTTCTCAAAAATGGCTCCACAACTTTTCTTGAAAAAACATTTAATAAATTACTTTAAATATAGGCTATCTTCAGGTGGGAAATCATTTTTTCAAAAAACGGTTATTAATGGTACTTCCCAAAGAACCATTTTTTTTTCGATTTTTCTCAAAGACTGATTTCCATAGATTTTTTATACAGAAGTTTCCAAAATATATAAATACTATTTACTTAATAGACCGAGAGCCCACAGCAGATTTTGGGTGTGAACGATAGCAAAAAAAGAAGTATAGGCGTCGAAAGCTGCATTAAAGACTATTAAAAAAATCAAAGTCTTGCAGTCCACAACTGGGGCCTTTGCGAGAAACAGTGCATCGAAAAAAAAATATGAATGCAACTTCGAGGAAAATCGTGTTAGCCGAAATTGGTTTTCAACCCTCCCTAGATATGCTCCGCGGATCCCATATCACGGAATTTGAGATCATTTGAGTGTTTAGTTCGCCCTGCCAAAAAACCGTTTTTCACTTAGAATTTTGAATTTTTTAAACGGTCCGGTAGAGAGCGAACTATACACTCAAATGGTCTCAGATTCCATGATATGTGATCCGAGGAGCTTCTCAAGGGATGAGTGAAAACCAATTTCGGCTAACACGATTATCCTCGAAGTTGCATTCATATTTTTTTTCGATGCACTGTTTCTCGCAAAGGCCCCAGTTGTGGACTGCAAGACTTTAATTTTTTTAATAGTCTTTAATGGAGCTTTCGACGCCTATACTTCTTTTTTTGCTATCGTTCACACCCAAAATCTGCTGTGGGCTCTTAGTTTATAATTATTGTCTAGATTTTTAAAAAATGTTCAAACTTTTTTTTATAAAATCAAATATTTGGTTTGCCATTTCATACTGAATAGACTAACTCCTGAACAGCGTTTGAAAATCGTGCAAATGTATTACCAAAATAATGGTTTGGTTTGCACGCTGCCAGCCATAATGTTACAGTCAATGGGGAATGCTATAGAACCATGATTAATGACTTTTTCGTGACTAAATTGTAGGATGTTAATGTTGATGAACTTTGGTTCCAACAAGACTGCGCTAAATGCCATAGATACCACCAATGAAACAATTAACAACGCGTTGTTGCTGATATACGGCTCCAATTGCTGCAAAAAGTGGTCGAAAATTGGGCCTCTCGTCTTGAATTCATTCGGGCCAGAAATCGTTTTTAAAACATAATGGCAGACTCATATCTTTATAGTAAAGCTAAATTTAAATGCTCAAATGTAATGCCCTTCAAACACCGGAATATGTTTCCACTAGAAGCATAGGCTTTCAAATTGGGCTTTTTTTTAATTCGGAAAAATCAGTTTATTATTAAAGAACTGATGTTTTGTCATTGGTTAGACGCTTTTCAAGCCCAGAAAGAGGAGCTACATAGACATGTCTATCAAAGGAGCTAATTCTGAGCTAGGGTTTCTGATAAGCCATTTCGGGATACCAGAAAAGTCTCGGTCTTGTTTGGTGCCAGTATATCAGAGTTTGTAACGAAACCAAGACGATACTAGCTCTAGCAACCGAAATTATTCAAAGCCAATACCAAGCCGATACCGCATTGTTGGACGGAAATTTACAGAGACTATCAGTAGTATCATTTGGTATCGGTAGAAAAATTGGCTATAAAAATTTCTATCAAAGGGCACGTAGTGCCCAGCCAAGTTCGCGGCACTACACCCTTTTTACAAGAACAAACTCAGGCGATTTTCAACCCCCCTCTAACTTCAGTCTCAATAAAGTCGGAAACTTCAAATTCGGAGTATTTGCTGAACTCATCAAACACAGGTGGCTCACCAAATTTCAACTCTTTAGCATTAGTAGTTCCCAAGATATAGGACTTCAAAAATCGCAAAAACCGTAACTGACTGACTCACTGACTCACTGACAGATCATCAAAATTATGGAGCACTTCCCGACATCGTAGAAACTTGAAATTTCGCACAACGGTAGGCCTTGTGGTACATACAAAGGAAAAAATCGAAAATCTGCAATTTTCTATTCAGGGGGCGTGGCATCCACCCACTTTCTTAAATATTCTATAAATTATATGGAGCCTTTTCGATTGTTGTAGAACAATGAAAATTGGTAAGTTGGTAGGGTTTGAGGTACTTAGAAAGAAAAAAAGTGAAAAATTGGAATTTTCCACACAGGGGGCGTGGCATCCACCCACATTCTTATAAATTATATGGAGCACTTCCGCTTGTTGTAGAACGATGAAAATTGGTAGGTCGGTATGCCTTGAAGTACTTAGAAGAAAAAAATCGAAAGGTAGGACTTGAAGTACTTAGAAAGAAAAAAATCGAAAATTTGGAATTGTCCTTCAGGGGGGGTGGGGGGGAAGTGGGGGGGGGGGGGTTGCCATCCACCCACTTTATCAGAATTGCTATTATTTGTATGGAGCACTTTCGGTTGTCGTAGAATTATGAAACTTTGTAGAGCGGTAGGGCTTGACTTTCACCTGGCAAAATAAATCTTTGCAAAAAGGAGTGAAATCACAACAAAAACATAAATGTTAAAAAAGGAGCCAAGTTCTTATGTGCACAAAAAACCTGTGCGTAAAAAGTCAGCCAAAAAAAGTAATGAGATCTAAAATATATGCCAAGTTTTAAGTTCATGAAGTTTAATATCAAATATATTAAGAAGAGTATTATCGAAACAATTCCAAATCATGACAGAAATTTGGTAATTAATGATTACTGATTAAAATTTGGTGGATTTACTTGGCAAGTTTTCTCTTAAATACTTACTTAGTCACAAATTTAAAATGTATGAAAACTTGACCAGTGAACCCACCAATAACAGTTACCATCCATAGAACCGTCACTCTTTTTAACTCATTAAGTGCTTGGCTGATACTTTTTATACGGCTAAGGACCACCTGTTTCTGAGTAATTATCTGACACATACATTTTGAGGTCATGAGTCCATATTTAGGAAAACTTTCACAAATTAGGTGGGTCATAGAATACACGTATGTAAATAATAACCTTCAACTACCAAGTACATGAAACTCAGTTGTGCACTTTATTTTGTTCCTTTGAAATCAAAAACAAGACCGAGGACGATACTGACAAAAGTATCGTTTGGTTTGGTATCATGGCCCAGCGCTAGTCACTATGCCCTCCGTAATTTCCCATGGAATCATAACGGAGTCAATTAACCTATATGCCTCACATGCTTTGCATAACATATAGAAGGAAGAACCTTAAAACTTAAGTCTCCTGACGCACGCACTTGCTCTGTAAACCTCCACCAACAACTTGTGATTTTTTCTATCGAGGCTGAGGTAGGCTCGTTGGTGTCCAGGGTTTATTCCAAAAATAGCAAAAAAAAACGTGGATTAAGAGTTTCCAAACTGCAAATCACGGTTTTTCGTATAAGTGTATTGGTATCTACCCTGCTTCTAGCAAAAGATTTCGTTCGCTTCTAGTCTGCTGCCAGGAGCAAGAAGGTTGTATTGAATCATTTTCTTTCCACGTTCCACTTCTCCTCAGTGTTGGTTGTTGGTAGGGGTTTATATAGAGCAAGTGCGTGCGGCAGCAGGCCAAAGTTCTAAGTTTCTTACTTCTATGAGTTATGTGGAGGCATATAGGTTCATTGACTCCGTAATGATTCCAATGAAAATTACGGAGAGCATAGTGACTAGGGCTGCGCCATGGACGATACCAAACCAAACGATACTTTTGTCAGTATCGTCCCCGGTCTTGCTCGGTATTAAGCTTGTCTGTAGTATACTCTCTGCAAAGGAGTAGGCACAGCAATAATCGGTGAGATACGGCCCTGCTCTTAGCAAAAGATTAGAAGAAAAATCGGTAGAGGTTAGTTAAATCTTGTCTACGATACACTTAGAAGTGGAGCATAGAAAAAACGGAGGGAGAGAAGAAAAATAAAATGCACGACTGGATCGCACGTACTTGCTCTTATGTTCAAGTTGTGTGGGGCTTAAGAACTTTAAAAAATATTCAAGTAATTATAGAAAAAGTATAAAAAGCATTTAAATCGTTCTTTTATTTGTATAAACAGCCTGATAAATAACTTAGAGCTCAAAAAAAAGTATGCCATTTGATTACTTGAAAAAATATGAATATATGCACAAAAAAAAATTAAAATCGTTGGAGCCGTTTTCTTAAAAATTAATTTTTTATATATAAAATTTTTGTAACATTTTTCAAAAAAAAATTTGGTATTCCAATTTTGAGCATATATTAATATACATTTAAAACTGAAATTTCAAAATAATTCATCAACCCGTTTTTGAAATATTGAACTTTCAAAAAAAAAAATTTGAATCTTTTTTTAAAAATCCAAAATTTATTTTTTCAAAAATTTTGGTATGCAGTATTATTTACATTTTAACAAATCTTTTGTGCAAAAAATTTCATTGAAATCGGATGAGCGGTTAATGAGAAATTCAAAAATCAAAAAAACCGTTATATGGCAGGTACCGTTAATAAATGTTTTTGGTGATTTTTTTTCTTACTAAAAGGTACATCATATCTACAATAATACGCTGAATTTTTTTATCAAAATCGTTGGAGCCGTTCTTGAGATAAATAAGCTTTTCCTTAATGGTTGTATGACAAGTACCGTTATTTTTTGAGCTAAAAAAAAAATTCAATTTCCCCTCTGGAGAGTTACAAAAAAACCTTAAGTTCAAAATTTGAAGAAAATCGCTTCAGTGGTTTAGGCTGTAGGTTGAGGTACGGACAGACAGACAGACAGACAGACAGAATTTTGCCACCCACTTTTTTCGTGTTCTCTATCATCGTAATGTCATGTTTGATTGTTATCTCGAAATTTTTTTTTTGCACGAATCCAAAACTTGCCCTATAGTACCTATATCGCAAGTAAAAAGTGGGAGGTATAAGTTTAGAAACCAGCAGTGTGTTTCTGCTTGCTAATTAAAATTTGATTTCCAAATTTTATCTAATCAGTGCGTTATTCTGCCTTTCATTGCACTAGATTGGTACTAAGGATCAGACGAAAGCAAAAGACAAAATAACATTGAACTTCAACCTCCCAATGCTAACTTTTCAGACGCAAGGCAGTGTAACTAAAACAATGTCAATGAACTCTTGGGGATAAGAGGGGGTTTTATAGCCTCTATTTTTACGTGTAAATTAAAGAAAATACATTCATATAAGAATGCCAAAAAACGTTGCTGCTAATAACTTCAATCACTTATTCGCATTTGTTTTCAGATATATTTCTTAGATAGCTGTGAATTACCGTGAAATTTTTTAAACTCACCTAGTTGTGCTTGGATTGAGAATTCCCTTGCAGTATATTCTCTCCCCATTTAGGAATTTATATGAACAATTTGATTCATAACCTTTTTTTAACAAGAAGCATTTTCTTCACCACACATTTTTTAAGGGCAATAGAGTTTATTCAATATTCATTATCGATATTTTGAAAAATTTAATTTTCATAGTTTTTGCTTTATTAAAAACTTTTCGAAGAGCAAAGAAAAATTCCAATATGTAGGTACAACCAAAGTTCCAAATCAAATGTAAGTAATTTTCACAGGAATTCAATTTACCTTAAAATTCACTACCACTAACACTTGGCACAATTATTACTAAGCTTGAAATATAGTTCAAAACATTTTAAGGCAATCAATAGCTGGAAATGATTACACACTTGAAATAACTAACGTCTATGCGGATATAGAGTCTTTTGCAGCTACAAGTAGTTTCGACTCTTCTTTCTTGGTCCATTTCCATCCATTTTATCCAAACTTCTGGCGTATGGTCTTAGTCCAAGCTTCGTGAGAGAGTAGGTATAGTAAATTGCAATCAGAAACACTGTTTAAAGTTTTGATAAACTTATAAATGAACATTTTTCTCAAAAAAAAAAAAAAGAAACAACAAAAACTTTTTAACTTCGTCGAAAACCCCAATCCTACGTTGCTCGCTGTTGATGCTGCTGCTGCCTTCAAAGTCTAATATTCGGTGCTCTTTGCATCGGAAATAAACTAACTTGAGCCTAAAGCAGTTTTGCAGCTTTTACATCGCAGTTTTTATTTTTATTTTTTTTTTTTCTTTAAGTTTTTCATCTTCCTTATAGCAACAACAAAGAATAAGGATGAAGGCTTGAGATGTAAAACTTCTTTGCCTTTTTGAGATTGAAAAAGAATAATGTTTCTTTTACGTGAATAACTTGCATACAGCACACAACGAACGAACGAAAAATGAAGGAAGAAAATTCAGCTTGTGGGGCTTTGTTTGGCAGGACTTTTGAACAAAATTTTTCATTCTCATCGTCTTTATTGGAATTTGAGCTGGAGTTTTCGTTGTCTACGTCTTCGTCTTGTCTTCTGTTTTATATTTTTTTGTTTTTCTTCTTCCGAAGGGCAACAAATAAAAGTTTCGAAATATTTCAATTTTTGACACTAGCAGAAAATTGCACTCGACTTGTTTTAGGTTTTTACTGTGGGGGCTCAGATCAGAACCGTGTGATGATGGATGGAGGTGAAAAAAGGATTTCTTACAAAAGATTCTCTCAAGGACTAGGAATTTTTGTAATTTTCTCCCCTGGCTGATATTCATTTTCGAACGCAGATTTTGTTTCTCTGTGTTTGAAATAGAAATGTTCAATGGAAAACTTTAATCCAGGGTAAAAGTGTTGCGGCACAAAATTCATGCAAACATTTGTCTTATTTGCCGGACCGAATCCTAAGTGCAAATTTACACAGAAAATTCATAGAAATCATTTGAGGAAAATGATTCATTGAATCGGAGAAAGAGGTTGAGAGATAAATGTTATTGTTGTGAGGGGGGTGTTGATTGAATGAAATTTTAGGTCAGGTCAGAGGTTTTTGGCACAAAGATGATGCAATTTGTAGAATGATTTATGGTTTGATGTACGAGTTTGTATATGCGTGCTGAGCATGTGAACCTAAAATAAATGAAAAGTTTTGTCCTTGCATTGAATGTTGATGAAATGGAATTCTCACTTAAACTTGTTAGACATTTCTTCTTCAACTTTTTGGCACTTTCAATGGTAGATACTTGATTTGGAAAAGTTTGAAAATAATAATGGCAAATGGTCTTAAACTTAAGCATCGATTTATATATAGATGTGAACTTCCAAAGAACTGTAAACAAAAAGCTTTCAAATTTACAAATTGAGAATCATAATATTTAACTAAGGTCTAGGGGATTAATTTTGAGGATTTGGTTGAATGTGAAGTTTGGATATAAATATGTGGAATGCAAGAGACTATTTGGGTTTGTGCCTGTCGTAATTATTTTTAAACACAAACTTCAAATTCTACCAAGTTTTAGATTAAAATTGATAACAAATTCAAACATAAAAGTTGGTAGACTCGTCTAAGGAAGACAATGTTAACTATTTTTTGAGGCAATTAATTCAAGTTCAACAAGTTTTGAGCTCTCTTAAAGATGAACAGATTATCAGTACCTAAGTTAGGTTAAAAACCGTTTTGTCAGAAGTCAGTATATTTAATGTGGGTAGTACCGCGTGGCATAATTGTTAATCCATTGGACTGTCATGCCAAAGGTCTAGGTTCACTTCCCAACCACTGCCACCTTAAAACAGAAATGTTTTTCCCTAGGTACTACCTCTTGCGAATAACTGATAAATCCTCCAAGAGTATACTTGTTGTAAGGCCCTGGTTTTCTACAAGGTGTTGCACCACCAAATTAATTTTTTGCTATAATTAAGGTTAATAAATGGTTCCTTTGGAAGATGCTTTGTAGATTTGTTTAACTTGTAAGCGGTTTGCAGATATGGGATATATAGTGTCACAATTTTCTCAGATCATATGTAGTTCGCAGGACTTTTAGACTTCCAAACACTACCAACAGTTACATACAAGGCCTCCAGAGGAACTTCAAAAGAAATTAATAACTATCTGTACTTAAAGCGTTTTTATAATACACCTTATTCAATTGAACACCTTTTATGAGCTACTTCGACTATTTGAAACTCAGACCTATAAGGAGCGGTTTTATACGGCTCTCTACTCTTGGAGTTATTTTAGAGTCTGTACCTCAGGGTAGGAGTTGTGCGTGGAGTAACTTCCCTACTATTTACAAAATTACTGGTTCCAAAACGACAACAAGCCTTGGACACGGATGATTTTAATGTTGATGACCGCAGCAAACGAAACATGGACAATGAATTTCGGATCTGCATGTGGAATGTACTATCCCTATACAGACAACGCACAGCTGAGAAGTTAGTGGAGACCCTGGATAGGTTTAAGGCTGATGTTAAGCTATCTAGGAAATGCGATGGGGTGGAGAGGAAATACGAAAGATGAAATCGTGTGCCATCTACCACGGAAAGTACTTTAAGAAGAAGCAGGGTTCGCGGATATTTGGTTGTAAGTTTGTGATAAGAGGGAAACTAAGGCAGGAAGTCTTGGGCTTAAAAAGTGTAAACGAGTGCCTGGTCACAAGCCAAATTGAAGAACATCACGCTGATCTGCATCCATCCAAAGAAGCACTCTACGATTTCCTCGAGAACACGTACGATATGTGCCCGAAGTACGACGTTATTCTGGGAGACTTCAGTGCCAGATTTAGAAAGGAGGGCATCTTTAATTCAGCAGTAGGAAGACACAGCCAACACGAAGACACTTCCGATAACGGACATAGGATGGTTGGTGGACTTCTCGACGGGGCGAAATGTCATATCATAGCTAAGCACTCGTTTCCCACACCTTTATAAACACAAAGGGACTTGGCGTCTTGGCGATCAAAAAACCGTCAACCGAATTGATCACATCGCGATAGACGCTAGACATGCTTCCAGTGTCTTAAATGTCCGAACGTTCCAGGGGGCAAACATATAGACTCGAACCACTGATTGGTAGTATTTCAAGTACGTATGCGGATATTCACGACACCACAACACCGAGCAGATGCTGTGAAAAGTTTTGATGTCGAAAAGTTTAAATTGCAAGATATTGCCAGAACTTTTGCTTTTTAATCTATCAGCAGGCCCAGCTACCAGCATCAAGTACAGAGGATCAGTGAAAACATTATCAACAAGCCATCAGAAGCGCTGCCACTGATGTGCTAGGTTTCACTAGGTGACCACAATGAAACTCATGGTTCGATGAAGAGTGCTGGGTGGGTGCATGCAGCTAAGAATGGGGCCTACTAAAAATAGTGCAAACGAGAATGAGGGCTGCTGAGAGAGAAGCCCGAGAGCTCTACGGGCAAAATGAGGGCTGAGCAGCGATTTCTCAGGAAGAAAAAGTGAAATCACGAGAAGTGATGGAAGGTCGAGTCTATTGAGGAGTTTACCGGCAGGGGTGATATCCGTAAGTTCTGCCAAAGGGTGAAACAATCTACCCAAGGCTACGAGGCCAGAACGGAAGCCTTTCGAGATGAAAACCGAAACATGGTAGTAGATACGTAGTCGGTTTAGGATCTGGAAGGAACACTTTTCTACATAGATTGCTAAACGGTGAAGATAGTCGAAATTCCGCTGCTAAGCAAAACATTCTATTCAATTTGGGCCTTAATGAAGTACGGTGAGCGAATTCCAAACTTAAATCGTAGAAGGCTGCTGGTGTGGACGGACTCCCAGTTGAACTACTCAAATCAGCTGGAGATGACTAGGTAAGGAGCGTGCATCAACTCATCTGCAAAATTTGGTCGGATGAAAGTATGCCTGATTAATGGAACAAATATAAACAAAAATAAAATAGTGTGCCCCATCCACAAAAAAGGAGATGCTCTGACCTGTTTCAACTACAGAAAAGTTAGTCTCCTAAACTTGTCGCGTACAAAATCTTCTCGGCCACGATCGCCTTAAATCTTTTGTCAGTGTTGTTTTCAGCCATACAAGTCAACTGGCAATGAAATGTTCACACTCCGTCAGATTTTGGAAATAATAACAAGGAATTCCAGATCGATACAGATTATATCCTTTTATTGATTTTAAAGAACCATGTCTTATCTCAGCGTCTCAGCCAAACTCGTCCACCTGTGCTTGATGACCATGGAGAAATCTAGCAGCTCCGTCAAAGTCAGCAAGAACACCATCACCGAACCTTTTGATGTCGAGAAAGGTTTGAGGCAAGGCGATGCGTTATCATGCATCCTCTTTAACATCGTTCAACTATACTTGCATATGCAGATGATATTGACATCATTGGGAGAACAAAGCGAGCTGTTACCGACGCCTTTGCAAGTATCGAATCGGAGGCAGTGAAAATGGGTTTGGTTGTTAATGAGGACAAGACGAAATATATGCTATCATCGAGAAAAGAACCTCTACATCGTCGACTCGGGCAAAATGTCACGATGGATAGGTGCAACTTCAAAGTTATCAAGGATTTTGTCTACCTGGGGCTCCACTATACATCGCAAAATGACATCAGTGCAGAGATCAAACGAAGAATTACTCTTGCACTCTTGCCAACCGGTGTTTCGAACCGGCGGTGCTAAGAAGGCATTTTAGTAGTAGTAGTAAAGCCCGCTCTCAAAGAACTACAGGAGACTTTATATAAGACCCTTATCATCCCGGTCCTGCTGTATGGGACGGATGAGAGTCTGCTCGGGTGCTTTGAAAGGAAAATTCTTCGGGTGATCTTCAGGCCAGTGTGTATCGATGAAGTATGGAGGAGAAGCTGAAAATACAGTGGCTTAGATGGCTGGCACATATGGAACGTATGGACACCGATGCATTAGCCCGATGAGCCTTCGAATCTACCTCTGATGGTCTGCACAGCAGAGGAAGACCCTACATTAGGTATTGCACACAAGTGGAAAACGACCTAAACCAACTTGGAGAGCGTTACTGGGGGCAGCTGGCTGGAGAGGCTTGTTGGCTGAGGCCTTAGTCCACCCTAAACTGTTAGCACCATCTAAAATAAAGTAGAGTAAGTAGGGTATGGGTTGATCATAGAACAGTCTGAGACGGGGAGAAAATTTGAAACGTTTGGATGAAAAAGTGATTGATTGGGGAGACGATTAGCTCGAAGCAATTTCAATGGTCTTGAAAAACTTGGTATCATCGGCGTACATAGACAGTAGCGGATCCAGGATTTGGCTGTGGGGGGGGCTTGAAGCTCCTTTCTTAGACATATCATTTAAAAAAAGGCACAATCTCTCTCAATACTAATTTTCTTTTCTCAGAATGTAGGCCAGTTGGCAAAGTGTAGTTGCAGGATAGTTACACTGTACAAAAAGTTGTTAGGATAATTCAAATGGCTTTCTTTATATACTGAATGATTTTTGTACAATTTATACATTTAGGCAGTACGTAGATCGTGCTGAGTTTTATCTTCCACATTTCTCTCCAAACTCTATTTCAACATATCATTTTTGTGAATAATATCACATAACACAGCTGTTCTCTGAATACAAATTTTACTCAACGATTTCAAAGAATTTTTTTCGATATTTCAAGTAAAAGTGATCAAATAAAATGGTTTTTTTTTCGAATATTATTCGTTTTCGATTTTTATTTTAACAAAGTAAAGTCCACCTAAATCTCATGAACAAAATAAACTGTACCTAACAATTTAGCTCGAGAATAAAGTGGCGAATAATTATTTCATGCACTAAATTTTGACATGTATCTTGGTGATATACAGTTAGAAACTATTTTTAATCGGAGATGCGTACCAGTCAGCTAAAATACTAGGCAGAATTTAGAGGAAAATTTTGTATGGGAGCAAAATTTTATCATGTTTCAAAGATATTGGTTAAAACATCTTATTGATATTGGTTAAACGCAAAAGCAAGCATTTACAGACACGCAATTTTGTTTGATAATTGATTCAATGTATTGATTTATTTCATTTTATTTATTTATTATTTTAAGGAAAGCCAAAGAGAAACTTAGATTAAAAGTAGCATCGTTTTAAGGAAACGTATGAAATCATCAAAACATCTTCGAACTGCAAATTTTTAGTTTTCAATTTCGAGGACTCAAAATTTTACCTGAAAAGGAATTTTAAAAGCAAAGGTAACATTTTTCAGTCAATACAAACACCTACATATCTAAGTTTCGGTTTTAAATTTCCAAAAAACTTTATTAAATGCAAATATCAGGTATTGTCTTTAAGCTCCTCAATTGCATTGAACATGTAAATTTGCTGAACCAACCTCGTTTGTTTCGCCCAATGCTCTTCGGACTTGAACATTAACTCTGAATTTTTTTGCGTCTACCTTGTTTTTGCGGCCAATTCCCTAGGGGCCTAAAAATAACACAGTTTACATGTAAATTATTAAGCCCCAACAATATTTTTTCTTTCAGTTTCCTTGAAGCTTGGGAAAACAACAGCTAATATGTAAAATTTGTAAAGCTAATATGTAAAATTTGAAGCTTGGGAAAACAACAGCTAATATGTAAAATTTGTAAAGCTAATATGTAAATTTGTATAGAATTTCCTTAAGGCTTTTGAAAAAACACAGCCAACATCCAAATTTGCTAGCCCCATTCTTGTTTTATTTTAAATTCTCTTAGGGCTTGGAAGAACTCATTATAGGGGTAAATTGATTAGCCCCAACCCTGATTTTTCGTCCCTCTTGTAGGGCTTGTAATAAATAGAACCTACGTTTTTATATTTAAATAGCTTAGCCTCATCTTCGTTTTTTCATAGAATTGCTTTGGAGGCTTAAAAAACATACTTTCATGCTAATTTTTCAGCCCCCAACCTTGTTTTAATAAAAATTATATTTTTTAATGATTTTAGAGATCATTCTTTGCTTCACAGTGTTTTTAAAAATACTATGTTTGAAAACGAACACAAAATTGAAACCTCGTAATAATTTTATTTTGCTACTAACTTAATTGTACGAATCGACTGTGGGGGGGGCTTCAGCCCCTATAGCCCCCCCCTCTGGATCCGCCACTGTACATAGAGATAGAAGAACGTTTGATGACCCTTTCAATATCGTTTATAGCATGATTGAACAAAAGTGGGCCTAGAAGGCTGCCTTGGGGGACACCGGAGGTAGCTAAGAAAGGGTAAGAGGTGGCAGATCTAAATCGAAAGCAGTTATAATGAATTTTCAAGGTAAGAAAAATCCATTGTTACAGAGAGGGTTCAACGCCGAGAGTGGACTTGAAAAGAATGAACTTAAGGGAAATTTTTCCGAAGGTCTTGCTGAAATTGTTTGAGATAACATTGACTTCGTAACCTTACTCCAAGGCTGCGAGGTTGAAGGACACAATTTCAACAAGGTAAGTGGTTGTGGACTGGCATTAATTCTCAAGTATGCTTCAGGATGTTAAAGAGAGTCTTATGAGAGTAGATTTGCCAATTTTGAAAGCCTATCACTGTATGTTAGTTCCATTTTGATTGTTTTCTATTCCATAGAAAATTTTGAGCTTATAAACACAAATTTACAACATAAATAAATCAACAGCAAAATAATTCTATATCACAACTCATAAATACAATCCAGAATTCATCAAATATGACAATATACCTATATTGACGACATCAATTCAATCTCTGGGTTCATATCGGAAAATCTGGAAAATAGAATTCAAAATGTCATCAGCGAGCAAAATAACAACTCAGATTGTGTGCATCAATATATATTCGGCCCCAAAGTATATCAGACCTTAAAGGCAATTCACACATCAGTCATCGAAACCTAAAATGAATGCCATATCAAAATGCTGAATTAATTAAAGAGTCGATATCAAATTGACGCGCGCTCACCCAACTTTATGCAGTTATGAATAATTTATTGGAGAATTTCATATTCTGAGTTCAAATAACATTGCAACAGATAGCAAACTCGAAAATGCATTATCGATATATGAGTTGGTGGAATACGTAGGTAGATACAAACATATATATTAAGGATGAGGGTGCGTTTGCATTGTAATAAAGCCTAACGGGGGAAGAGAACACAATAATGCCAGTGGCGGATTCAAATAAATGTTACAATCCACAATAAGCTCTAACATAGTACCTACATAAGTAGGTATAGTATAAGGGCATCATTGGCATCGCCGAACATCACACACATATCCTATTTCAAAAGGGATGATGTCATATATATACAACGAATTTACTACACATGACATCTGGTACAGCTCGGCACACTATTCGAGAGCTGCTGTAAATTTAATGAGATTTCTGCCAAATTAATTTCCGGTTATGATTAGATTTTCTGTAATAGCAATTTGTGATGAAATCTGCAAAAGCACTCCAGGTCCTGCCTCCCCCAAAAACACGCACTATATGCCCTCATTGCATACAGAGAGGAGGTATTTTTGAATGTGAATTTGTATGTCGAAACTCATAGAGATAGGTAATCTAATTGGTTTGGTCAAAAATGCATGTGCAACAATAGATTAGTATTAGATGATTTAAAAATAGCTGGTTCCAGCTCGTCGAACTGAATAGGCTTGCTGAACCGTGAATGAATCTATTTCGTGAATCTCTTACTATTAGTTTGTTTTGTGAAAATGCAGTTTAAAGTGGGTATAGACTTCGCAACCTTGTTTCATTTTTCATATTAGTTGCAGAGGAAAGTCTCAAAAAATATTATATTATGCCACGAAACATTTTGCAAAATGCAAAAATTGTTATAAGCTTAAAAATTAAGTACTGAAGGTCAAATCTTCAATGTGAAGGACATCAAAAAGAGAAAAGAAATAAATCGTACAGAAGGGGGCTCTATGTCCTCCTGTTGCGTTGGTGAGTCAGTTAGAAATCTGTTCGTTCATTATTTTTTCAGAATTTTGAGTTTGAAAATAATTTTTATTTTTTCTTCTTTGCATTTGTTTTTTTTTAACTCTATTCAAGCTTATTTACGCAAATTAAAATCAATCGTAATTTGCATTAATTTAAAACATACTCGTATCTACTTTGATAATAAAAAAAAAATTCTCTTGCCAATCTGATTATATTTAATTGAGATTGAGAATAATAATAAAAATGATGTTGGTAAGTACATATGTATATATTTAACTGACAGTTGAAAGCCAATAAATGGCAGGGTTATTTTATTATCACGAACTTTAAGGACAAAATACGAAGTTGATAGAAATGACACAAACTACGTGATAAAAATGCAATATAAGTTTATTTGTTTTGTTTATTGTTAAGTAAAATGATTAGTCTATAGAGTTCTTCACATTGATTCATCATCACGTAAGCCATATAGAATTTTATATTTTTTGTATCCATATAATAAGAAACAAATGTTTATTACATAAGAACTTGTTATTGCGCTTTTTATACCTCCAAAGTAATATTTTTGCTTGAGATTTTTGAAATAAAAATGGTCACCGAAATGGAAAATATTCATAACGACGAAAAGTGAAATAAAAATCAATTTGTGAAAGTATTTTACGGAAATGTCTTAATGAAATAAAATTTTAATATTCAATATTTCAGTGTCCTTCATTTTTGAACAAAAATAAAAATTATAGTATATATTTGTTAGTTGGATGGCTTAAAACAAATGGGTTCTAACATATTCGCTCTAAAAAAGGGTACCAAATTATCATACCCTCTATCTCCATTTAAACACCCAAAATGTCATTTCCCTGACGTGTCCCCAGGGGGGGGGGGGTCCAGGGGGGGGGGGGGGGGGGCAGAACCCAAACCAATTTTGAGATATCGAATTTTCGTAAAAAATGGGTATTCAAAAAAAAAAAATTTTTATTTTAATATGCAATATTATAATTTGAGCTTTTTGGAAGTTTGTATGAATAATTTCATTTAAATCCTTCAGTCAATAATGAAAAAATCCAAAAAAACGTTCTATGGGAGGTACTGTTAATAGTTACCCAGCGTAAAATTATTTTATATTTAATAGTAGACCGCACTTATTTAACCACACAGGAATTTTTTTGGAAGTTTTTGTATAAAAAGCAAGGTTCATAGAACAATAAAATATCATTCGTTCACTCGTGAAAAAATCAAAAGGGAATGTTATTTTTGATTCGATTAAAAGAAAATTAATTTTCACAATCGAACCAAAAATGCTAGGTTGTGGATCTATAAAATATGGTTCGTTCTGAAATTATTATGCGAGAGTTATTTAAGATCCATTCACGAATTTTACAAAAGGAAAAAGGACAGTTTCAAAAAAAAAAGTTTCGAAATCCTTTGACCTTGATAGATTTCAATGAAATCGAATTGAGTGATTTCAATGAAATTGCCACATGTCATGGTGATGATAGTGCCATTTTTTGGAACACCGTTTTGAAAATATTCGTTTCTGTTATAGTTCTGTCTCATCTATCCTGTCAATTTTATTGAAATCACTCAAGGAACAACGAAGATGGCATTTTTTTAAAGCACCCTGTTTTGAAAATATTTTTTCTTTTTTAGTTTTGTATAAGCCATCACCCGTGTCAATTTCATTGAAATCTTTCAACACAACACAACAACGAAGATATAGTAGGAACTTCTCTATTTTCTTGAGAAAAAATGGGTATTCAAACATCTGTCAAAACGTGTATGGAAAATTTGGCAGATTTACGCAGTTTAAAACTTTACTACGTTTATGAATAACCTTAATATCCTACTCATACTCATTTTTGGGTTTGTATGTGTTAGTGAACAAATGAATATGTTTGAGTACTTGCCCGTGTGGCCTCGAGGTTAAAAAAAATAAAATTAGTGCTGAGGTAAATACATTTTTTTTTTAAGTGTAAGCCGACCATAAACAAAAAAAATTCTCCGGCACTATAGGCCCCTTTCACACGAGGAAACGAGTTGCTAGCAACTTTCAGTTCCAGGGTGAGAAGCAGAGAATATCAAATAGGTAAAGAAGCCAATCCTTCGTACGTTTCACCCTCCAAAACCCATTTGTGTACATTGTTGTATTTGTAATTTCACATCGTGTCGAAGAATAGATGTGAATTGCAACAACAGCCGTTTTTCTTTGGAGGTGGCAAAGTACTTGTGAGTAGATGAAAACCCTAATCTAATACTACCAACTGCACATGCTCTAATGTGCGAGTAGATATATTTTACATGGGAAAGCAGTTTGATGTGTTCCATTGAAAAAATCTAGCTAAGTACTTTGCCATACGTCCAAAGGAAAACGCTGACCTGTGCTGAATGACGAGTTGATTCGATATGTGCGTTTTGTCACTGCTTTTCACTAATACTTCTAATACATCAAATATTCCCTTCAGCTTGTAGGCAAATCAAATTGACAGCTGAGGATTGGCTTCTTTATTTGATATTTTTTGGGGAGAAGGGCAGGAGAAAAGATGGGTGAACAAAATCTCCCCGGTCGAGTATTTGAAGATATTTTTTTGACATTTTCTTTCACACCTAGGTTATGCTATGTTTCCAACAAAGGTTTATCTCAGCTCAGATTTAATAAATCTATTTGGTGTTTCCATCGCACAAAAAGATTTGCTTTGACAGCACCTTTTATAATGCAAATGGTGTTTCATTTTGAGATAGAATGTTTTATTTGTGAAGAACTGAGTTCAGCCATGAATGAATCCTTCAGCGCCATATAAGAAAAGATGAGTTCGATTTGTAAAACTATTTGTCCTAGGAAGATTTAACAAGATTAATTTGATTTGATATTGGAGATTTTTAATAAATAAAAGATATTATTTTGAATAACTTAAAAACATTTTTTTTATTTATTTATTTACTTAAATGCATTTCAATGGAAGCATTGCTTCAATGGAAGCATTGCTGTGTTTTTAAGTTATTCAAAATAAAATCTTTTATTTAAGATTAATTTCTCATCTTCAAGATTTAAAACATAAAGTTGTATGGTAAAGAAGATTTGAGGTAAATCTTATTAAATCCCGGTTTAGTTTTCGGTGTAAACGTAAACGTAGTATAAACGTCAAACTCATGAGTAAGGCTCTTATGACATTAAAGTTTTGGAGGCAAATACACTCTACTCCAACTTCAAGGTGTGAAGAAAATATCCATATTTCCAACAATATCGAAACTAAGGATATTTTCAGACATATTTGGCCTGATCCATATTTGCCATATTTGGAAAATCATGAACCCTGACAAAAAAAGACAAGTAGGTAGTTGTTAAGATTCATAGTAAAAAAATGCATGCAAAAATGTGGTAATGCCGGGGGGGGGGGGGGGCAAATCATGGAGAGAAGGCAAAGTATTTGTTAAAATTCAAAGAAAAAAATGAAAAATTTCTTAGTTGTGTATTGTCCAGAGCCAGGGGGCAACTGCGCCCCCCCCCCTCCGGACGCCTATGCATAATAGACCGAATTTAAGCAACGAAACTAAAAACGATACCAAAATCAGATGATGCAGTCTTTTTAATAATAAATGCGTCCTTACTAAAAAATGATTAGTTTATTTTTAGTTGCTTTAATTTGATAAATAGGAACTCCCATTAAATGATCATTTCTATCCTACCAATGAACATTTAAAAACAATGTAGGCTCAAAATAGTAAACTGATGTTTTTTTTTTTGTTTAACGGGACAGAATTGTTCCTAATGAAAATTGAAGTAATATTGAAAAAACTAAGCTGTTCTTTTATATTTCAAGTTAAGGCAACGATTTTGTTTTTCATCCAGCGAATTTGTCATTGTTTTAATACGAGTTTCTTACAAAACCGTATAGAAATCAAGCAAGTTTTCTCGTCTTTGCTTTTGCAAGGATAAATAATATAAAACATTTAATTATATAATAGTTTGATTTAATCTTCATAAAAAAACCCTTCGGAGTCATTCCCCTAGCATCATTTTAAGTGTCATCCCCCTGACTTTCAAGTTTTCATTACTATGATTGGTATCGTTTTTGTACTTCTAGAAGGATCAATAATATTGCATTTAAACATATAAATATATACAGTATTTTTAGTAGTTTCTGGTGGGTTTTGTCTTTTAAACAAATTTTAAATGAAAGTAAGAATTTGCCTCAACTCATATTACAGTCAAACAAAAATATTTTCACTAAACTAAAATTCATTCCAGTTTAAATGATACCTCAAAAAAAATTAATTATTTTTAGCAAAAACTAGTTTTTTTTTTCATTCATAATCTAGGTTAACAACAACCGGTTTTTTTTTTTTCTTTTTAACCAAGTGCAGTTTAAGATCGAAACATCGTTTCACATTAAGTATTAAACAAGTTATTTATTAATTTATGGCGTAGAATTTTAAATATTCCTAATCGAAATAAGTATCAATTATCAAGGCCGCTACCCTGAGAAACAATGGTGAGTACACTGTGTCGTATACTTACTTTTTTGTTATATATTTTCTTTGCTGCTTATTTTGTATGGTTTCTATGGTCAAACTGTAATTAAATCAAAGTGCTAACTTTTGTTGGAATTGTTTACATTTTTTTTGATTTTTCGAGCTTTGCTGACATTCCCCTTACAGTAAAGCTAATATAGTTCTTATAACGAATGAGTACCCAAAGTGTGCTTGACTTAACAAAAGAAAGCAGAAACAAACATAAATTCAACAAAAGCACAATTTTCTATATAGTTCAGTTTTCTAGCATGATAGTTTTCTATCAGGATAGTTTTCTAGCATGATAGTGTTCTATCAGTTTGTTAACGTGTTTATCTTTTGTCTATTGAATATGTGTAATTTTCATGTTTGGATCATGCGAACCATGTTGATTCAAGGAATCTTCGTTATTTCAATATTGCCCTAGGAAGTTAAGACTTTCATTCCGAAAAAATTCCGATAAACCTGAATTTCGGTGGAGAGCTTTGTTTTGACTTCATTATCATTTTCTATAACGAAGGCGTTGAGAACCACCCTCAAAGTGCGACTGAAAACGATATCAACCGAGGTGTCTATAATCTTTTCATTTAAGAATCGGTAGCATATAGTACTGTTTGGCTAAGCCAGTAACCAGACTCACTGTTGGAAATAAAGCACAACGAGCCATACCCAGATTTTTTAGAGATATTTGGGAATTAATGTTTGCACAGACTTCATAACTCCCCATTTAAACTTTAACAGAACTTTCACTTCTTCTTTTCCTAATAAAGAGGAATGAGAAACAACCAACCTTTCAGTAATGCATCTACAATTACTGTATTCACTGATGGTTCTAAGATATGCACACTGGCGTTGGTGCAGGAATTTTCTTGGAAACTCTGAGACTAGCGAGCTCTTTCAGACTTCCAGGCTTTTGAAGCGTCTTCCAAGCTGAGGTCTTGGCAGTGACCAAATCAGCTACGCAAATATCAATGATGGCAATATACCACAAGCTGATATCACCCTCTTTATTGATAGGCAAGCAGCAATTAAAGCTATTCCTGCCACCGAGATACACTCGAAGCTTATAACTTGCTGTCACGAAGAGCTTAGGGTTCTTGGCATGCAGCATAACATTAGATTCACACACTGGTCCCATGTGATGTACAGGGAAACGAAAAAGCTGATGAGGTGGCAAGAACAAGATCGTCACTTGATCCAAGTCAAGCGGAACCACATATTAAAGTACTAGGCTGTACTATCAAACAGGATAATAATAACAAAATATTTAAAAAACCAATGAGAGATGGAACCTGCTAGAAACTTACTTGTGGCACAACTAGAAAGTTATGGGCATATAAAAACTTGGACTAGGATCGAAGAAAGTAAACAGCTCAAAAGTCACATTGCAGTGACTCCACCTGCATGAAGAAACTAGCTAGAGTCAGCATAACACAGGAAGATAAGAAATTCAAGGTAGAGTGCGACATGATAAAGCATAGAGCATAACTATATCAACGCATTAGTTCCAGGAACAGAAGAAGCCACAAGTGTGTAGATGTGGCAGTAGGATCACCAGCACAATTACCAAAGAGTTAAAAGGTGCCCATCAAAGCTCTAAGCAACACCTGGTAAAAGACACAGACGGAATCTCTGATAGTTTTGAATGAGAACCAGCTCAAAAGGTGTAAGGAGCATTTTTTAGTGGTTTTAAGCCACGTTTTCACCAATGAAGTGAGCCCAACATCCAATGACCCGATCGTAGTAACGAATTGCCGAATACGCACTGTATCCCTGTAGAGAAGAAATCTTAACCGAAATCAGAGCAATGAAGATCAATAAAGCGGTTGGACTTGCTAGTGGTATTCCTCCGCAGAGATCTCACGAGCAGCACCAACAATATCGAGTGAGCTCCTGCTCCCACTCATTGAAAGAGCTTGGGAAACACACAGTATGAAAACAAGGGAATTATTATCAAGCTTCCAAAGAAAGGAGACCTGAAGTGGATTTTTTGCGCTACCTGCTCTAGCCAAGGTTCTAGAAAAAATCGTCCTGGAGCGAATAAACCATCTCAAAGAAAGGCTCGACGCCGAACCAGCAG
Source organism: Dasysyrphus tricinctus (assembly GCA_963921185.1). NCBI lineage: Eukaryota > Metazoa > Arthropoda > Insecta > Diptera > Syrphidae > Dasysyrphus > Dasysyrphus tricinctus. The sequence continues at coordinate 200,697,388 of OY992531.1, forward strand.
GATTATATGCTAAATCTTCCTGTTTGGACCATATCAAGACCTTTTGAATCTTCATCGAACTGTGCGCTGAATATCAATCACCACTTCACCTGCTGTTCATCGATCTCGAAAAGGCGCTCAACTGTGTCAATACAGAATTTATCTAGCATACTTTGCTCCTGAGGTCTATCCTGGATAAATTGACTGCTATGACTGATGCTTCACAATATGGATCTAAATGTCACGTTCTGCATAAGAAGGGTTGTCAGTGGAGTTTGAAATCCAAATTGGGATTAGACAAGGTTGTATATTGTCACCAATACTGTTCTTTTTGGTGATAATTGGTGTACTTCATGCAGCTTTGTGACGTCAAATGGAGGAATTCAGTGAAATCTGAAATCACACCTCAAAACATCTGGACTACGCGGACGATGTAAGTTAACTCTCTCAAACGATCATGGATCTCCATCAGATGTCATCAAGGGTGGAGAAAAAAGCTAAAATCAGTGGACTTAAGATCAATACAGCAAAAGCAAAAACGGATCAGTCTTTGAACTTCCTCATCTACCCAAGTAGATATTTATGGACAACTAGTAGAGATGGTAGAAGGTTTGCTATATCTTGGGAGTATTATCTTTACTGATAGTTGGACCGAACTAGATATAATCAGCCGAATTGAGAAAGCAAGGGATGCATTCAGAATGCTGTCTGAAATATGGAAACATTACTACATAAGGCTTAAGACCAAGATGCGACTGTTTCGCTCCAATCTTCAATCCGTGCTTCTTTGTGCGTGCAGTAAATGGAAAATAGCATGCGCTGTCACAAGAAAGCTGCAAACTTCATGAATAAAAGTCTGCTTCGAGGCATACGAATGGGCTGACTTAGAAGTACTTGAAGAAAAACGGTCGAAGAGTAATCAGCACAACTGGGAAAGAATATCAGAAAGAACAAAAAATAAGGTAAAAAATACATTATATCACGTGTTCCAATTTTTTTCCCGAACAAAACATTCATGTAATTTTTATACAGCCTGTCTTAACTCCTTAAAAACTGTTTTTTTTTTTAGTATTTACAAATACCCTTTAACCAAACGCACTTAAAAAACTGCAATTTAAAATCGCATTGGTCTATTTTCGTCGTAATTGTCTATCACATGTTCGTTCATCAATAATTCAAATGCCCACACACCAAATAACAACTCTGCAAATTGCAACATTGCATCCGTCTAATTTATAAGTTCTGTATACATTTTGACCATCTGCTTCTGCTGGCATTGAATGTAGGTATAGTTTGTTATAAAGCTTTTACAGATCCTAGTAAAAATTTCTATTTCAGCCGACAACAACGACGAGACATTTTGAAAAATGAGAAACAAAAAGTTAACAGTCAAAACATTGCCATAGTTGTAGTTAGTCGTCGTCGTTCAGTCACGTCACCAATCCCCGAAAAGCTATCAATCAGTTTGCTCAATTAGCTTCAATAATAAGCCGTTCTTTACAGTCAATCTGATGTCCTCTATAACCCCTACCCGTTTATAGTGTATACAATTTGTACACAAGGGTGTACATATATCTGTAACTATTTTTTTTTTTAGTTTCGATTCAAATAAGAGTGTAGCCTAGCCTGAATGCATTAGCTAGAGCTAGAGTGCTAGTGGACCTATGAAAATGCTTGTTGACATATGTAATTACAATTGATTTCATTTATCCGGGTACAATGATGCGACTGGTGTTTGCTATTGCATTTGAAAGACCATTTTTCTACTCATGCTCTAACTCCTCTGTGTTTTTCAAAATCATCAATTCTATCTTTTTTTTATTTTTTTTTTATAAACGCCATAGTCTACACACAGGCTGTGCGGGCTTACAATAGTAGATGCATCTCCACAGAGAATTGTCTGCATAATATTGACATCGAATTAGACGAATTTCATCAGTAGCCTAAATGAGAATTACATTGTCCTTAATGTCATAGGGTTTATACCTTTTTTTTGACAGAAACTATCAAAATGTCTAACTTTAAGAAGTCGGGACAGACCTATTATTTTATGTGATAAGTCTGCTATTACATGACGACTTTTGAGTCATGACTTCTTTCGAAACTAAATGAGTGCAATGTGAGAAAAAACATCTGATCTCACCTTCGTAGTAATTTTATTTCGAAAAAAGTCATGACTTGATAAAACGGCGTGTAATAGCTTTTTCAAAAGTTCGTAATATGTTGACAAGTAGCTTCAGATTTCCATGACTAAGAGGTTGAAAAGCAACCTGGATGCTCCCCTAATGATTGATACGCCAACCAAATGGACCACGCCTCTAAGCTCTTGCGTACTACTTTTCGAGAGGCAAACGCTGACTCTGAACACTTTCTTGTCACGGAAAGGTTTGGAGCTCGACTGTCAAATGAAAAGAAACTACGAAACACTCTAAAGAAGAAATTTGACGTTAGGCCTAGTACATACTTGTGAATCATGTCGTTAATCCATACAAAATTTGCATTTTGTTCACTCGTGAACGTGCTCGTGACGCTATGTGGAGAGTTTTCACTCACAAGCAATTTCCGCGCAAAATGTACGGGAACTCTTGGTGAACAGTTGACAGTTCGATAAAAAAGTATTGTGGTTTTAAACATCAAATGTTAACAACACACTCGCAAGTCTGTACCAGTGAGCAATGTCAAAAAATCACTTTTTCCACTGGTGACTATTCACTTCACGAGGAAGTATGTACTAGGCTTTAGGTGCCTTAGCATACCTGGAATCACCATCGCCGGAGCACACAGTGAGTATCTGACCAAGAAGATCTTTGTTGTGCATTGCACTTGCCACAGATGCCAACAACCAGTAGCCCCAGTATCACGATATCATTAAGGAAGCAGCTTAAGCCACAATAGGCTACACACCAACAACCCCCGAAAAAGAGCGCGTGGTATGATGATGAATGGGTACATCTGAAAAAGGTGACAGAAAATGCACATGCGAATATGCTGGAGCGGAAAAAAGAACGACGAGAGAGGAGTATTGAGCAAGTTGAAGAGAAGAATACCCAGTGTAGAAAGAACCTTCCCAGCTCAAGGAGGTTGAAGAGTCTCGCGAAAGAAACAACACGCAGAAGTTTAATAAAAAAGCGAAGCAACTGACTGCTGGTTCTAATACCGAAAAGTAGTTTCTTCGAAGCAGCGAAGGTAACCTAGTCACAAAAGCACAGGGAATAGACAATAGTAGATGTATTCATGCAGCATTTCCAGCAGTTGCTGAATGGGTATCAGGTAGAGTTAGAAATAGGACGAGAAGCAAACCCAGCTCCAGGCAGTGAAGACCCATTACCACCAGGCAGACTAAGATATTAAAAGAAGAAAGAGACTGCCAGATCTGATGGCTTACCAGCGGAGCTCTTCAAGCACGGAGGACATGTGTTGTGCATGCATAAACTCATCAACCAAGCTTTGGTGAAAGGAAGCATGTCCGATAAATACTCTATCAGCTGCATATGTCCCATTTACAAACAAGTTGATCCTATGTCCTGCAAGAACTATTGAGGCATATCCCTAATAAACGTCCCGTACAAGATCCTATCCAAAGTACTGTGTGAGCGTCTTCTGCAGTACTACAATCGGCAAGACTAGTGTGGCTGCTGGGCAGGCAGATCGGCCAATGACCAAACATTCACTCTCAGGCAAATCCTGTAAAAGACTAACGAATTTCAAGTTGAGACTCAACATCTTTGTATCGACTTTAAAGCTGCATTTGATAGCAATCATCGTTAGGAGTTCTTTATTTCGATGGCTGAACTTGGGATCCCGGAACTGATTCAGTTGTGTCACGTGACATTAGAAAATTCGCGATGCAATGTGCAACTTGGGAAAAGCTCTTCCGAACTCTTCCATCATGCACATGGTTTTGGCAAGGGGATGCACTATCATGTGACTTCTTCAATCTCGTTCTGGAGCAAATAATGCGCATGGCAAGTCTTAACACTGAAGGCTTTTTTTTAACAGATCTGTCCAACTTCTAGAATATGCCAACGATATCAATATCATTGGCCGTTCCCAACATCCCATCAATGGGAGAACAGGTGAAACTTGTTGGTCTTCAATTACATGAAGACAAGACCAAATTCATGCTATTGACAAGCAGTGAAAGATCTGTCAAGCAGCTAGGAAAAACATGACCAACAACTTCGATGTAGTTAAGGAGTTCATATACCTCGGTGTAAAAATGAATCCCACAAACGACATCTTAGTGGATCTCCGACGATGGATTAGCCTAGCAAAAACTTGCAAAGATCCTCACAAAAAAGACGAAGTGTACGCTCTACAAAACCCTTACTGCCAGTCCTGCCTTATGGTGTTAAGTGTTGAGCGATAAGAAAAAAGGTGGAGGCAATACTGGGCTCCTTCGAAAGAAAAATTCTTCTACGGTTATTTAATCCTGTGTTCGAGGAGGGCAAATGGCGGAAAAGATACTCCCGCCAACTCTATGAGCTGTATCAAAAAATATGGATGTAATCTGGAAAATCAAAACACTTCGAATGGACAGTAGTGCCCCAGCCAAGAAAGTCTTAGAATCCCCCCAACGAAGAAGACCGAACCTCCTCATTAAAGGCCAAGCCATAGCGGATGCCCGAAAGCTTGGTCTATTCGACTGGAAGCAGCGAGCTAGGGATGGTAGACGATAGAAAGCTGTCATGCCTTAGGCAGTTACCCTTCATGCCCTAGCAGTCGAATAAACAAACAAACAACAAAAGTCATTACCTCCATTTTTAGACAAAAACCAACAAACTGTCAATTTTTTTAAATAGGGGAATAGGGCAACAGACCTATTACTTTATCTGCTTTGCTTAGCTATAGCCTTTTTGAATAAAGAAAAAAGACTTGATCAAGATCTTGAGAAATTCCCCTTGAGAGATGGTATAGTATACAAATACAACCTATATACCCAAATCAATCCCAGACATAGTTGGTGCACCCAGATCGAGTTGGATACTTCTACGTTTTGTTGTTTCAAGCCTTGAATCAATCCAATTTACGCCTAACAGTAGGCAAGACCATCAGAAGAGAGAGAGGGTATCAAACCATTGGGATGTGGGATGACTGACCAACCGACGATGACGATGGATGGTGACGACCGTGTACCCAGCTCCTATTAGGGTGTTTCAAAAGAAAAAGTGTCTACACAAAAAGTGGTTGCATTGTCAGACTACATGGCCCGGACAGATTCGAAAACAAGTGGACGAGGGAGTCAAGTGACTCCGACTTTGGATAACTTGCCATACCACCGTACATACATATAGTCATTTGTTGGGGGGCTTCGAGAGATGGCGAGAATGGTGATTTTGGGTTCAGTTCACGTCGCATCGAATCGTGAATGGCTTTTCAGCAAACGATTGCGACGTGTCTCACTTCTTTTTTTTTAAGTTATGTTTTTTTTTTCTTGTTTGGGGTCAGAACCGAGTGCCAAAAAGAGCTAAAGGTTGGGGAATCCCCTCCCCCTGTGGGGTGTACACAGCAGTGTGCGCCCACCCAGTGGCTTTTTCTCACACCAATAAACGAGTGACTCTGTCACCGAAACTAAATTGAGCCGCGTTGAATGGACGTTGTTGTTGGAGAAGTGAATGGCTGATGGTTCCGGGGGCGTAGGAAACAAAAAGGCTTGTACGTCGTCGTTGTCGAGGGTAGTAGCAGAGCAGCACAGCGTGGTATCGGCGGCCTTACATGGTAAATGTCCAACCGCCACCTCCAACAACCAAATAGGTACTATATCTGATGCATTGCATCTTTCATTTTGTGTTTGTATTTTTCAGATATAGACATCTGGAATATGAATTGAGACTCTCATACTACGCTGGTGTCCGTCCCATAGCTGATGGAAGATGAGGGTTTGGTGATGATGGTGCTATGCTATGGACTGTGTCGTAAACTTAAATTGAATGCAACGTTGTTTTGTCAGATGAGATGTTTTTTTTTTTTTGCTTTGCTTGTTTTAAATCGAATTGTGGTTGTTAAGGTGGTTAACGATCTCAATTGAGCTTGAGATGCCTGATGAATGACAGTTTGGTTAATCAATTTATGGTAGTCATTTCAGATAAATGTATCACAATGGAAAGAAATTACAAAGTTAAAACTCGTTTGAAAAACCTGCCCTATGCTTTTGATATAAAGTTTTAAAATTGAAATCTAGTAAAGGCTTTTACCGATATAACAGATGATTTGAAAGAAATAAATTGTTCCCCTTTCACTCGTTAACTTTGCGAACCAGCTCTGTTTCTTAGTTCTCTTAAAATTGATGTTGTTTTGGAAAGAATTTAATTTTGAAAGTTTTTTTCTTTACAAGAATCCAGTACTTGCCCTACATAGCATAAAGAGTGCACGTAAAGAAAAACAACAAACCATTAGGTCACTTTGTCAGTTTCAGCCATGATGGAGGAGCCTTGCATTTTAAATTCTGATTTGAGTTTACATTCTTAATCGTTGGTAAATCTTCTTAATCGCAACACTTTTGTGCGATTTCATGTCGTTCTCTCTGCATTGAATAATTAATGTTCGTTCTCTTAACTCAAGTTGGGATGTTTAAGTTTTTTATTATTTTTTTTTTTAACTGTGTTTTTTGCCTTTTCGGTGGAATGCTCAACATCGACACTAATTGACTTTCAAAAATCAACATCAATCTGAAGTTTTTCGTTTTCTTTCTCGTAGCAATTTAATGACTTTTGTATTTTTATTTTTTTTTCTTGCTGTTTCACTTTAAAATACTAAATCCACATTGCCATAACATAGTATCATGAGACTTGCTACTGATGGATCATTTCACGGTTTGACCGAGTTCTGTCCAACACTGTGTATGACCCTTTTTGGCCATAATTGTGTATAGGTACTCATATAGCTGAGAATATTTACTCGAACTTTTCACTCGATTTAAGCACATTGCCCGTTTAAGCGGTGCTATTTATTTTTGGCATTTTCGGTGGCTGTTTGAACTCTGAAACACCCCCCCCCCCTCCAGATCGCTATTTCTCTAAATTTCTCTAAAAAAAAAAAAACATTTTGTTTACGAGGTCATTTAGTGGACCGGGCTCTTGCGTATCCTATAGCCACTTTTAAACCTATGTATGCACTCATGCATTCAGTTAAACTTTTATTTTGAAATGATTTTGTATGCAGAGGGTGCAAGTTAACTGCACTTGGTAACTATACTTTGAGGGTGTTTCAATGTATACCTAGAAATAGTTTCGTTTTACTTCTAGGACAAATTACAACTAAGAAAAAAGAAACATATCGATGAATGAAACAATCATTGACAAACACACACTATAATCGCAATGTAAATATTTGATTTTGAAATTAGCCTCTTTTTTAAGAATTATTGAATTTTCGGAAAAAAATATTAAAAACTAAATCGATTTTAATTTTTTTTTTCTACGAGGAAAACAAAAAGGACTCCTCGTTGCAGTACCCTTGAATGAAATGGTTTTTGCGTTTGAATTTCACTCCGGAGTCCGAAAGTCTGAGATTAAATCCCAGCCAATGTCAATGCCACCTATAGTATATTTTCAGGGGTATCTTCAGGCACCTACTGCCTCTTCCAACGAAGTCAAAAATCACGACATCGTTGGAAAGGCAGTAGATGCCTCATATGCCTCTTGATGAAATGCCTTTCAAATCTTTGGCGTTTCTTATTTTTTTTTGATTGAATATTCCGCTATCCTCTATCTAAGGCCAACATCGTTGAGAGTGGCCTTTTTTGATGACTTAAACGAGCTTTCCGAAATGAAGATCAAGGATTTGATATATTTTCTCAATGCAACCAAATGGATCCAGGGCGAAAACCGGTTGCTTCTGTACGATATTCCCGTGCGGACTTCCTAGACTTTGAGCGATCCGTATTCGGATTTCTGCAGAATTACATGGTGCTTAATGACCTTAGGATCACACAATTGGTTTAAGCTACGGTGCTATACTGCTACCTGCCCAGCTTGCCATAATGTAGTTGGATTTGGGGAGGGAAGCGGCCCAACTGCGTGAGTGTCTTTTGACCCTCCTCCTTTTGTGCTGGCTCATAAAATACCCTATCACACATCCATTATAATTCAAACCAAGGAGCTTATCTGGTCTTATGAGTGGTTGGTGGCCTTCACTGGGAATCTTAGGTAATGCGGAGTGAGCAGACGGAGGCTCACGGTGATGTCGCATCTGGTCATGTAACTGGATGACTGCCTCCTGGGGGATCGTTATTTGTGCTTTGAACAAACTAACTAACCACCTAGCCTGGCTTTTTGCTGTGATCCTCGGAGGATGTATGTCCATAAGCCCTTACCCCAATCCATTTTCATTCACAGGTCAAACGAGTTATGGTATCAAAACGGCGCACTCCAGCGCTAATTGGGTCACCGAGCGAGTGCAATGCTTGTGACCACCATTTCCTTACTTACCTACCTAAACCCAAGAAGTAACGATTGTTGAGCATCTGTCGTTTGAAATGTTTAGAGAAACTTTGGGAATTCTACTCTTTTCTTTCTCCATCAGTGACATAAGAACCCAAGATTGTTTTTGGCATAATTCAAGTGATGGACCATTTTTTTGCTAGCTCATCTCCCGTTTCGTTCGTTTCCCTTATTTACACGATATTCAAAGGATATACAGATGAAATTGCCACGGTGATAACGGCAAAAGACACCTAAGGTGCATAATTGAAGCTAAGCCAGGTTATGCGACAAGTTACGGATATTTTCTATATGGATAAACACTGTCTCAGCCTGGCTACACAGAAAAACAAGATATGTAGTGCTTCTGACAAAGAAGAGGATTCCGAATCTAATCGATGAAGTATTTGAGTGTGGCCATCAACACCAAACTAACTTTCTGGCACCTCATAAAGAACGTAGAGGAACTAGCATCAAAAGTGATTGATTCATTGAGTAGGCTGATGGCCAGTAAGCAAAGGCTCCTGATGTTGACAACGCATTCTATTCTCTTTTATGGATGTGAGATTTGGGCAGATGCTCTGCGACAGGAAAAGTACAGAAATCAGATGGCAGCTGTGCCAGAGAGGTGGAGCTCTACGCGTGGTACAAGAGTGACTCCAGTCTCCAATAGACCCTCGAACGGCTCAAAGGAAGTACGTCTACGACAAAAAAACGAAAGTGCAAATGGCAAGGAGCTCACGGAACAGAAGTGACAAGAGCGTTGGAGCTTGAAAAGCTTCACTGATCAAAAGCCTGGGTGAGTGGAATATACGGAAACGCGTTGAGTTAAATTACTACATCACCCAGTTACTCAACACACACGGTACACTTCAACACGTTTCTCTACTAAATCGAAAAAACGTACAGTCCACCCTGTCAGTACGGGGACTTCCAAGAAGACGAATTGCAATATAAGATATTCCCCTGTAGCAGATGGGAAGTCAAAAGAGTATAATTGGAGAGAAATATTGGTGCAATATCACTTCATACAACATAACCATAAAGACGATGCGATGGCTAGTTAGCAGAATTGAAACCAAATCTGCTCGTACGCGCAATATTTTCTCCGAAGAAAGAAAAGAGAAGAAGAACAGTCTCGTGAGACAGAGTAAGCCAAAAGATGTATGATCTTGTTATTACGATGATAGGAAAGACGCCGAAAAAGTGGGTTTCACAATTCTGTCTGTCTTTCTGGCCGTCCGTTGAGCTACAGCCTAAACGGCTTAATAAATTTTTTTTTCAAACTTAGAGCATAGAGTTTTTTGGGCTTTCTCCACACGTTTTTTTTCGGCTTGGATCATAACTCGGTATGTGCCAAAATTTGAATTATAAAATTCTGTATTCTAAAATTCTGTATTTCAAAATTCTGTCAAATCAAAATTCCTGAAGTGCCAAAAATCAGTTTCGAAAATCCTTAAGGTATTTCAAAATTCTGTTAATCTTAAATTCAGTTTTAAAAATTCTAAATAAAACATAATTCTGAATTTTAAAATTCTGTAAATAAATAGTTCTGTATTCCAAAATTCAGGATTTCAAAATTCTGTATTCCGAAAATTTGTAAATGATAAAAGAAAAATTATTTCCAAAATGAAAAAATGTGCAAGCCAAAAATGTTTTGAAAACTAAAAAAGCTCAGCTTTCGTTCCACTGAAAATAAAAATGAAAACATGTGCGAACCGAAAATGTTTTGAAAACTAAAAAAGCTTAGCTTTCGTTCCACTGGATGAAGTCCCTGTATACTACGACAGCTTACGTAGTAATTTTGAGGAAGACAAGTACCCCAATAAAAACTTTCACCTGTATCCACGTTCTGTAACTCTCACAACGATGAAAATTGAAACAAAATACATGAGTTTTATTCCTTTTTTTCAACGTTTCGATGTGAGAACTACAGAACGTAGGTACTGGTTAGATAAAATTTATATTTATGGAAATCCAAAAAGGCGCCTAAAAGTATTAGAAGGAAGAAGTAAAGTCGGAATTTATAAACTTTTTGATGGTCTAAGAAAAGAGTTTAAAAGTTATAGTTAAAGTTTGGACTATCATTTCGAAAAGCTAAAATATGGACTTACAGAATTTTGGATTTACAGATTTTTGAAATACAGAATGTTGGATTTACAGATTTTTGAAGTACAGAATTCAAGATTTGCAGAAATAAAGAATACAGAATAATGGGAAAGCAGACCAATGTTCATACACAATTTTTGATCCATATACAAAATTTCGGTCACAAAGAATTTTGGAATACAGAAAAACGACCCGTTCCCATTTTTTGTTATCTTTTTTCTTAGATCCAAAAATAGAGGCAATTTTTATAATTTTTCTTAAAAACAACACCATCTTTTCAAAAAATCAATAAATTACTTTTAAAAAAGCCTAACTTTAGGTTTAAAACTATATTATTTTATTTTCAATTTCTTGAAAACGGTATGACTGATTTAATGACCAAAATTTCCAAAAAAAAATATTTTTTGAATTTTTTAAATACGTACATTCAATTTTTTTTGAAAACTTAATATGTAGGTATTTCGAAAACGTTTTGGTAGATTTCTTTGAAACTCTGTGCGTAAAGCTCTGAACGCTCAGAGCTAAAAAAGAAACACAACTTTTTGTTTGAGTTTTCAGACTCTGCTCTGAATTAAAAAAGAAAAACCCTTATTACAAGTTTCAGTTAAACAAGAAATCAGTCTTCAAATCGACAAAACAAGAGTCATATTTGGAACTGTCGTCTGCTTCCAAAAACAGTTCATAATGGCTCAAAGCATTTAAGGGAGAAATGGTCCCTATTTTGAATTCGCAACTCGTGGTAACTTGTAATTTCTTGGAAACTTTCACAATTTTTTGTCAAAATGCATACAAAAAGCCAAATTTTGTGAAACTTGTAAAAATTTCAAGTTAAAGGCATTTCAGACTTGCGTTCTGAATCAAATCGGTAAATGAAATTGATTTCCGGTAGGACTCAAAAATCATGATCTGAACTAAGTACGAACTCAATTTCGGATTAGTCTTTATTCAAACCGTTTTTCCTTTCAAAAATCTCAAACTATTTCCGAATGTCAAGTTAATTCTCATAATACGACTAAAGGCCAAAGCAAACTTATTCCCCAAATATTTATTGAAAATGAAACTTATTTCAAAACACCAAGAGCTTGAAAACGAAAGGATTTGATAATTTGATCGAAATTCAGAAAAGATTTGTGATATAGTATCAAAACAGCGCACATAAGTTCTTCAAACTTACAATTCTTATAAAAATAATTTAGTTTCACCATTTTTCGTACTGAATGCTCCTGTATATTTTTTCGTTTTAATTTTCTATATTGTGGCCTTTTTGTTTGAGAGTTTTAAGAACCTTTTAATATATCTAGACCTTTATGGGGTCCGTTTTGATTTTGATTTTGTTTTCAGTGGCAACACTGGCTGAAGGTATAGTAGATATACCTACTGTCAGGATAGCAACAACAACAATAACTTAATGCAACTAGTTATACAAACCGGTTTGGCTGAAGAACTTGTTGCCTCTATATGTAGTTCACCTTGGACTATAAATGGCGTATTAAATCGTTATATATGATTTTTTATAGTCTTAATTATAAAAATAATTACAAATATAAGTCAGTTATTCAAAAATAACTGAGTTCAAAACTAATTTAACGGAATTGTTAAATTTATTATTTTTTTAAAGATTCTCAATAAACTTCTTTTATGATCTTGCTATATTGAAATTCTAAGCTTGTTTGCTGACTTTGCTTGAAGCGATTGATGATTGAATTCAATTTAATTTGTTAATTAAATAATCTTGTTTTGGTTTTTCTTTGAAATTATATTTAACTCTCTTTTAATTGATATTTATTTGATGTCGGGTTATTTTGAAATTCATGAAAGAATTATAGCTTAAATTCGAGCAAATAAACATTTCATCATCTTAAAATACCCTACTCTAATTGCATTCTGAAAATAAATAACACAAAAAAAAGCAATTTCAATTTAAAACCAATTTTTTTATTGAGTTTTATTTGACTTTACAGTTTAAGTAATAAAATCGTATTACATTTCAAAACAGAAAAAAAAAAACTTTTTATAAATAAATTTCCCAATCACACGAACTTGATTTTATATTTAATCAATTTCTCACAAATTTGAATCTACCCCCCTCCCCCTTCTTAAAATTAATTAGCCATTCTTTGAAGTCTCGAATTTCAATTTGAAATCTTAATAACAAGCAAAATACCTTTCATTTCAATGAGAGTTTAACTAACTTGTTGTATCTTTATGTATATGCCTACCTTTGCTATGTAAGGAGGTCGTTTGTTAGTGTACTTATATTGTAAGAATATCCTACACTTGAAATTCATAAATTGGAATTCAATCTTTTAACGAAGCCTTTTTGGTTTTATTGACCTACTTGCTGCCTCTAATCCCCCTCCTCTCCCCCCTTATACTTAAAGATTTATATAAACTCAATCACACATATACAAAAGAGTATAAAAGCCTATATCAATTGGATTTCCTCAAGTCACATACAACCTGTTAGAATTTGATTCCTTCGACAAATATTCTTACACTTGAAATATAATCTCCCAATTCACCGCACCCAGGAGTTTTCCTCCCTTATATCCACCCACCGTAAATGTAAACAAAGGTATTGCCTTCGTTTTTGGGCAAACATTTGTTATAAAATACAAGTTCTTGTGTTTATTGATAGCTGTGTATAGTAAAGTAGATATGTTTGTAAATGTATCCTAGAGATCTGAAGATGTGATTTACAAAGTGGGTGGGATGACGACGGTGAGTAAGTATAGTAAAGGTAAGGGTGGTTTTGCTGAACTGATCCTAGAGAAACTAAATGTTCGCTTCTCGTTTGCACAAAATAAGGATATTTTTCTTAAGATGGCATAGAAGTAGTAGAGGCAGAGGCAGAAAAAGGATTTATATCTCGAAAAGGTACATATATAACCAACATCTGGATGCATAGAAACGAAATGTGTGCATAGTTGTGGGGGTAGAGTTATTTTAAGGGCTATATAATTTCAAAATAGATAACTTATAAGTTATAATCATGTCAAATAAATTAACTGTAAGAGTCAACTCTTACCAGAGAGTGTCATGACTCCACCTGTACTTGAGAGCGCCAATGATTTTATGGGACAAATCTTCTTTCGCACTCGTGCAGTAGCAGGAGTTTTAAAAGATTTCGATGTACACAAATCCGCTGGCCCGGAAAGTATCCCTCCCATCGTTCTGAAGAGGTGTTCTTCAACGCTGGCAAAACCACTGCGTAAGCTTTTCCATCTGTCCTACTCTACAGGTATCTTTCCAAGTGGATGGAAAACAGCATTTGTCCAGCCTGTCCCTAAGAAAGGCGTATCTTCTTCTCCCTCTAATTATCGTCCAATTGCACTTACGTCCCTTCTTTCCAAGGTCATGGAAACGCTGATTAATTATCAGCTTAAGAAATATCTCGAAAAACGAAAGCTTCTTAATGACCGACAGTATATGACTTTCGTAGCAATAGGTCCACTGGTGATCTGATGGTATATCTCACCTAACAGTGGAACAAATCTTTACATCGTTTTGGAGAAAGTAAGATTGTTGCACTTGATATTTCAAAGGCATTTGATAGAGTTTGGCATCAAGTTCTCTTATCGAAAATGCGTGCTTTTGGTATCGATGAATCTCTTCTTTTTTGGATTAGAAATTACCTTTCGGACCGTTCAATACAAGTCGTCTTGGATGGTTACAAGTCTGATATTCCTAAAATAAATGCTGGTGTGCCCCAGGGCTCCGTTTTGTCTCCGACTCTCTTTCTCATTTTCATTAATGACCTCTTGTCTGAAACTACCAATCCCTTAAATTGTTTTGCTGACGATAGCACCCTCAGCTTTTCATATTCGTTTCTAGATTCACATCCCTGTCCTTTGGATGTGGAACTTCAACGGCACCGTATGATAAGCTCATTTAATTCTGATCTTGACAGCATTGTCCAGTGGGGAATTAAAAACCGTGTTGAATTTAATGCTTCAAAAACCCAATGCTGTCTGCTGTCGCTGAAGCAGAACCCACCCTCAATGCCGCTATCCATGAGCGGTATTTGCATCGAGGAAACAGAACAGCTCTCAGTCCTGGGTATGTGTATCACAGATCACCTTTTGTGGAACAATCACATATTCAACGTCGCCAAAAACGCTGCAATGTGTTTAGGTTTTCTCCGAAGATGTAAGAAATTTTTGTCCCCTTCTGATCTGGCTATAATCTATAAGGCCTTCATCCGACCCAAGCTTGAGTATAACTCCTACATTTGGGCAGGTGCTCCTATAACTCACTTGAATCTCTTAGATAGAATACAAAATAGAGCCTTAAAAATGATAGGTAATAGATCTATTACTCAAACAATCACAACTCTGAAACATCGCCGCCATGTTTCATGTCTCTCATTATTTATCGCTATTTTTTTTATTATTTTACCCTTGAGCCCAACTTCGGACGTACTGTCAAGTACAGATATTCTTTCTTTAGCCGTACAACACATATGTGGAATGCTTTATCAGGCTCTGTTTTTCCCTTCCATTTTGATATTCAGAGCTTCAAAACCTATGTGCATCAGTATCTCCTCTTGAATCCTTCCCTATTTTCCTGATCGCTCGCACTGTGTCTCATCATCTTAAGGGTAGTCAAAACCCCTTTAGTGCGCGCAAATTATAAAAAAAAAACCTATTTGAGCATTGATTTAGAAAGAAAAAGATTGTAGTTTTAGGTTCCTAAACGATTTTTGAGTAAAAACTAACTAAAAGCTGTAACATAACCTCAAACAAGGCGAAAAAAGTTTCTATAGAATTTAAGTAACGATTTCTCGGGAAGGAAAAAAATAATATATTCATTTTATAGAGGAAAGTAAATACTTGCAGATTCCGTACAGCGGTTATTTTGGAAGAAAATGATTTCGCTTTGAATCATATCCTTAAAAGAGTGTTTTTTGAACTATAAGATTAAATAGCTCGAAAATACTGTTTCAAACAAGACTAAAGTGCAATTTTTGTTTCATTTTTAGAAGCCTAAAATTAGTCTAGAAAAAGTTTTGCACCAACATTTTATAAACTAGTGTAGTAAATCTTTAAAAATAGATGTGAAGAAATGATCAAATGATTTTGCAACCCAATCTGCTAGACTATTAATTTTACATCATCATCCTTTGAGATTTCTTGTTAGCTGTTGCTAAATTATGTTATTGAAGAATATTGTAATGGAAATGAAAACCATTTTGATGAGAACTTCAAATATTTATTTCTACACACATATACAATGTATACATACATATACATATGTATTTACCATATTTACATTCAAACGGTGTGCCGCGTTGAGTGTGGTGCTTAAAAATAATTGCTCCTTATTGCTATGTTGTTACTTACAGATTATGGCTTTAAATATTTTTGTTCCTAAATGTTTTCCTATGGTGAATACAATGTCTTTGGTTTATATTTTAAGGCTCGTCTGTATCTATGTATTTAATTGCCGTTGTCCTCATAAAATACATACTGAGACAACTTTAAGCTAAATAATTTCGTTATAAAAACGATAGATACATTTAGAGATTTTGTGCGAGGGTATCTCATAAAATAGGTATCCTTTTTTTTTTAAATAAAAAATGTGTCCCAAAATCGTCGCCAGCAAAAGGATTTTCTAAGGCTTTTGAATATACGAATAATTAATGAGTATCCCAGTTAGCAAAGCAACTTTCACGAATCAAAAAATGAGAAGTTGGATAATTTGTCGTAAATTAGTTGTGACAATTTCGAATTTATCGTTCAATATTTTTTGGGTGCTTGATATCAAATTAGCAAAGCACTACGTCGAAAAACAGTAAAATCCTCTAATACTTAATGTTATAATGGCTTAATAATTTACTGTTAATTTGTCTTTAGTTAGTTGTGACAAATTCAATTTGATCATGCTATGTTTTCTATGTTTTTTGTGCTAAGCTCTCACGGATTGAAAAATGTGAAGGTGGATAATTTATCGTTAGTCATAACAGTTTTGAATTTGTTATTCTATGTTTTCTATGTTTTTTGACAAATTCAATGTGATCATCCAAGTTTTCTATGTTATTTTGGGTGCTCAACTCTCACGGATCGAAAAATGTGAATTTGGATTATTTGTCCTTAATTATAGTCATAATAATTTCAAATTTGTCGTTCTATGTTTTTAATTTGACCATGCAATTTTTCTATGTTATTTTTTGGTGCTTAACTCTCACGGATTGAAAAATGTGAAGGTGGAAAATTTGTTGTTAGTCATGGCAGTTTTGAGTTTGTCATTCTATGTTTTCAATGCTTTTTGACAAATTCAACTTGATCATGCAAGTTTTTTATGTTATTTTGGGTGCTCATAACTCTCACGGATTGAAAAATGTGAAGGTGGATTATTTGTCGTTAGTTATAGTAATGACAGTTTCGAATTTGTTGTTCTATGTTTTCTATGTTTTTTGACAAATTTAATTTGATCATGAGAGTTTTCTATGATTTTTTTTGTGATAGACCCTCATGGATAGAAAAATGGGTAAGTGGATAATTTGTCATATTAATTATTCATGACAGTTTCGAATTTGTCGTTCTATGTTTTTGTGAAAAAGTGATAAAAACTTAACAAGTCTTCAATTATTTGCGAAAATTTTGAATTTGCCATGAAATGTTCTCTATTTTGTGAAATTTTGACTTCAAAATGACTCATAAAAAGCGAAAAGTTTACAGTAAAAATAAAAAATTTGTTAGTGAGTGGACCGAAAATTTTGTTACACTATCTGCTGAATAGGTTACAGTAGTTCCAGCAATTAATCATGAACTATCTTTAAAAGGGTTAAAAAAGCGGCTTTAGTGCCGGTCAAAAGGCAGTTTCTCTTAAAAAATCTTTTACAACATGCTCTACGCATGTAATGTCGTAAAAAAGCATGCTGTATGAGCCGGTAGGAAATAATCTGCAGAAACGGCGTTTTGTGTATGCTGAACACCTGATAAGCATTAAAAGCCATTTTCAGACTCGGATATTGTTCGAAGTGAGCAAGGCACTTTTTGAAAAAATGAAGGATTTTTCTGCTGGAACTCATGGTATTCTGAGTCAATAGTTTCCTCTTTGATTTTTACGGTGAGTTAAAATGTGACTTCATACAGAGTGTTACTGTATTTCACCAAAAGGACAATATTGAATAATGTAATAATTATAATTTTGTTTTCTATAAAACAGGTAGGTCAACCCACTGATGAGGTTCCACGACACAGATCCCCCAGAAGAACACAATGACCATACAAAAACAACATTTGCACGACCACTGTGAGCATAAAGTCATTTTTTTTCAAACAACGAGGATTTGTGAATTGGTTTCCATTTTTCATGGAAAATGTAATACAAATATGTTAATTAAAAAAAAAAAAAAAACGAAATTTCGATGTGTTTTCATTCTAAATACTCAATTGCTCACTCTCGACTCATGCTCATGAAGCAAGCATATCCGTTGATGAGCATAATGAGAGTCTTCATGGAGGTAAGATGTTCAAAGGGTAGACACGGTACATTCAAGAACAAGCGTCCATAAGCTTTTTTCAAAGTGAACCTTTGCTTATCAACACCTACACTAACCTCCCCGTGGTAAACATCGGGTGCCTAGTACCTTTAAGGCTTTAACTGAAGATATGGTGCACGGTTTTAGGTAGAAGCAAACGATAGAGGGGGGAGGAGTGTTCCCACTAAGGCACATCTCCTTTATCCAGGCGACAGCGGAAGAATTCCCCAGATGGAATCATGTCTACAGTTCCAGTTAGGTTGGACTACTTAGTGAACACCTTATATGGGCTACTACGTCATATTCATAGCTCAGGCCCATAAGGAGCGGCCTATCCGGCTCCCCACCCTTGAAGTAATACTAAGGGTCTGGTCCTCCAGGTCGGGGGTTGTGCGTCGGAGTAACTTCCCTACCACGGAAAAACTAAGTGGTTCCGAAACAACTACAAGCCTCGGATGTGGATGAATTTAATGTTGACGAGCGCAGCAAAAGAAACAAGGACAATGAATTTCGGACAACTACTTGAGAGTCTGAATAGGCTAAAGGCTGATATAGTGACATTACAGCCATCCAGGAAGTGCGATGAAATGGAGAGGGCATACGAAGGATGAAATCGTGTGTCATCTACTTCGGCGAGTGCTGCAAGGAGCAGGGTCAACGGCTTTTTGGTTGTGGTTTTGTGGTAAGTGTAAGCACTCGATTCCCATACCTCAGTATATATAAAGGGATCTGGACTCTGGAGGTCTCCACATCAACGAACCGTTAACCAGATTGATCATGTTTCGATAGATGCCAGAAATGCATTATCCTGGGTGTTCGAACGCTCCGGGGTGCCAACATAGATTCGAATCACTAATTGGTGATAGCTCAAGTATGAATTTGGATATCCATGACACCACATCAACGAGCTGATGCTGTCATGTGAAAAGATTTTAAGTCGCATAGTTAAAATCGCAAGAGATCGCTAAGACTTTTGCTGCATCATCTGCAGAGGACCAGTGGAAACACTGCCAAAATGTCATCAAGAGTGCCACCACTGATTCATGTGCTGGGTTTCACTAGGCCACAACAACGCCTGGTTTGATGAGGAATGCATGCTCGCGCAAAACGAAGGGAGGAACGACGACTTCTCAGGAGGTAAAAGAGAGAGCATATGAAGCTGGCGGTCGAGTCTATTGAGGACTGTAGCGACAGGGGGGTTGTTCAAAAGTTCTACCGAAGGGTGAGGAAATCTACCCCGGACCACAATGCCAGAACGGAAGCGTACCGAAATGAGAGCGGCAACATGGTGGTAAACACACAGTTAGTGCTGAGAATTTGGAAACAACACTTTTCTAAACGGCAAAGATGGCCAAAATTCCGCTGTTAGACACAGCACTCCATTCGACCTGGACAATGATCGTCAAAATTTCCGTCCACCGCACCCGGACTAAATGAAGCGCCATTAATGAAAGCCAAGCTTATAGCCTACAATGCTGCTGGTAAAAATGGCTTGAAAGTCGAGTAAAGTAGGGGGAGAGATGACTTGGTAGGGAGTATATAGCAACTTATTTCCAAAATTTTATCGGATGAAAGTGTTCCCGATGAATGGAACCTCGGTATAGTGTGTCAAGGAGATGCTGAGACTTGAACAAACTACAGAGGGATACGTCTTCTCAAAGTCACATACAAAATCTTGTCATCCATACTATTGTGATCATTTAAAACCATTTGTCAATGATCTGATCGGCCGCTGTGTGGTTCTAGGACCAGCAAATCAACGCTTCGATCAAATGATCACACTCCGACAGATTTTGGAAAAAACTCAGGAGTTTCAAATCGATACATATCCCCTCTTTATCGATTTCAAAGTCGCATATGATAGCATAGATATAGAGAAGAACTATACAGATGCATGTCGCATCTCGGCATCCCATCCAAACTCATCCGCTTATGCAGGATGACGTTGGCGAAGTCTAGCTGCTCCGCCTGAGTTGATGAGAACACTACCGATACCGAACCCTTTGATATTGAGAAAGGTTTGAGGCAAGGCGTTATCATGCAACCTGTTTAACATCGTTCTTGAAGCAATTGTACGCAACTTGCAATTCAACAGCAGAGGTACAATTTTTAAAAATTCCTTTTAACCCTTTTAACTACTTGCATATGCAGATAATGTTGACATCATTGGGAGAACGAAGCGAACTGTTACCGGTGGCGCGTTTGCAAGTATTGAATCGGACAAGACGAACTAGATTCTATCATCGAGAAAGGAATCCCAACATCGTTGACTCGGGTGAAACGTCACGATGGATAAGTACAACTTTGAAGTAGTCAAAGACTTTGTCTACCTGGGCTCCACAATTACTTACATTGCAAAATGATATCAGAGCTGAAATCAAACGAAGAATAATTACTCTTACCAACCGCTGTTTCTACGGACTAAGAAGGCATTTGAGTAGTAAAGCCCTCTCTCAAAGAACCAAGAAAACCTAAGAAACATAAGACCCTAATTATCTAGGTCCTAATGTATCGGGCAGAAGTATGGACCCTGTCAAAAACGGATGAGAATCTGTTTGGGTGCTTTGAAAGGAAAATTCTTCGGGTGATCTTCGATCCAGTCTGTATCGATGCAGGAGAAGATTTAACAAGAAGTTTTAACGATTTTAAGAAACTCTAGTTCGTATTTCGACTGAACTATGATTTTTTTCTTTTAACGTCCTTGCTATTATCAATTGCAGAATATCTATTTTTATAAAATAAAGATAAAATATTTGTCCTGATAATTTCCCAATATCTCGCAAGGCTTGTGAAAAGTCTTACTATTATATTCTCCCATTTTTTAAGTTATTTAAATAAAATTAAATAAATGTTAAATAATTCTCTTGATTAATTTCTATGATCAATTCTTCGTCTTCTCATGGATAATCTGGAAACACTACCTAAGAGAACTAAAAAGACTTTCTTCAGTCTTTTTATACTATCTACCTACAAACTGCTACTGAATTTTAATATTAAAAAAATTCATTTACCAAACATCTCCGTTTGAAATTATTCCTTTCCATTTTCTTATAGACCGGATGTCTTCTTCCTTCATAACTTTTAGTATGAATTTATTTTTTCTAAATTTATGCATATGAAAATGCGTCGCGTTTTAACCAACATTTTATTTAACATAAAGTCTTTTCTCTCTTCTCAAATTAAAACAAACAAAAAATAAACAAGAATCTATGCAAATTACTTTACTTTACTCCATGGGTTCATCATAAATAAACAAAACAAAAAAAAAAGTTTTATGTAAATACTCGCTGCTATTGTATTTAAAAAATCATTATTCAAATCTTTCAACAACAACAACAAAAAAAAAGATAAATAAAAAAAATATAAATAATCACTGTACCTCACTTTTATTCAAATTGCCATGCGTCAAATACTTTGACATTGTTTTGTTAATGACCCATAGAATTAAGTAAAGTATAACACACAAAGCTGAATACACTATCAGTCGTTTGAATAGGTTCAATGAACGCCAACGTTATGGTAACTGCGTTAGATGGAGTTAATAACTTAGATCATGTTTTTGATTAAAATCAGAACCGGAATGGTAGAAACATTGATAATTAAGAACTACGAAACTTTAAAATTTAAATTTAACTTAAAAGCGTAGGGCTTTTTCTCCATTTAAACTGTCAAGCTCAAGTGCTTGCATTTTGAATTTAATTGAATTTTTTAAAGTTTCAATCTATCAAAGGACCCTTGATAATTTAATATTTCAATAATTTAAATTTATCATGTTTAGTATTTTTGGAACTCTAAAGACACCTTTGCTAAAACTATAATGCACGAAATGAAATACTAAGTGCCATTTAGCGTTTTATACCAAACGTTTTATACTTGTATACTCGTCAATCGCTTGACAAAACGAGCTTTAATGAATTTTTGTTTTTTTTTTTTTGATTACTTGAGTTTATTCAAAAGAACATTTTATTTTATTCTCATTTCGTTTTTGAAATACTCAAAAACACTAAATCAAAAAAATGTTTAAACCTATTTATATGACTAAGACTGTACAGTACATACAATAAATTTTCTTAAAGCATATTGAAGCCTTCTCCTGACCCCTTTTGTGAAAAATGTAAATTTTCAACTGCAATATTCAGAGCATGCATCTATCTGTTGAATACGTAACATTTATATCTACTCTACATAGTATCTATAGCTATGCCTCTGGGTTTTGTGTTTGCTGAGAAAATCACTTAAGGAGCTTAGGCGACACATTCAAGAAATTTATGTCAGAATTAAAAGATTTGCTTATGCAACTTGTATCGTAGAAGTTGATTGTTTCTTAAGTGTTGCATTGTAATGCAAAGATAGATATGTAGATATTTTTAATTTTTAATTAATACAATTGGCTGTTTCTGTGTGAAAAAAAAATAAATTTTCAATCAATTTATCATGGTGCATTAAGTTGGTGTAGTAGACAAAAAAATATTATCTACGAGTGTATTGTATTGGCATTGCTGGTAAACCTTCTAGGAAATCCAACTCGTTCAAAAGCGAGCTTACTGAAGCAGCGTTGCCGAAGTGTCACGATCGTGCACTTATGACACCTTTTCATTTAAATGGCACTGATGTGGTACTCGAAGACTTCATATGGCACTTTGATGTTGGTGTAGTAAAATAAAATATTTAAGTAAAAAATATTTTTTAGAATGCTTATAAACCATCAACACTTGCACCACTTATAATATTATTATAACTATTCACCCATTTAATTCAGATAAAAACTAAAATCTAGATAATAATTTAAATCTGAAAATTAAACCTTATTCCACATTATATATTTAACTCGTTAGATCTTCACTTAAATCCAATTTTTTAACCCAATCTTGATTAATCCAATTTTACTTAAACTAGATTTTCGAAGGTCAGTTTAAACTCAATTTAAATATTATTCACTTCTTTTTGAAGTTTTTATTATTTCTTTTTGCTCCCAGAAATAAAGAGATTAAATGAAATTATTAAATAATATATTTAAGTAAATAAAGAAAGAAAGTTATTGGATTTAATGCATGTTTTGGAGCGACTAATATACATAGTTATTTATTTAAATGTTTTGATTTTTAAAATCCAAATTTAAAGGATGGATGGAAGTGAATAACATGGCCGTGAGTGTTTTTGTTTGCGTTTTGCGAAACTTGTCATTACGCGTTTGTTTTGGTTTCAAAAATTTAGTTTGCATTAAAAATTTGTTGGTGGCCTGAAATAGCACTTTTTGTAGCTGACAATGAACCTTTCAAAAAAAAAATCCGGCAACGCTGTACTGAAGTAGGGGTTATGAGAAAAATGAAATGCTCGACTGGGTAGCACGTAGTTACTCTTATGTTCAAGACACTGAGGGTTTAAGGAAATTGTATATAAAAACATGGAAACTATGAGAGAAAAATGTAGAGAAGCATGAAATACGATATTTAAATTAGTTAAAACAACTCCTTTGACATGCATGAAAACAAAATTTTAAAATCTTTGAAGTGGTTTTAAAAAAAAATTATTTCTTATATGTATATAAGATTCTAAAACATTTTCCAGAACAAATTTTGACATGAAAATCTTAAATATATATTTATGTGCACATAAAAACAAAATTAAAAAAAAAAAGTGAAGCCGTTTTTGAGATATCGAATTTAAAAAAAAACGATTGAAACTTTTTTTTAAAAAACCAAAAGCTTCTTTTTGAAGATTTTGATATGCAATATTATTTACTCTAATTTGAAATTTGTACAGGGTGTCCGCCGGGAAGGTATACTACTTTGTTTGTTTATAATTTTTGATTAAATGAAAGAGAATGGATCTTATATTGATAAATGTTTTATTTAGTGTCGGCAATTATGTATGGAATACAATATCAGGTAAATGTCCACCTCTGTGAGTCTCACAAATGCGAGCCCTTTTGAGCACATTTTTCATTACATTCTCGCACATTTCACGCGGTATATCATTAATTTCATGACGAATATTTTGTTTGAGTTGCTCAAGCGTTTCTGGTTTGCTTGCATAAACCTTGCTTTTCAGATATCCCCACAAAAAGAAGTCCGGAGCAGCCAAATCAAGTGACCGTGGAGGCCTATCAACATCACCATTGAGGAAAGATTTCTCGCAGTAATTCCATTGTTATCTCGGCTGTATGTGATGTGGCACCGTCTTGTTGATACCACATGTTAATCAAATCCAAAGCATGCAGTTGTGGCGTTAAAAAGTTTTCAATCGCTCCCCATTCACAGTTACCGTTACGCCGTTTTCATTTTCAAAGAAGTAGGGTCCAATGATTCCTCCTGACCAAATTGCACACCAGACTGTAAATTTTAATAGATGCAAAGGTGACTGATGAATAATTTGAGGGTTTTCCATTGCCCAGAACCGACTATTCTGTAAATTCACATATCCATTCAAATGAAAATGTGCCTCGTTGTTTCTCACAAAAATTTAACGTAACTTTCTCATCGTCACAGTAATCGATGATTGATTTTGATCAAATGTTTTAACGATTAAAACACGTTGGTTTATAGAATATTTTCCATATTAAATTTGCCACGTGTCTACTTCACGACTGCCAACTATGAACTGTCAAGACTAATGTTTACCGAAATGGCGACAAAACAAATTAGTATACCTTCCCGGCGGACACCCTGTATATAAAAACTTTATTCAATTAGATCGTAATAAATAAATAAATTGGGTGGCGCAACAGCTCGTGGAGAACCAGGGCCTAGTGACTTACAACTCACAACCATTCCTGTGTGCGTGTTTGTTGGCAGGAATGGAGGGGACCTACAGTTTTTTGCCGAGTCCGAACGGCTAAATGAGAAGCACTTTTTCATGACAAGTATACTCTTGGAGGATTTGTCAGTTCCTCGCAAGAGGCAGTACCTCGAATAAAACATTTCTGTTTTTAGGTGGCACGGCTGGGAATCGAACCCACACCTTCGGCATGACAGTCCTACGCACTAACCATCATGCCACGAGGTACTACTCAATTAGATCGTACTAGTATATGGAAAAAGTTTAATCAAAATCATAGGAGTCGTTTTTGAAAAAGAAAACAATATTTTCCTTTGCGGTTTCTTTACTTCTGAAATTTTTGTGCACAAAACTATTTATATTTTCTGGAAGCTTCTGAATAAGAAAATGATTGAAAATCAGTCACCCGCTTGAAGAAAATCGAAAATTAAAAAAATGGTTCTTTGGGAGGTTAATAACTATTTTTGAGAAATGGTTTCCCAACCAAAGGTAACCTTCAACATATTAGACACAAAAATATTTTTAATTAGTGTGTAGAATAAAATTAGCCCGAGGCCAACCAATATCATAGGTTATTCTCAAGATTCTTGAAAAGTTTCTTGTAGTTTTTCCCCAAAACAAATTATTGGTGAAGATATTCAATACGAAAAACTTTTTTCAACTATTTTTAGCGATGTTTTTTATTTAAAAAACAAAACCGAAAAATGATGTGTCTTATATTTTCCAATTCTTTATTTCGTCCCTATGCGTAGAATAAAATAAACCCGAAGTCGAAGCATCAATTGTTTTCGAGACTTATAAAATTTTACAACGTTTTTCTTAAATGAATATAGAAAAAACCCGCTCTTTGAATTTTTTGAAAGTCTTTTCTGCACTTAATGACATTACTATCTATAAAATAAAATGAATCCTTAGTCGATATCTTTTCTTGATAAAGATATGGTGAAAAAAAATAAAATGCACGACTGGGTCGCACGTACTTGCTCTTATGTTCAAGACACTGTGACAGTGATGAAAATTGGCTTTTGTCGATTGTACTGAAAACTGAAAAAAAAAAATTGTACTGAAAAAGAGCAAATAGTACTGAACTTTTTTAAAATATAAAACAACGCAAACAATTCAAATAAATATTTTTTTAAAACAAAAATACTTAAATTAAATATACCTATACATTTAATCGGTATAATTTTATTCTAAAGTGTAAAATAAGTCTTATGGACGGATAGCAGCCTTGGCACAAGTCTTTTCTTTGTATTTACATTGCATTCATATGTTTTTCTTACTCTAAAATTTCTTTATCGGCAAGTGGTTTACTCGGTAAATGTCTATTCAATAGACTTTTTTGAATAATATACATATGTAGCTGTGACAGCATTCATTTTTAATTAGGTTTTTAGCTTCTATTAGTGCAAAACACGTGTCAACCTGCATTCGGTTTCTTACTTTTATTTTAATAATATTTTGATAAGAAAAAATTCTTTCGACGTTTGCGGAAGAATGAGGAATAGAAAAAGCACCCTGGACAATTCGGTTTATATTTGAAAACATGAACTCGTTGCATTCATTTTTCACAAGGCCAATTTCAGCCCAGAACTCAGAAATAGAAGCATTTCTAAATTTTTTTCAGTATTGGCAGTCAGCTAAAGCTCGATATTCTTTATTATTGAGTTCAATGTTTTCTTGTTCGCCAGGAAAAAATCAATTGAATTTACTTGGCCATCTAAAATTGAATTTTGTGAAAAATGTTGCAACGAGTTCAAAAAATGTCTTCAAAATTAAAGCTTTTTTTCACATCTTCGAGTACAGTTATATAAATCATCCGTGCATTACTTTTAAAGCTATAAATTTCGCTTTCAGCTAAATTTTTAGAAGTGTACAAAATTTCACGTTCGGCCCCGCAATAGATTTCCTCGACGGGAAGGTGGTTTTCTAGTAAGTTTGTTGACAATATGGGTCTTTCATTAAAAGCTTCTTTACGTGAAGATGTGGTGAAGTCTGACTGAACATATTTGCTTGATTTTAGAGATTTATGAAAGTTGACCTTTTTAAAAATTAAAAATAGTACAAATAGTACTGAAAATTTAAAAGTGGTACTCGCGTACTCGGAAAGGTCCAATAGTACCGAATTCAGTACAATAGTAAGCCTTTTTGCAACTGTGCACTGTGAGCTTAAGAAAATTGTATATACAAACATGGAAATTATGAGAGAAAAATGTAGAGAAGCATGAAATACGACATTTAAATTAGCTATAACAACTCTTTTGACAGTTTGAGTTGAAAAAAGAGTGCCATTTTAATTCATGATGGAATATGATTGTATGGGAAAAAAAAATTTAAAATCGTTGGAACGGTTTTTTTTTAAATTAATTTTTTATATATTAAATTCTTAAAACATTTTTAAGAAAAAATTTTGGTATGCAGATTTATGCTTTATATTTATGTGTATATAAAAACAAAATTTGAAAAAATTGTCAACCCGTTTTTGATATATCGAATTTTCAAAAAAAAGTTTGAAACTTTTTTTAAAAATCCAAAAACTTTTTTTTTGAAAATTTTGATATGCAATATTATTTGATTTTATCTGAAATTTGTACATAAGAAAAATCATCTAAATCCGTTCATCCGATAGCGAGAAAATTCAAAATAAAAAAATACGTTCTATGACAGGTACTATTAATAGTTGCGAAATGTAAAATTTTATAATTTTTGGTAGTAGACCGTACTAATTTTAGTATATACAAAAAGTTTAATCAAAATCGTAGGAGTCGTTTTTAAGCAAAAAAATATTTTCCTTTGTGGTTTTTTAACTTTTGTATGAAAGGTACCGTTATTTTTTCATAAATGTAAAATTTTTTCAAAAAAATATTTTAGAAAGTACTAAAAAAGTCTTAAATATCGAGTTTCAAACAAATCGATCATGTCGTTTTCGAAATATTTGATTTTCAAAAAAAAAATGAAACATTTTTTAAAAATCCAATTAACATTTTTTAAAAAATTTTGGTACACAAAACTATTTATATTTTTTGGAAGCTTCTGTGTAAAAAAAATAATTGAAATCGGTCGTACCATTTTGAAGAAAATCAAAAAACAAAAAATGGTTCTTTGGGAGGTACCATTAATAACCATTTTTGAAAAATGGTTTTCCACCCAAAGAAAGCCTTTACTAAAATAAATTTATTAAATTTTTTTTAAGAAAAGTTGTCGAGCCGTTTTTGAGAAAAATACGATTATGTAAATTTGCCAAAAAAAAATGTATGACAGGTACCGTTATTTTTGGTTCTAAAAAAAAAATGAAAAAAACGTGTCGGCAGAATCACCAAAAACCAATAAGTACCAAGTTTGAAGAAAATCGATCGAGCCGTTTAGGCTGTAGACGAACAGACAGACAGGCAGACAGACAGAATTTTGCCACCCACTTTTTTGGTGTTCTCTATCATCGTAATATCATGTTTGATTGTTATCTCAAAATTTTTTTTTTGCACGAATCCAAAACTTGCCTTATATACCTATAATCGCAAGTAAAAAAGTCAAGGAATGTACAAACGTACGCACGAACGAACACAGACATCTCTCTTAAAATGATGGATTCCGATTCTACGCCGGAGCTCCAAAAGTGAAGATATGTCAAAATTTTCGATTTGTCAAATCGGACCAATTACAGTAACTTCCAAAAAAGGAAGTTAACAAGAAGAGGATTAACTTACTATTTAAGAGTTATATATTTCTAAAAGGTGCAAAAAAGGCGCCGTCAGGTCCTAGATGCCCCCTACATTGAAAAAGGGAAATGTGGAGCAACTTACAGGGGGATTATTAAATAAATTTATTTTAAGGAACTCTTCTCTTTCGGATACAAAAACTGATAGCCCCTTTCGATAAAACCATCATCGAGGTAATATCAGCGTTGGTTCATACCAACTTAGTCATAGGATTTATTCACATTACATTTTCCCTTACTTTCTCTCATCATCTTAAAAAAAAAAATTCATTCAACGCAACGGTGCGGTGGCTTCAAAATTTGTATTCCCAAACGAAAGTCTTTGGAATCTTGGCACATATATAGAATATTCGCAAAAAGAGAGTAAGCCATCTTATTAATCAGTGATTGGTCATAAAAGATCAACAGGGTTGCAATAATTGGTCAGCCATAGATTTTGTTAAATGAATTTTCAATTTTTTTCAAGGTCGTAGCGATTTTTAACAACTCATGTGTCGGGTATTCGCAAGCAATTTATACCACCTGAAAAGCCACTCAATTGTCATAAAAGATCAGCTAGTTTCAGTTAGTGGTAAGCCATACAATTTTGAAATTATTTTTTAGAAACTCATACAAAATCTTTGGCTGACCAATTATTGAAACAAGCTAACCTATTTTGGCAATTGAGTGACCTTTCGCTTTAAGACTGTTCGCATCTATTGCGAACATTCCAAAAATGATTTGCCAAAGTCCTTGAGCCAAAGTCTTTTGCGAATATCCCATATATAAGATCCCAGAGCCTAAAGGTTTCTCAAAAATCTAGACGTAAACTTCTCTACAAGCCTTTGAAATATGAAACAAATAAACTGTCTTTATATATTTCATCCATGAACAAAAAAACTCTTTCTTGAACTATGATCTCAAATAATTAAAAAAAAGCCTCAAAAAAACATCATCTGCCAAATGCAATCTCGCATACCAAAAGCTGGCATTTGTAGATATTTATTCATTATTAAACCTGTTGATGATTTTCAGGTAGGTAAACAACATGAATAAAAAATACACATCAGAATTTATTATGAATCATTTATTGTTGGACAAAATATTGACAAAAAAAAAATAATTAAGTCTGACTCAGCTTAAAATGTCTTTATCTGATAAATTTTCAGAATTACATACAAAACATATTTGTTCCGCTTGAATACTGACGATAATTATTAAATTCATGCCTTTTTGCAAATTATAGGTTCAAAACCAACAACCGATGAATGAATTTACCAGGAAATAGAAACAATAATACTCATTTAAATTATTAGGTAAAAAAAAAAAAACAT
Organism: Dasysyrphus tricinctus; assembly: GCA_963921185.1. Lineage (NCBI taxonomy): Eukaryota > Metazoa > Arthropoda > Insecta > Diptera > Syrphidae > Dasysyrphus > Dasysyrphus tricinctus. Next base: position 200,727,187 of record OY992531.1, read on the forward strand.
ATTTTCTTTTTTTAATTTCAACAAAACAACTGTTAATATAAAAATAACCTTTAACACCAATTTATCAAGTTCTACCTGCTCATCGCAATTTGTTTTGCATAATTCTTCGAATCGATAAAGAAAAATTAAAATGCAAACATTTTTTTTTCTTTTTGTATTCTTTACTTTTTAATTTTTTTTTGTTACCAGTGTTGTTGAAAGTACTTGTTGAACAAAAATGTTATAATAATTTTAATTTTAAATTATTTTAAATGGAAAATTGAATAATCGAATTGATTTAATAAGAGTAGTGATTAACATATTTAAACTATTCTTCCTTCCCAACACTATTTTGAAGAGTTATTCTTTAAGTCGGGCCTTATTTTTGAGCTTTTTCTTTATATACCTATATTTTTAATGGCTGGGCTGATTTTATTTAAATTTATAAAAGAGGGTTCAAGTAATATTACAATTCAAACATTGAAACATTTTTTTTTTTGTCAACTGAATAAAAATTGGAAAATTTCTATTTTTTATTAAAGTACTTTTTAAAGTGTTAAAATAGGTAAAAAGCGGTTACGGTTTGAGAACCTAAGTTAAACCAAATATATCTGAAGACTTATTAAATGCTTTAGAAATAAACGAAAATTTGTCCATACAAGCTCGGGAGTTCAATACACCACTTCCTAGACCGACCCATAAAAACGTAAAATAATAAATAAAATGAATACCTTCGTCAAATAACGACAGCACTGGCAATATTCTAATCGAATACTTAATCAATAGATTTAAACTTTGTTTAATTAGTATCTTATAGGACAGACAATTCGTGCTTTCCGTTGGATAAGTTCTTTCATAACCATCAACACTACCACCACCACCACCACCATCACCACCAATAACACCAACACTCCTAGGAACGGTAGTTGTTTTGCTATTAAGCCCTTACCTTACCTTGGGATTTTCCACCTCACATTATATAACTTTTTTTCTTTCCGCAATACTAATTAAAAACCAAGGAAACAATAACTTTGCGTTAAGCCCTCGTTCCCTCGAACACAGCCAACACAGCCAACACAACCACCAAAACCCCACTTTTACAGATCATTCTTAGAATTTGAAATGTTGTTGCTGAAACAACTTAAACTCATCACTCTTCGTGAGTCACCTACAGACAGCATCATCTAAACTTCTATAGTAGGTACAGCTTCAAGACGAAGACGTGCGAATCTCAGAATTATACAAGACTTAAGGGGCATGAGGGTTTAGTCTGTTGAAGCAAAACGACAAACAAAAAAAAAAACAACAAATTCAGGTAAACAATCGAAAAGCTTTGTATAAGGGGCTACTTTTAAGGTTTTATCTAATTATGTATTCTAAAAGCTGATGCGTACTTAGGATGGAGGAGGTATATAGCTAGAGTTTGCCCGTTTCATCTTTTGTAATACCTTTGAATAACCAACTTGTGACTTTTTTTAGTCTTCTAACCCTAAGGTCATTCATTGGCATTGGTAACAAAGGTTCTTTTGACCCAAATAAGTAGAAATAGTCTCAGGAGCGATTTAAACAAGGAGATTTTTCGGGGAGAAGACCCTATGGAACGCTTTTTTGATTGGAATTAGAACTTCTATTTAGTAGTGGGGTGACAATTTTTATTAAAACCTGTGGGGTGCTCCGTGAATTGATGGCTACTTGTTTTGAATATGAAAATGGAAGTCACTTTATACTCCTATACATGAGACAGCTCGCAAAGCGTTATTTTTTATATTTAAACCTCACATATTTGCAACCTTTTGGACCTATTGGACCAATAAAACACAATTAGTTTGGTGGAGAATATTCTATTTATGGGATATTTTTTACGTGCCACTGCGGAGAGAGTCCAAGGGAGTACTTTTTTTTCAATGCAATTATTTTTATTTAAGAATAAGAAATATAACTGTTAAAAAAAAATGATTGCGAGATCATGTGGTCATAAAAAGTTGATGAAGATGAGGATAGAAATTGTGCATTCCAGAGGACACGAGCCTCAATAGGTTTTTCTAGGATCCACCTGTTTTTATCAGGTCATACTCTCACCTCCCAGTAGTGGACGTCGGTTACCCAGCACCTCAACTGGAGATGGCGTTTCAATTCCCATGGTAGGTTATTTGGGGTAGCAAACGAGGCACTTCTTTTGTTATAAATTCGTCAGTGGAAGAATTCCCCTGATAGAATCAAAGGTTATGTCGACAATTTCAGTCAGGTTGAACTACATACTTTGTGAATATCTTATATGGGCTACTACGAAATATTCGGAGCTCTGACCTATAAGAAGCGGTAAATCCAGATCTCCGCCCTTAGATCTTTTCTAAGGATCAGTTTCTTCAGGTTGAGAGCAGTGCCGTTGGAGCGATTTCATAGCCAAGTAACATTATTTATTAATACGAGGCAACCACAAGCCTCGGATACCGTCGGATTTACTGTTGACGAACCTAGCAAAAGAAATAAGGACAAAGAACTTTGGATCTGCACGTGGAATGTTCTGTCTCTCTATAGACCACGTGCAGCCGAACATTTAGCGGAGGCCCTACACTGCTACAAAGCAGACATCACCGCCATCCAAGAAGTGCGATGGGATGGGCCGGGCAAGAAAATACTGAAAGACTGCGATAGCAAGAAGTCTTGACTTTCAAACGTGTGAACGAACGCCTCACGACACGACAATTCGCATCAAGGCTAAGTTCGCCACCATCACCCTCATATGCATGCCCCTACAGAAGAGAAAGATGACGACACCAAGGACGAGTTCTATACGAGCTCCTGGACAATACATATGAGCAATGCCCTAGCTATGACATTAAAATTGTCTTGGGTGATTTTAATGCCAAAATAGGAAGAGAAGATGTCTTTGGTGGCACAATCGGAAGATACAGCCTGCACGACACCACCTCCGATAATAGACTCAGGTTAACTGCCTGAACAGAATGCATAGACCGAGCTGGAATAGATGTCAAAAATGCTGCAGCCGGAGCTGCAAGAGTTACAAAGCGGCGCTGCATAGAAGGACCAGAGCTGCTCGCGAGCTCTACGACCTACGAGCAGAAGAGGAGAGAGGAACACAAGCTTCTAAGAAGGAAAAAGAAAGTGCATGAGAAGCACGCGATCGAGGAATTAGATGGATGCCATTGCAGGAATGAGGTTCGGTGGTTTTACCAAAAAGTAAAAAGAACCTCCCAATGTTACAAGGCCCGAACCGAAGCTGCTGAAGCTGATGGCCTTGCGGCTGAGCTATTCAAAGCGGCTGGTGATGAATTGGTTAGGAGCATGCACCAGCTCATCTGTAAAATATGGTCGCAGGAAAGCATACCCGAGGAATGGAACCTCAGCATAGTTTGCCCGATCCTCAAGAAAGACGATCCTCTGGACTGAACCAACTATAGGGGCATCAGTCTTCTCAATATCGCCTACAAGGTCTTCTCTGTCGTATCAGTGTGGCCTTAGGCCAGGGAAGTCCACCATCGACCAAATATTCGCACTACGGCAGATATTGGAACAAAAAGCCTGGAGTTTCAAATCGATACCCACCGCCACCACCTTTTCATCGGTTTCATGGCCGCATATGGAAGCATCTATAGAGGCGAGCTTTATAAAGCAATATCTAGATCTGGAATCCCTCCCAAACTCGTCCACTTGTGCAGGATGACGATGGATAATGGACGCTGCTCTATCAAGGTCAGCAAAGACCTCATTCATACTTTTGATGTCAAAAAAAGGTTTTAGGCATGGCGAAGCGCTGTTATGAGTCTTCTTCAACATTGTTCTTCAAAGAATAGTGCAAAACTCTTCCGTCAACACTAGTGGCACAATCTCTCAAAAGCCCGTCCAATTACTCCCTTACGCTGACGCCATTGACATAATCGGACGAACTAAGCGAGATGTCAGTGGTGCGTATTGAGAAGGAAGCCAAGAAGATGGGGTTAACGGTGAATGAAAGCAAAACGAAATATAGATATGCTGTCAACAAGAAAGGACACCCAACATTGACGTCTCGGACGGAACGTCACTAAAGACAGCTATAATTGTTAGGTCGTTTTTTTTCTACCAAGGCTCCGCTATCAATTCAGCGAACAATACCAGTGCTGAGAACAATCAAAAAAATGTTGCCAATTGCGGCTTCTTTGGGCGAAGCATGCAATTGAGAAGCGAAGCCCTCTCTCGTATGTTCCAGAAGCATAGTCAGGGACACTATTAAATGTGAACAAAAGCTGTAAGCAGGCTGCTTCTTGAGAAAAACTCTCTGGGTTATTTTCGGTCACATCTGCATAGAGGGGGGAAAGAGAAGAAGATTCAATAACGAACTTTACGCTGTATGGGCTACACAGAGAAACTGATCTAGCCAAAAAAATGAAAACTGAGGTGGCTAGGTCCCCAAAAACAAATGGATACTCCCACCTGGAAAGTCTCTGAATCCAACCGTGTGGAATGAAACAGAGTTATGGGTCGGTAGCGTAGTAGGTGGTGCCCGCAAGTGGAATAGGACCTCAACCAAACTCGCATGCAAAAATGAAAACAACTGAGACGAGGTCAGCTGGAAGAAGCTTGTTGGTTAAGGCGCTGGTCAAGCCCGGACTGTAGCGTCCTTTAGGGCCAGTTTTTCAGTGCGAGATCATCCTAGTCTCGGGGTTAAACCAGAGTTAACTCCAAAAACGTGTTTTTCAGTCAATTGAAATCGAAAGTTAACTCCGAGTTAACTCGTCTAATTTGGTGAGTTAACTCAGGCACCAAATTGAGGGTCTTTTTAGTTGTGGTGCCATCTCGATTTCGATGTTGAAAGTTATTGCCAGTGCAATTCGTTGTGGCGCCTTCTCTATTCCTATGCATGAAAGGCGTAGAAAAGTGATATCCATAGTGTCGCACATCGTTTTCCTCAGAATTTTGACAGCTGAAAGATAAAGTTAATCCTCAACTGAAAAACTGTTTCTGAGTAAACTCAGGGTTAATTTATTTTCAGAATTAGCTTACTCTGATTTAGCTCAGAGTAAAGCCTGAACTGAAAAACTGGCCCTTAAGGAAGTAAGTAAGATGATAATAGCCGTGTTTTGTTGAAAACTATAAACAGTTGCGCAAAAAAGCTTTTCAACAAAACGATGCGGAACAAATTGGATTATAAAGCTCTTTTTGTATGAGAATTCCATAGTTCCAATTTGTTCCAAAGTATTTTCTTCGCTAGTCACATTTGACTGCAGAAAAAAGGTAAAGTTATTGGCAACTAGTGATTGTTGTTGGGTTGCAACTTCCCAACAAAACATGACTATTAAGGTCAATATTGACTGGGGAGTAGGACCCACACGACTGAAAATATCAATCGATAGGAAAAGTATAGCTTATGGAAAGCAAATCACCATCACAACAAATCTAACCCTGAGTAAAAGTTGGCAAAGGAAGACCCCATTTTAACGACCTCAACAACTCAGTTTGGTTAGCTGGAAGAAACCTTTGAAAGTGACCAAAGCTCTAGGTTAAAAGACAATACAAAAGTTGAACCTACTTACGCTGACCATCTGCCTCGTTTGAGAATACAGGTTCTCTCTTAAGCAATTATATCCTCTCTTACAAGAATCTACCTCCTTCTCTTTATTAAAAAAAATCGTCACCGCACCTACATACATATATATTATATTTATAGAAGCATTGTTTATTTTTAGACTTGAGTTTGATTTCCAATGAAGCTGTATTTTAAATTTGTTCCTTAATCCTGTTTTGAATCGCCCTGTTAACTTTTCATAAATTAACTAAATTTCGAAAAAAAGAAAAGCCATTTCTGACAACTCAGTTGGTCACTTTAGTTTCCGCGTCCCTCTTAGAAATAATGTCACCTTCTCGGACGGAGTGGTGAATGGTTGTTGTGTATAGTATGAGAGGGTGCTTTGGTTATTGCTGTAATTGTTGTTGTTTGTGATCCCATCCGTTCGAATATAACTTTAATCACAAATCAAAAAAGGTAGGCGAGTCGCATTTGATAGAAATCGTGAGTAGAATTTCAAAAAATGTGTTTTTAATTTTTCTCTTCATTTTCTTTCGCCTTTTTGCTTCTTGCTTATGTTAAATCGAATTCGTCGTTTTTATATAGCCGGTCAATCTCCAGACGAAATGGATGCGAAATGATTGGAATAATAAATTTTATCGGTCACCAGGTGGTTTGGACTTGAAACTCAAGATATTATAAGTTTTAGGTCGGTAGGTCACAGTAGCGTGAACAAAAATAAAATAAGAAATAAAATAAAATAAGTAGGTATATATATATATGTATAGGTATAGGTATGTATGTAGGTATCCATCTAAATTGAATCAGTGGGTAAATATGTATGACGGGCTGCGGCTATAAATGACGACGGCGACGAAGCTACTTCGATTCGCAAAATTCGTTCGCCATCAAGGTCATATCGGGTAGTAGTTGTTGTTTGTTGGTTGGATGGTGGGCTTAGCCGTAATTTTGCGGTGAGAATGGTGGTTGATGGTGCGATGATGGTAATGGTATGCGGGTTTCAGTTTTATGGAAATTCCAATCTTATTTAGTGCCTAATTGAGGCATGGAGCTATTCCACTCTGCTGATGATGATACGATGGAAAAGAAGGTTAAGTGAAATAAATGAGCAATAAAAGTGCGAATCCGGATCTATCTTTAGACTTTACGGAATGTCGGGGTATACATTCTTAAGTTATAAGTGGTTCCCGGGTGAGTTATGAAGGTTGATTGTTAATGTAGATTGCTGGTAGAGGTGGATCCTTAAATGGAAGGGTATGTTGGGTAGAGAAATTAAAATTTCATACAAAGCATAAGTGTAATATTGGTCAATTAGGATATATGCACTTGTTGTTGTTAAGGCTTAGGTACCTAACAAATAGTTTTACAAGCATTTACTTTAACCGTAATTATAGATTATTTTGACTATTCAAGTAATTTCGGTCTATTCTTGAATTTCCAAGACATAACAATACGAAACAAATAGAATGGAAACGGAAAAGATTAAATTGACTTTATGCTCTCGATTTGGTTAACAGAAGCTTGCCGAGTACTTATTTAAATGAGAACTGATGTGATTTGACTTGTCTTCTTCTTCATGACAAACCACAGAAGACATTAACGTCTGTTGGAATGTCCAGACACCATAATGATAAATAGTTGATATATAGGTATAAATCCCTTAACTGATTTTCCACCAACGAACGTTTTGAATCAACAGTTTTCTAAGAAACCAATCACATTTAATTATTTTATTGATAATTTTTGTATATTTTATATAGGTACCTATGAATTTTTGTTTTTAATCATAAATTCAGGTGAATAATTAAGATTCTTGCATAGCTCTTTCGTTTGACATAATATTCCGAATAATCTTATGAGAAAGAATTCTAAAATATAAATCTTTCCCATTCGATATTCAATTCACACAACACTCGAAAAGAGCACCTGGGAAAATAAAGACATTTACATAATATATCCGTATTAATAAACACAAATTAAACATGAATTATTTTTAGTTAATGAGAGTAGTGTGAAAATTTATCGATAGAAGTCAATTAGCTAATTCGTCCAATAGGCCTTTGAATATACCTTTAAATAAGGAACAGTTAGGTTCAAGAGTTTTTATTGTTGAATATGTTTGTTTGTTGGTATCGGAATGCTTAAAACTTCAAACGCTCTTAAATTCAACTTAAAGTTTTTGAGAGAGTGGTCACACTGGCCATTTTTGTATTTGATCAAATATGAGAAGGTAATTTTGTTTCCGTCTATTTTGAAATTTTTCCTGACTTACAGACTGAACGGCTGGGCTGATTGATGTAAGAATCGGTACTAGGTGCAAGGAATGTTAAATTTGTCATGTAGTAAGTACCAAAAAATAAGCTTTCGGACAAAAATTGCGAAAAATTCTAAGACCTGATAAAGTTTGAATGGCTATATCTCAAACAACTTTTTGAACATGCATATGGCATGGCCTTGGCCTCTTCTTTATTTTGCTTAAATTTTATCTTGAGTATATTTTTGCTTCAAAAATATTTTTGCACAATAAATAAAACAAACATTGTAATTCGTTGATTTTTCGATTTGTTGGTTTTTGTTAACTTTTCCTACTAAATTTTTTGGATAAAATATTGTAAACCATCAATTTCGATAGGGAATCTTATTTTGAACTAAAAGTTTTCAGTGTAAAATTGTCCAATTTGGCTAAGTTTCCGAGTCAGTTCAGGAAACCGAATCCCGTGTGCTTTTTGGTGGCGACTTTTTTTATGAATTAAAATTCATTCCTTACACACTAAGGATGAAATTTAGCCTCGGAGTAATTTTTGCAGTACTGTCGCCTGAACGCCATTTTGTAAACAGGGGGCCAATCTGTAGTCCGGCGAGGAAACCCAAATCGCTGCTCTTTTAATAGGAAACCTTATTTTGACATTCGTTATTTATTGTTGTCAAACTAATGGCCGATTTCACGAAAGACTTTTAATTATTTAAAAAGCCTTTTAGCCTTTAAATGATGGCTTTAGTTTCACCACATGCTTTTATATTTAAGAAGATTTTGAATGCCCTTTTAAGCTAAAAGCCCGTTTTTGTCTCATTAAATTTTAAAAGTCTTTTTTGTTATGCCATTCCAGTCAACAAAAGCTCATATTTTGCTGTCAGAATAATTGTCCCTCATCCATAATGCGTTTTCACTTTTTCTCATACACTTCGCATGTGCGAGGGAAACAACCTCTCTTTTTTAATCCAGGGGCCCAATTCCACCAGAGTGAGTTTTTTCTGTGTACACAGAAAGTCGTGTACTGTACACATCGATTTTTGCGATTCGGCAAGAGTGAGTTTTAAGTTTTTGACAGATAACGCATGCACAATCAGTCAAATTTATTTACATTTGTTTTGGGTGTGAATAGAATGTGTACACAGAAAATCATTCACCCTTGCGGAATTGGGCCCCAGGAATGTGAGCAAACTCAGTTAAATTAAAATATCCCTAGATTGGCTATTGATGTTTTAATAGATAGGTGTTGAGTAGACGCACCTTCGGATAAAATTTTAGTGTTGCCACTTTTCGGGAACAAACTTTTTTATGTCAACGGGTGGCACCTACACTTTTTTTTGAAATTTTTTAATATTTTTAACATGAAAAAAGATGCGGAAGCGCCTCCAAATGCCAAACGGGTACTTGGATATTATAATTGATACCTTATAAATAGGTTCTTCTACTCAACACCTATGTATATTTTAAGACATCAACTGTATTTTCCCAATGCGCGTTTGGCTTCTGGAGGTGTTTCTGCAACTTTGTTCATGTTTAAAATTATCAAAAAAGTTGGGATTCCACCCGTTAACATAAAAAATGTATAAATGTTTATATATTTAAAGTTACGTATAAGGATATAATTTAAAAAAAGTATATTCCCGAAAAGTGGCAACACTGAAATTTTACCCAAAGGTGCGTCTGTTTAACACATATCAAAATTCGGAATAAAATATCTATTGTTTATTCCAAAATTCTGTATTTGAAAATTCTGTATATCCAAAATTATGAGAGTGCAAAAGTTCGGTTTTCAAAATTCAGGATTTCAAAATTCTAGCTTCCAAAATTCTATAAATAAAAAAAAACTGTTTTGATAGTGAAAAAAGTGCGCACTTTTTTGTTTTGATAATGAAAACAACTTGCATTCTTTCAGTCATGTGAATTGACTGGGCCCAGATCACATAACACGATTCGATTGAACGATCGTCGTTTCGACTATTACTCTCTCTATATTTCCCTGTAGATGTGGATAGAGACAGATACAGTGAAAACGACACGATCGTTCAATCGAATCGTGTTACGTGATCTTATGTCTGATGTTATGTCTTTTATCGTGTAATATTTCCCAAAATTAAGATTCTCTAGGAATTTTAGTGCAATTTTTTTTATATGAACTTTGACATAACTTTAGCCATTATTCGTATAAAAATTCGTAGTTTTAGCAAGTAAGTACTTACACAGACACATAATTTTTTTTTTATATTCAATTTACATTCTTTTCAATTTATGGGGACTGTCTGTATAGTTTAGAGTTTAAAATATGTTTTGTATTTGACTTCTTAAAGCTTAAATCCAAAATAATATAAATTTGGATTTTTCTCCACCTTAACAGTAGCTCTCTTATCCCAGTTGGAGTGTACATTTGAAATAACAAACATTGAAGAGGCTTTTATATTGCCAAATCACAAGGGAAGATCATAAGAAGGCTAGATATACTTTCGTTGGGCGCCATTTTATGTTTAGGGTAAACGATAATATTGAACGTTTTTCTTAACAATACTTGGTAATTTTTGTTAATTGAAAAAAGTTGTTCAAAGGGGACTATAAAACCTGTTCAAAATTATTACAGAATTTTAATTTAAAAGATTGGATTTACAGAATTTTGAAACGCGAATAATGGATATACTGAATTTTAAAATATAGAATATTGGATTTACAGTATTTTAAGATACAGAATTTTGGATTTACAGAATTTTGAAATAGAGAATTCTGGCCTTACAGCCTCAGGCTCAATTATTTAGCGCACAGCTTAAGCTACTCAGATTTAACACAAATCCTTTTTTATATATCAACAAATATGGTTTGTAACTCTATCACCTGAACTATAAAAAACCAATACAAATAACTATCTTGTTATTTGAATTTAAATTATGTTTTCTTAAAAAACAAATCTGCGTGTGTGTGAGAAAATGTGTAGCTGCAAAATTTATGATTTTTTTTTTAATAAGATTTCAGTTTTTTATCATTATCGTCATCATAATCATCATCATTGGTGTCTATTTTTGGAGACATGTTTTATGCATTATGCAGACATCTTTTTTTAAGCTTATACCTATGCACATACATTTAAATTTATATTTAAAGAAAAACGAAGAAAACTGCTGAATTCATTTGCCTGTCTGTTCAATTTAATTTCGCCAGCGAAAAATGCAATTGCATACATAATTCTCGATTTTGTTTTTTTTTGTTTGTCTTTAAACAAAAAATTGAATAATGCAATTTTTACTTGTGTGAAGATGTGCTTTTGCCTCTCTTGTTGAATTGAAATGAATAAAACAATTTAAATTGGTTTGCTTGATTGAATTCGTATAATATCTTTATACGAATAACTGTATCTACTCTATGTGGATATAAAATGCAAAGAAATTGCGATTGACTTGCATGCACACACCAGGTTCCTGATGATCAAACAACTTCCGGGGGCAAAACGCAGAAATAGATTTTACACAAAAGACATAATGTATACGATATACCCTACACAAAGTTGTGCAATGTGTTTTTTTATTTATTTGAATTTTATTCCGCATGTTGAATAAATTCTGTAGATATACACATGGTTTTTGTTTGTGTTAGATTTATTGAATGTTTTTATTTTGAAAACATTACTACGAGTATATAGGCAACTCAATTAATAGTTTCTATTTAATTATCAAAAAGCAGGTCTGATTTTGATGATTTTTATTGACTTTTACGTTAAACGTTTTCTTATTGTATTCTGGAAGCACAATGGAATTGTGATTATCTTGCAGTGTCACAATGTGCTATGAATACTTTTTGTTTATCAATCACCCACCAAATCAAAGTCCCTATTTCTTTGAAAACAGTCGATTATTTCTAGTTCAACAGCTCATTCACATTCACTCTGTTGCCGTAAGAGGTTTCAGGGAGAGGGGGCTACAAACAAAAATAACTGCTGAGAAAAAAAGTAAAGGGAAGTACAATTTTTGTCAAAAACTACTTCATCGATTTTGATTAGAAGCTTCCTTTATGCTAGTATAAAATTTAAATTCTAATAGTTTTTGGTAGAAAAAAGTTTGAACACTAAACATTTACTAGCAGTATGTACCTGTCTCCCAACTGCATATAGAAACTCCAAACAAAACGTTTTGATTTTTGTTTTTTCGTTAAAATCAAAAAAAAAGTTTTCATATGGTAGTGATGGATTTATTGAACAAAGCTGCTATTTTATGCCTAGTTTACAGTTCCTGTGCGAAAAAAATAATCTATGCAAATATTTTCGCATGTCAAAAATTATTTAGGTGAAATACAAAATTAGTTTTTTGCATGATTAGTTCACAGTTTCATGCATAAGAAAACCATTGCTGTCATGGAATGGCAGCAAAACAATTGGCCAGCAATTGTTTTGCATGCGAAAAATAGTGTAGTGACTAAAATATATTTGTTTGAATAGTCGGTTTACACTTCCAAAAATATTCCCCTCAAGGCGTTATTTGTATGCAAATGGTTATGGCATCCAAAAATAATTGTATTCCATTTTTAGGCCTATTAGTCCAGTAGAATTAAATAAAATAATTCGAAATACATATCTACAAAATATACTACGTCGATTTTTTATACATTTCTTTAAAAGTACCTCGAACAAAAAAGTTTATGCGTTGTCCACCATTTCGAAAAAATGTTTGGAAAGACCTTAATGCGATTTTCTCAGCTCCTATGAAGGTAGGAATATTTTATAGAACTTTTGCCTACAAATATTTTGACATATCTCTCAGATGAAAAGTAATTGTCAAAAAACTGTCGACGTCAATACGGCTAGAGAGTGGATAGCGCTAACGTGCCGGGGGACCGAATGGATGGCGGAATAAGCAGACGAACCAGCAGTGATGGTCAGGGCACAAACTTGTCCTTGGGATCGGATGGTTAAAAGCCCCCAAAAGGCATATAAACTGCAGGTGGCGGTCAACTGCATGATAGTTTGGTGGCGGAGGAGACTTTTTTGAAAAGCCAATGGCAGCAGCATTTAACGTCTGTAACCCATATTGGGCGGCTACAAAAGTCGTCTGTTTCCCATAGTGGGAGGCCTCGATCAGTTACATGTTTGACCATACAAAGGGTGGGTGTGCCCCCCTTGAATCTGCTATGTTCGAAGTATTAGAAGTGCCGACATGGGCAGCGACCACCATTTGGTTCCCATGAGTCTCAAGCTACGAACCGCAGCTGTACAACGACAACCATAGGGTGCAACAAGGAGTTCGTAAATCAAAACGAATGCTTTAAGGTGATCCCAGCATTTATGTAGTAATTATGTCACCAACAAGCAACAACAGAGCTTTGTCATTAAACGAAATTCAAAATTCAACAATTGATGAGATGTGTGGTGATATAAAAAGTATTTTTATGAAGGCTGGATTAAAAACTGAACGGACGAAAGTTGGAGAATCTATGATATTCCAAGACACCTGGGATAAAATCGAGCTTCACAAATCGTTGAAGATGCAAATAAATGCCGAAGCAGATGCTCAACGAAAGGCTGAATTGCGATGAGAGTATCGCATTGCACATAAGATGGTCTATCGCTGTGTGAAACGTGACAGGAGGATGAGGTTGGACGGTCTCGCAGAAAATGCGGAAAGCGCTGCAAGAAGAGGAGATATGGAGGAATTGTACCAAATATCCAAAGAAGTTGTCAGGAAAAAAAGCAACACCAACCATCCTCAGGCTCAGCTGCGCAGGTGTAAGGATCACTTCTGTGCTTTGCTTAGTGAGGTTTTCGTTGAGCAGAGAGTGCTGAAGCTAAATGAGATGCGTAGATCTTATAGGGGTATTGACACGGAAACCCCTACCCTACAGTACTGGAAATCCAATTTTCGATAACTCTTCTCTAAAACAACAAATCAGCTGGAATTGACGGAATATCAGCCGAATTCCTGAAAGCTATTCCTGTCAGAGCGGCTAGCATCTATCCTACATCCGTTGATACAAGCTGTATGGGAAAACAAAATAAACAAAATCTATCCCAGGGACTGGAAAGATGGTGTGATGAAAGAAAAGTGACCTTAAGCATTGCAAAAATTGGCGAGGTATTACAGTTTTGTCCGTTTTTCCAAAACTAATGGCAACCATTATTCTCGAGTGTGGATAAAGGTTAGAATCGAGTCAACACTCAAGAGGCATCAAGCTGGTTTCCGATTGGTGCCGTAGGTTGAGTTTGCATTATGAATTAATTTTGTACCCAATTGATGTCTGTAGGTATTTCTTGTGCTTGGAAAGTAATCAAACGAAGGCCTTGTAGGCTTACCAAATTTTCAGCGATCATATTGTGAGAATCAAATCTATAAGCTCCAACATGTTTCTTTGTAAAAATTCATGTAAAACATTCAACATAATTGTCCTTCTGTGTTCTGTTCAAAGGTATGCCAAAGATTAATGGTTTTTAAAGCTGTCAGTTTGTCTCTTGCAAAAAAATTTTCGCTAATTTTCCCTACAAAGCTGCAGCAGATTTCCAACAATGTCTTCAAGATAAGCTGATCCATGTATAGTCCATTGCTCATAATGCAATACATGGGAAAGGTTTGATGATGCAGATATATTTTTGTCAATTTGGGAAATTTTGAGCTCATGACGAAGTTCAAATAACCTGGATCAAGTTTTTCGACACTTGAAAGTCTTAAATAACATACAAAAACTATTTTTGTTTTTACTTCAAAAAATTCGCGAAACCCTGGAGACTACTTCGCAGAACCGTAGGGCTCTGCAAAACACAGTTTGGGAACCGAGCTCTTACTATCCAGAAATCAGTTTTAAAAGTCCATTGTGGTTTTTTTGCTCGAATGGTCGGTGTAATCGATCGGAGGAGCACTGTACCACTAAATATTTAGAGCTGTAACGAATCGTATGCATTCGTTACTTTCATACCGGGTAACGAAACGTTTATGCAGTAAGCACTAAAAATGAGCCGGTATAGGGTAGGCACTATTTTCTTATTTGTGATTCCTTAGATGTGTTTTAATCCATCGACATTGCAGCCATCCTACGGCCCTAAAATCACATTGTTTCCGGAAAGAAAATTACTTCTGAAAAGTTTCGATTTTTCAAAGAAAAAATTCATATTTTTTAGAGGTTTTTTAATACATCGAGATCGCAGCCATCCTTCAATGGAATTTGACAGTTGATGTCTTGACAGATGGACAGCAAACTATATTTTAGGGAAAAATTAAAATTTTGTCTTAAATACCCTAAGGCCCTAAAATCGCTTTGTTCCCGTGCAGAAAATTAATTAATGGCTTGACAGAGAGGCAACAAACTATATTTTAGGGAAAAAATTATAAGAATATTCATGCAATGTCGTAAGATTACAAATTGTGTAAAATGATGAGTTTACGCAAACGTTTGCATTCGTTCATTCGTTCATTCTATTCATTTGGTTAAATACTGCATAATTGAATTTGATATTCGATAAACGTCAAATATTAAATGTCAAAAACGTGCCAGATGAGACGTGTTCAGATTTCGAAGTTATTTTTAAATGGAGAACCTCTCCCGATCCAAAGCAAAATCGGAGTCTCGGAACGATAAATAAATGTAAAGGTAAAACTATAACTAGCAAGCTCTTGTAAGCTTAAGTCAAAAACCAACGAAAAGTATCTTTCCAAACAATCAAAAGGAGAAGAGAGCTATATTCCACTTAAGTTAAATAATACATATATAATCTTACCACTGCTAATGGCCTAAAATTAAAATATTAAACAATTTAACATCAGGTTATTATTAACATTATGTCAGTAGTAGGTGCAAAAAATCATAAACATAAGTGACTACATTTATACCAAAATTTTAATGTTTCTATCAATTATAACCAAAGTTAAAAAAATTCAAAATTTGATTGAACATTAAAATGTTCTATTTTCCCATATATTTTTTCATTTCAAAAACTGTTCACACAAACAACTTTATTTAAAATAAAAATAAAATATGGAATTTTTGGCTTAACAAAAAGTTTAAATATTTTCTTTCTGTTTTAGGTCAATTTTTTAGAAAATTTCAGAAAACGAAAATCGAAAACGGTTACTCCTATGAAGAAAAGCTATTTTATATTTCTTGTAGGAAATTTTCTAAGCTTTAACCCAGTCTTTAACATTTTTTCTGTAAGAGTTACCGTTCGGGAGATATTCCTTAAAAACCGTTTGGGGGGACTTTTGAACACCCGTAAAATTGTAAGCGGTGCTGATACCGACGGGGACTCTTTTCAGTCAGAATGCAATGGGGATGCTTTGTACCAAAATTTAGCCTTACGCCATTTGCTCCAAAAAAGCCAAAAGTTTAAATGACTGCACTAATATTAAATTTAAAAAAACATCAAAACAAGTTTTTGAAAAATTGCGTTTAAAAGCTTTTAGGAAATTTTCTTTTTATCTGCACATAGGTAGGTAAACTTGCATCCTAAAATTTGTTGAAAATTTAATAGGTACCTATACATAAATACTTAAATTTAAAAAAAAGAAACAATGTTTCAAGAAGTATTTTCATCAATTTATAGAACAAGTTTCATGGGTTTGAAGATTTGTCTCCAATAATATCCATGTTTTAATTTTATAAGGTTCTTGACGATAATGAGCACGTATGTGCGACCAAGTCATGCATTAAGTTTTTATTATCAAACCTAGCTACTAATTTAAAATGCAGAAGCAGTAACTTTAGTGTCTATGTCTAATGACTGAATCGTTTAAAATTAAAATAAGCTTTTGAACATTCATAAAACTGCATAACAACGAGACTACCTACTTAAACATCAATTAAGAGCTAAAGGCAGTAGTTATTAATGAGACAAAATATAAAAATGCTTAAAATAAATTTCTTTTTGCATATATAAATGCATAAAGGTAGATTATAGATAATTGCTTTTCAAGTTTTAGTATTTAGAATTTTTAAACAAACAAAAAAAAACCATCCATTTACCTTAAATAGTTTTTTTTATGTTTTTTGTATTTAAAAAAAAATATTAAACTTGGTGATATAATGAAGTAGGTATACCTTTAGGCTGCAGAGTATTTGCAATATCAATTAATATTCAAAATTGTGATAAAACCAAGCCTTCAGCTCAGCATTAAAAGACTAATTAGTTCACATCTCAAAATCTTACAGGAAATCTGTAGAAAAGAATCCGACTTAGATCCACAGTTTTTCAGAGCACTAAATATATTGGTTCAACATTTGGGTTAGTAGTCAGTCGGAGCTCCAATGATCCATTCCTGCCCCCACCCACCATATTTTTTTAAGATTGAAATTCTTGCCCAAGTGTTGTAGTGGCTTTAAACTTTTCATTATATGTCCTTTCGCTGTTAACTTTAAAATTGTTCGCATATTTTATAAATAGAATGTTGCAAAAGTTCGCACACAAAATAACTCACTAAAGCACTCAGCTATGTCATGTTCGCTTGCCTCCCATCCGAAACCAATAAATATCTAAGTATAAAGAAGAATATAAAAGACTAAACAAAAGACGTTGTAAACGATTTTTTTTTGTTGAGTTACCCACCCCCTCAAGGACATACAATATCTTATATCTATTGAAATCGATTGCAGGACATGATGGTGGAGTTCATAAGTAAACAACAAACTTTCTAGATGAACAAGTGGCACAAACATATTTATCAACTCACCTGGAAGAGCAAATGCTGAACTTATTGCCAAAGATACAAGTAATCCAAGGAGGAGCTTCATGATGATGATGATGATCCTTGTTGTTTGTCTTTTTTTGTTGTTATTTATTTGTATGTACTTTTTTTAATTTGGAGCTTTTAGTTGTTGTAGCCTTTTTACACTTTTGTAAGGGGTATACTTTCTTGGTAGAAGGTAGATATAACACTTATGTACGACCACAACGGCTTTATATATTTTTGAATTGATTTTATTTTTGCAAAGAAATAGGTTTATAAATTCTATAAAACAAAACAGAAAAAAAAACACAAAATTTAATATTTTTTTTATATAAAGAAGATTTATCAAAGAAAAATTATAGATTAAAATTATGAATAAGAGAAGAGAAAAATTAAAGAATTTTTTTGAAAAATTAAAAACAAAAAATAGAATTCCGAACACCAGCAACCAACTTGAACTAAGGTTGACAATTCACTGGAGACATACACCTAACCAACGATGGATTGCGATACTTTGGTTTTTGTTTGATGTATAGTATCTCTCCATAGTGTTTGCCTTTCAAGTGTGCTTATTAAGTATAGCCTATTCCCCCCCTTTGGTCAGTATTGTGTAAAGGGGGTAGCTCTGCCTATAATTGTGACTCAGTAGAATGTAAAAATGTTTTTACACTAAAGTAATACGAATCGATCCCGATGTACGAGTATGTTCTATCAAAAAGCGGAATGTTTTTTTTTGTATGGCACTTTGCTGACGAATTATTGTTAATTTATTTGTATCTATAGATATACATTCTTAGTAATTGATTGAATTATTATAATGCACTTATTGTGTAAATATATAAAGGCTCATTACCGAAGGTAAATAAAATGCGCGGTAACACTGACGAAAAAATTAAAATAAAAAACACGCAGAAACACCAAATCGTTTGAGGTTCAAATGAAAAACTAAAATGGTTGAGGCAGTTTGCTTTAAATTTATACAAAGACGACCGCGTCGAGGCAAGCCAATGTTGTCCGAGCTAAAATGATCTTCTTTATTAAATTTATTATATTATGAGAAGAAGAGAGACAAAAGAGCACCAAAACAAGCAGTAAGAGAATCAAAATAATTACTAAATTGATCTGGTTGTGATGTTGCTGTAGTTGTTGTTGCTGTTATACCGGCACGGGTGCCCACCAAAGCCGGCCGGCTTGATCATAATGATGATGTCTCATAATCAACTTTATCATGTTAATGGTGGAATGTTTGGGTATGTATTTTTTTTTTCTTCGAAGCAAAAAATAATATCGTAAATCTTAAACAAAATTATGGTGGGAGAACATTTTGAGAATCACCGCTATCAGGGAAAAAAAAGTATTCGGTATAATGACATAACATAAACATAACATAAGAATCACCTGATTAAGAGAAAATCATTTTTGATACAAACAATAACAGTGCTGTCGCTCTTGTTAGCATAAAGTATCAAAAAGAAACACTTTTGGCATTTTTTTTTTTTGAAAATCTTATCAAATTTTTAATCACTTAAGAATTTGAACACCACAAAACCATTTTTGAACGGGTTGGCTACGAAATCTCGCAAATCAAAATCTCGGATTCGAAATCTCGCATATAGAAATCTCGCAATTACAAAATATCGCTTTTCATAATCCCGCAATTACAAAATTCCGCTTTTCATAATCTCGCAATAACGAAATCCCGCAAACTAAAATCTCGCATATCAAAATCTCGCAAAATTGAATTGCATTGCAACAAATACATCGCGCGAGATTTCAATTTGCGAGATTTTGATTAGAAAAATGTATTTGTTGTAATGCAATTCAATTTTTCGACATATCCTACCTACTGCAAAATATATAATCCAGTGTCTGAGTACTTTTAGACCACACTGTTGTTATTAATTTGAACTGTTGATTTGCCAATATTATTGTTGTCAAAAGAACAAGAAAGAGAGAGAACATGGAGATGGTATATCCAGTTGTAAAGTGACATGTGCAAATTGCATTAATCGTATTTGACCTTGAACTAGAAGATATATTTAGTTCCATTATAAACGCGTAAAGACAACCAAAATGGTTATTAACAGTTAACAGTAATAAAGGATGTACAAATTTTTTGTTGAAGGGTATAGTTATTAGTTGGAAAGAAAAATTATGCAAAGTGCTCTTGGGTAGGTATGTTCGATTCGATTCGATGAATTCGATGATTCGTTGCTGTGAAATTTGAATTGCGAGATTTTGATTTGCGAGATTTTAAATTGCGAGATTTTGGTTGAAATTTGCGAGATTTTTAGGTTCGAGATGTAAATGCGAGATTGTAAAAAGCGAGATTTTGTAATTGCGAGATTATGAAAAACAAGATTTTTAACTTGCGAGATTTCGTTATTCGAGATTTTTAAAAAAATGCCAGATTTCGTTATTCGAGATTTTGGTTTGCGAGATATCGTAGCGCTCCCTTTTTGAACTCAACGAATTAAATGAAGCATCTTTCTTACTTACTTATTCACTCTGTGCTAGTCACAAAACATTCAAAATTTTGAAATGTTCGTTTAAAACCAGACAGAAACCACCGGAATCAATTTTCCAGGTGATCAACAATTACATCTATAGTGGTATCATTAACTTCACATTTTTGTAGCCAATGAAACATGTCAAAATTAATTTTTTAATAAAAATATGTCTGACATATCAAAAAGGGTATCAAGTGAAAGCAAAAGTCTTCGTTTTTGTTACGACAAGAGCTTTATTTTTAGCTTGAAGTTGCTTAAGTTTTTTCCAAAATATCGATTGAATTACCGGCAAATGCTTTACCATTGGCCGTTGACAAATTTTCATTTTGGTTTGTCCCTTAAGAGAATCCCAAAGTTCCACACGCCTTTTCAAACAGCTTCGAGGGCCATCTTACTACAGTATGAAGTCTATAATAAGTCCCTCATGCTGAAAAAAGCATTCAAAATTTGGCACAAGCCAAAGTTTGAACAAGCCAAGATTGAGTCCGTACTCTTTTCGAAATTTAACAAGTGTGAAACTAAGTTCTTTTTCTCTTTTGCACTTATTTAATTTTGAGAACAGAAACGTAATGTAAAACTGCCCCCTGCAAAATCGAACTGCTGATTGTGGGGTGTGAGCCCCACGTTGGGATACACTTTGCTAGAGTTAAACCAAAATTGACAGCTCATAAACTCACAACAGGCTTGTCAGTGTTCTGTTCTTTCTCCTCTCAAGCCCAAATTCATCGCAGTTGCGGCCATACTCATGAGTTTTTTGAGATATTCTGATTTTTTATTTGCTCAACTTAACTTGAGTTTTCATTGTTCATGGATAATTTAAAAATTGAGTTCAAGTACCAAACATAACACTATTCATTATTAAGTTGTATTTAATTCTGTCAAACGTCAAAAACAAATGCGCAAAAAAATAAACTTCAGAATATTTGAAAAAATGTTACTAGGCGTGTTTTATTGGAAAAAATTATAGCTGGCACAGTAAGATTTCCCTTTGTAAAAATTGTCGAGAAATAAGTCTGTATAAAATTGGATATAAAAGTTGAGATAAAGTTTCGTTAAGTTAAAACTTAAGTGGCGCTGTACTTGGGCCGAATATAAAAGTGAGTATAGCGTTTTATTGGTGCTTTTATTGCTGCGCTAGCTTTAAATACAATTAAAAAGCAGCTATTGTAACGTTTGTGCTCGTTAAGACGGTCTAACCTCAATGAGGAGATGTAGCCATAGAACACAAAATTATTAAACAAAATTGCTAGTCGATAAATGCACTAAGATACCACCCAGCTTATAGCATGACGTTCGTTTGAGTTTCATCATCATCGTGTCCTGTAACCCCGGCTGGGGCATAGGGCGTCAACAAAACGTCTCCATCCTTCACGGTCTGCTGCAAGGTACTTTAGCTGTGGCCACGTCTTTCTCTGGGATTCTGCTTCCGCTAAGACAGTTGATTTCCATGTTGTTCTTGGTCTTCCAACCCGCCGTGCACCCTGAGGATTCCATTCAAAGGACTGCTTTGCAATTTCATTGTTTGGTTTCCTCAGTGTGTGACCAATCCAACGCCATTTACGCTTTCTTATGTCGACGTCCAGCCGCTCTTGACTTGTCCTGCGCCACAATTCCTCATTTGATATTATTTGTGGCCACCGAATCTTTAGGATATGGCGAAGACAGCGATTCACAAAAGCCTGCAATTTCTTCGAAATGATAGACGTGACTTTCCAGGTTTCACAAGCATATAACAGCACGGATTTGACATTGGATTCGAAGAATCTCAACTTAGTGCGTAAGGAGATTTGACTTGATTTCCAGATTGGGGACAGAGTACCGAAGGCAGCACGAGCTTTATTTATTCTACTTTTAACGTCCAGATCCGTACCACCGTTTGCAGAGACAATACTGCCAAGGTAGTTGAACTGTTCCACTACTTCAACTGGCGTCTCCTGTAGAATAATACGCTGCTGTGTGGAGCGGCCTGTGAGCATTATTTTTGTCTTTTTGCTGTTTATTCTTAGACCACTCGACTCTCCCTTCACTTGCAGTGTTTGGCACATCCCGTTCAGCCCACTGATGTTATTTGCCAGTAGACATATGTCATCGGCATAGTCTAAATGACTGAGCCTTTCGAACGGTCTCCATTGAATGCCCTGTCGCTCTGCTGTACCTACACTGGCCGTCAATACGTCGTCCATCGCCAGCAGGGAGAGAATTGGCGATAGAACATCCCCTTGTCTCACACCCTGTTGCACTACAAAGGAGTCGGATAGCTGCCCGTTGTGCAAAACAAAACACCTTGCGTTGTTGTAGGACTCTTTAATAATGGCAACTATTTTTGGTGGAATTCCTCTACCAAGCAACGATCTCCATATACATTCTCGGTTAACTCGATCAAAGGCTTTCTCAAAATCCACGAACATGAGGTAAAGCGGTGATTGAAATTCCATCGACTGCTCGAGGAAGATACGCAGGGTGTTGATATGGTCGACACACGATCGACCACTGCGGAAGCCAGCTTGATGCCTCTTGAGTGTAGACTCGATTCTCTCCTTTATTCGCTCGAGAATGATGGTTGCCATTAGTTTTGGGAAAACGGACAAAACGGTGATACCACGCCAATTGTTGCAATTCTTTAAGTCACCTTTCTTTGGCAACTTAACAATCACACCATCCTTCCAATCCCTGGGATAGCTTTCGTTTTCCCAAATGTTTTTTATCAACGGATGTAAAATACTAGCCGCTGTTACGGGATCGGCTTTCAGGAATTCAGCTGGTATTCCGTCCAGTCCAGCTGCCTTGTTGTTTTTGAGGAGATTTATTGATGTCTGGATTTCCGATTCTGACGGGGGTTCGATGTCAATACCCCTATAGGACCTGCGCATCTCGTTTAGTTGGGGCACTTCAGCACTCTGCTCAACTGAATCCTCATTTAGCAGGGCACAAAAATGGTCCTTCCATCTACGAAGCTGATCCTCAATTGATACCAAAAGTGTGCCATCCACATCCATTACAGGATGATTGGTGTTGCTTTTTTTCCCGATAACATCTTTGGCTATTTGGTACAATTCCCGGATATCTCCTCTTCTGGCAGCGATTTCCGCATTATCTGCGAGTCCATCTACCTTTACCCTCTTGTCACGTCTCACACAGCGATAGACCATCTTATGTGCAATGCGGTACTCTCTTCGCAAGTCAGCCTTTCGTTGAACATCTGCTTCAGCATTTATTTGGATTTTCAACGATTTGCGAAGTTCGATCTTATCCCAGGTGTCTTGGGATATCCAAGAGTCTCTACGTCTCGTTCGCTTGGGTACAGTTTCGGATCCAGCCTCCATAAAAACACTTTCAATTTCACCCCACATCTCATCAATTGTTGAATTCTGGATTCCGTTTAATGACGAGGCTCTGTCGTTAAGGGTGGTGACATAGTTTCGACATATGTTGGGGTCATTTAAAGCATTCGTAATGAATTTTGAGCTCCTTGCTGCATCCTGCGCTGGTTTTTGTACGGCAGCGGTTCGTAGTTTGAGACTCATCAGAACCAAATGGTGGTCGCTTCCCACATCGGCATTTCTTATACTCCGGACATCACACATAGACTTCCTCCATCGCTGCTGAATCATGATATGATCAATTTGGTTTTCGGTTTGACCATCCGGATGCACCCAGGTAATTTTGTTGCACGTCTTATGCTTAAATACAGTCCCACCTATCACAAGACGATTCGCGTTACAAAAGTCGACAAGCAAGTCACCATTTTCATTCCGTGACCCCAAGCCATTTCTTCCCATCACGCGTTCCAGTCCGTAATTGTCTGAACCGACTTGGGCATTGAGGTCTCCCATAACGACTATGATGTCGGCTCTCGGAACACTACTGTAAACCGAGTTAAGATGAGTGTAGAACGCGGTTTTGTCTTCCTCGGTCGCTTCATTTGTGGGGGCGTAGCACTGAATAATTGTGACGTTACGAATTTTTGAACGAAACCTTGCTGTCATTAATCTCGCAGAAATGGGCGCCCAGGAGATCAAACTACGCCTCGCTTCTTCGTTCAACATAATTCCGACACCATGCAGTCTTTGGCCACCCTCTCTTTCATCTTCCCCGGAATACAGCATTCTCGTCTGTCCAGTGTCTGATCTGTATTCAGCTCTTCCTCTCCACTTAGTTTCGCTTATGCCCAGGATACTGATGTTTAGACGAATCATTTCACGCTCAACCTGCTCGTATCTACCATCGCTGTACAAGGATCGAACGTTCCATGCTCCGATTTTCGTACGTATGCGGTAGCCAAAAGTAACATTTGCGCTTCTTGAAAGACTTCTTCTATTTGTCAACGATTCACTTATTATTATGGCGTCTTGATTGACGCTCGTACATGAAAGATGCCGCACCCCCAAATCCGATGTGCGGTTTACTGCAACCGAAGCTACAGAAGGATTTTCTATAAAAAGATTACCTCTTGGGGACTCATTTCCATTTGTTGTCATAATTCATGTATTTGCTTATATCCTTCCACCATGGTGTTTTCCGAGATATGATTAATAACATACATAAGCTCAGATTTGACAGGCACACCCGCCTTTTGTATGGTCAAACACATAACTGCTCGAGGCCGCCCACTATGGGAAAACAGACGCCTTTTGTAGCCGCCCAATATGGGTTACAGACGCTACCTGCTGCTGCCGTTGGCCTTTTACCAAAAAAACTCCTCCGCCACCAGACTATCATGCCGTTGACCGCTACCTGCAGTTCATCCGTCTTAAGGGGGCTTTTAACCATCCCAAGGACAAGTTTGTGCCCTGACCAGCAACGCTGGGTTGTCTGCTTATCCCGGCATCCATTCGGTCCCCCTGCACGTTAGCGTTACCCGCCCTCTACCACGCGGAGGTGTGCATAGGGATTTTCCTATCATTGAGCCTAGGGCCATATGGCGTCCTAGCACTCTCAAGTACTTTTAGAGGGTTTGAGTTTAGGAAAACATATCGTCACCTGATTGCAAGAACTAGGTAACTCAATTTCACAAATTTTGGATATAGCAGCCTTTATAGAAACATAGCTACTGGAGAACGATGGAAAGTTTAATTTGTATGTTCCTGAAACTTCAAAAATATCCTCTATTATTTGTCTGTGATAGAAAAAGACTAGACAGAAAGCCTTTAAAACTGTACAAAATAATACCGTTTTTTCTAGCAATCAGGGGGTCAATTCTCGATCTGTGAAACTGTGAAATGAAAACAAAGTTATCATTTCAGTTTTCACAGAGTTTTATCATTTTATCACTTCACAAACACGTGCAAGGAGATTCCCGAGCTCGTTATCAAAAACAGCTGTCAAAGTGAGTACTAAAAAGTACTAACAGGAAAAATGGTACCACTTGCTAATAGAAAAAGATGGTGGTGACGCCATAGAAAGACCAAGATGGCGACTTGGGTGTATCAAATGAGCACATTTTGTTTCTGTTTATCATTTAGGTTTTCACAGAATGAAATGATTGTGATAAACGAATTATCATATGAAAACATTTCGGCATTTTTTTTTTTCATTTTTTCACACTTCGAGAATGGCATTTGGCGTGAAGGCGTTATCATATTTATCACGTCACAATTTCACAGATTGAGAATTGAAACCCAGGGGACGATATGTGTATAAGCTACAGTTTATACCTTCACATTTTTCCAATAGAAACACTGATAGTTTTCGGAAAAATAAGCGCAAGAATATGAATTTCAACCCACTTCTTTAAACTATGTACAAAGTGTTTTTTTTATTCCACCCACACGTGTTTCATTTTTTAGAATGAAAAATAACGGTACCTGTCGTACAAACTTTTTAAATAGTTTTTACAAATCTTATTTTTCTAAAAAACTACTTTGCAACTTTTATTTAAAGAATCAATAAACTACTTTTAATGAATTCTATCCTCAGGCGGAAAACCATTTTTCAAAAAATGGTTATTAATGGTGAGTATGTAGGTACCTCCAAAAGAACCATTTATCTGCTTTTTGATTTTCAGGAAAACTTTGGGTCAGTAATTATTGTTTTTTATGCTCAAGCTTCTAAAAAGTTTTTGGGATTTAAAAAAAAATAGTCAATATTCTTGTTGCTACCTGTGTATTTCGAAAACAACTCAATCGATTTTCACTTGCGATACATACATAGGTACTATGCCAAGTTCTGCACTCGTAAAGTAAATCAAACCGAGATATTGATCAAACTTGGTGTTACGACAGCTGAGAAAACGAAAAAAGATGGTCTCACAGTTCTGTTTGTCTGTCTGTCCGTTGAGCTACAGCCTAAACGGTTAGATCGATTTTCTTAAAACTTGGTACATCACGTTTTTTTCATTTTAAATTTTTTATCCAAAAATAACGGTACCTGTCTTGCCATACAATCTTTTTAGCAATTTTACATAATCTTATTTTTCTCAAAAACAGCTACACAACTTTTCTTTTCAAAAAAATCCCTTAAAGACTACTTTTGGATGGGAAACCATTTTTATAGAAATGGCTATCAATGGTATCTCCCAAAGAACCATTTTTCTTCAAAACGGCTTGACTGATTTCTTCTGAAAAATACAAAAAGTATTGAATACCAAAGTTAAAAAAAAAAACTTTTTTTGTATTTTTAAAAAATGTTTAAAAATTTTGTTTGAAAATAAAATACATATTTCAAAAACGACACTATCGAATTATTTGAAACGCGATGCTTAGAGTTTTTTAACATTCTCTAAAATATCTTTGGAAAAAATTTACGTTTATGCAAAAATAATGGTACCTTCCAAAGTTAAAAAACCGTTAAGGACAGTATTTTTGTCTCAAAAACGGTTCCTACGATTTTGATTAATCTTTTTCTATATGCTAAGAATAGTGCGATCTGCTGCCAAGTATTATCAAATTGTATACTTAGCAACTATTGGTAGTACCTCTCATAGAATGGTTTTTTTATTTTCTCATTATCAGTCGAACGAATTTTGATTATTTTTTTATATATAAATTTCAAATGAGTTCAAATAATATTGCTTATGAAAAACTTCCAAATTGAAATTTTTGAATTTTTAAGAAAAGTTTCAAACTATTTTTTTTTTTTTTTTTTGAAAATTCGATATCTCAAAAACAGCAACTTTTTTGAAATTTTATTTTATATGCACATTAATAAATACTTAAGATTTGCATACCAATTTTTTTCCTTAAAAATGTTTTAAGAATTTGATATAAGAAATATTATTTTTTTACAAAACCGCTCCAACGATTTTTAATTTGACACCTTTAAACGTGTCTGGCTGGCATTGGGTCCCCATGTAGGTGTCTGGCAAGTATCAAAATAACTTTATCATAACTTTCCTTGAAACCATTAAAAAAATAAGCTCTAATGAAATAACGTAATAAATTTTGCATCATTGTATGCACTCTTAGCACTCAATACCTTTGAAACGCACCCGGGTTCAAGATTCGTAGTATCCATCCGTTAATACCTACCATAGCGTTCATTCACAGAAAAAATTCCGCTATAATAAAATGACGTATGTGTGTCTGGCGGCCCTGGGATCTTACTCTATCACTTACTTTGCGAAAAATTCTTAGCTAGATATTAGTCTTCAATCGATAATTCGTAATGTAAAATAAACCGTGTATGGCATAATAGGTGCAGGGAAAAAATTCCGCGGACATCTTGCTCCACATGGGGACTTATTTCATCTTAAGTGGGAATCTGCTCCACTTTTCAAAATGAATTTAATTCTCACCAAGAAAGAGAATTTATTGCACCTTTTAATAAGAAAGATCTCCACTTATGGAGAGTGGAGATCTTTCCCACTTGGTTTGAGAATCAATTTCACTTCTTTTTTTTATTCGTTTTTAGTAGGTATATTTTTACTTGCGATTATAGGTACTATAAGGCAAGTTTTGGATTCGTGCAAAAAAAAAAATTTGAGATAACAATCAAACATGATATTACGATGAAAGAGAACACCAAAAAAATGGGTGGCACAGTTCTGTCTGTCTGTCTGTTCGTCTACAGCCTAAACGGCTCGATCGATTTTCTTCAAACTTGGTACATAGTGGTTTTTGGTGATTCTGCCGACACGTTTTTTTCATTTTTTTTTAGAACCAAAAATAACGGTACCTGTCATACATTTCTTTTTTGGCAAATTTACATAATCGTATTTTTCTCAAAAACGGCTCGACAACTTTTCTTAAAAAAAATTCAATAAATTTATTTTAGTAAAGGCTTTCTTTGGGTGGAAAACCATTTTTCAAAAATGGTTATTAATGGTACCTCCCAAGGAAACATTTTTTTTAATTTTTGATTTTCTTCAAAATGGTATGACCGATTTCAATTATTTTTCTTATACAGAAGCTTCCAAAAAATGTTAATAGTTTTGTGTACAAACATTTTTGAAAAAATATTTTTTGGATTTTTAAAAAATATTTCAAAAATTTTTTTTTTCATAGATTTTTTTGAAACTCGATATTTAAGACTTTTTTAGTACTCTCTAAAATATTTAAAAAAAAAATTTTATATTTATGAAAAAATAACGGTACCTTCCATACAAAAGTGAAAAAACGGCAAAGGAAAATATTTTTTTGCTTGAAAACGACTCCTACGATTTTGATTAAACTTTTTTCATATACTAAAATTAGTACGGTCTACCATAAAAAATTATAAAATTTTACACATAGCCACTATTAGTAGTACCTGTCATAGAACGTATTTTTTTATTTTGAGCTTTCTCGTTATCAACTTAACGGATTTAAATGAATTTTTTTATATACAAATTTCAGATAAGATAATAAATAATATTGCATATCAAAATTTTCAAAAAAAAAGTTTTTGGATTTTTAAAAAAAGTTTCAAACTTTTTTTTTGAAAATTCGATATCTCAAAAACGGGTTGACAATTTTTTTTTCAAATTTTGTTTTTATATACACATAAATATATAGTTTAAATCTGCATACCAAAATTTGTTCTTAAAAGAATTTTATATAAAAAATAAATTTAAAAAAAAAACCGCTCCAACGATTTTAAAATTTTTTTTTCCCATACAATCATATTCCATCATGAATTAAGATGGCATACTTTTTTTTCATCTCAAACTGTCAAAAGAGTTGTTTTAGCTTATATAAATGTCGTATTTCATGCTTCTCTATACATTTTTCTCTCATAATTTCCATGTTTGTATATACAATTTTCTTAAACTCGCAGTGTCTTGAACATAAGAGCAAGTACGTGCGACCCAGTCGTGCATTTTATTTTGTATAACAAATAGTTTATATTGTTATTAACTCACAAAAGTAGGAGCTGATAAATGCTCTTTGTTCAAATCTGAGGAAAGAAGATTCTTGATTGACGGAACTTTTAATGTCGTTAGCGACTGCGGTGCAATAATGCACCCGGTTATGAAGCCAGTAGGCCTTATTTTCAAAAATAAAAGGAAAAAACATTTTAAAATGGAAACAAAAGCTGTGGGTTTTGTTTATCCTTTTACTTGTGGGTTTTAATTCCAATTATGAATGGAAAGAAGACCCATTCAACAAAATGGATACATAGGATTCAAATATTTTCCTTAAACCCAGATTCCTTTATGCAAAGGAAACTTT
The DNA here is from genome assembly GCA_963921185.1 of Dasysyrphus tricinctus. Lineage (NCBI taxonomy): Eukaryota > Metazoa > Arthropoda > Insecta > Diptera > Syrphidae > Dasysyrphus > Dasysyrphus tricinctus. Next base: position 200,756,697 of record OY992531.1, read on the forward strand.
GCATACACCCAACCTCGCACCCAACCCTGCTTGGAAATGTATACCATCCGAAAGATTTCTAGATCGTGATAAAAGGTCAACTAATTTCAGTAATTGGTCAGCAATAGATTTTTTTCTATGAATTTTTGAAGTTCGTTTCAAGGTCACAAAAAAAAACTTTTGGCACCTCATTTGGGTCATTTGAAAAAAAGTATGCAATTTGAAAGTCCTCTTCACGGTTGTAAAAGGTCAGCTATTTTCAGTAACTAGTCTCGTCCCCACCCCGTGTCGAAATTCGACACCCATCAAAAAATGAAAGCTAGCTATAAAATATTTGAAAATTGAAGCAAAAAAACATTTTTTTATTTTTTAAATTTAATTTCTTGAGTGTGCATAGTGAGTGGCAGTATAAAATGGTACTTAGCTAAAATGGACCCGCAGTGTTTAATTTTGTGATTCGCACACTCCCCGCACTTATAGCTTTCCAACCACATAAGATTTATCGAAATCGGTCCAATGCTTTTTGAGAAAATGGTACCACAAAATTTATTTAAGCCTATTTATATATAGATTCGTCAGCCATAGATTTTTTTTTATGAATATTTAATGAATTTAAAAATAAGATCAAGGTCAAAACGATTTTTGGTACCCCATTTTAAGGGCCCTGGAAGAAGCTCGAACATGGTGTGAGTGAACATGGTTCGAGTACTATGTTCGAGCTGATTTTACTTGTCTGCGGGCTGGTTCGAGTACCAATTATTTGGTGTCACTAAACAAAAATTTGGTCTCACCACAATCAAAAGGAGTTTGATATTTATAGATGTTCGAGGGCGGGGCTTATCGTTTGTCGTACCAGATTCGACTATTTGCGGACCGGTTTTATAGGTTTACTCGAACATTTGGGTATAATTTTGAATTTCAATATTTAAAAAAAAAGAAAAATGCGAAACAACCTGAAAGAAAATTAAATAAATGTGACAGTGAATATTGTTAATGACATATAAGTCGTAAGAATAATAAAGTTCGAGTAGTTTGGTTTCTACTTGGTTTCAGTGTCTGCGGAGTTTAGTCGAACTATGTTCACTCGCACCATGTTCGAGCGTCTCCAGGGCCCTTTAGGAAAATTTGCAAAAATTTAATACCATCAGAAAAGCCCTGAGAACTATATAAAAGGTCAGCTAGTTTAAGTAATTGGTCACCTATAGATTCATTTTTAGGACTTTTTTAAGTATTTTTTTTTCAAGTTCACGAATCGTTCATGACCTTGAAAAAAAAACTTTTAAAAAATCGTGTAAAATAACCTTTAGCTGACCAATTACTGAAACTAGCTGACCTTTTATAAAGATTTTAGGACATTTCAGGTGGTATTAAATTTTTGTAAATTTCCCATAAATGAGGTGCAAAAATCGCGAGTGACCGTGAACAATAATTAAAAAATTCATTTAAAAAAAACTATGGCTGACCAATTACTGAAAAAAGTTGACCTTTTATCACGATCTAGAAATTTTTCGGATGGTATACATTTTTTGCAAATTTCCCATAAATGAGGTGCTAGAAATCGCGAGTGACCTTGAGCGACCTTGAGAAAGTTTAAGCCTTTATTACAAGTTATCTAGGGCTGACCAATTTCTGGGACCTCTTGACCTTTTCTAGCCAATTACTGACCAATTTGATTGCATTTTTTTATCAAATTTCCATCATATGAGGTGCCAAAGGTCCAGAGCCCTTCTCCACTTATGAATAAAATATCAATTAAAGTACAAATAAACAATTATTTATGAATCAATAATTTCTTAAATTCCAAAATTTTAGGTGAGAAAAAACCCCACAAAATGTTGGGTGTAGTAAATTCCCTCACGCGGCGGCAATAAATTCCACTTTGAAAAGTGGAACAGATTTCCATTAAAGATGAAATAAATTTCCATGTTGAGCAGATGCCCGTGGAACTATTTCCCGTGCGGGCCGGTCTTGCACTTTATTGTTTTGAGTTTTTGTTTGACATATTATTTTTAAATCAAAATAGAGTTTTTTTTGTAGGAAATTCCCTGCAAGTGCTCCTTCACCACCTACCGCCTCTCCTATTACATACATTAATTCCTATAAACTAAACTGATTTTTTTTGCTGATGATGTTTTTGGCAATAATTTTGTAAAATATTATTTTAAAAATTCTTATATGTAATCAACTTTTTTGAAAAGGGAAAATCGAATTACGCACCGTTTTATTGCACTTAATTTTAACTTTAATATAATCCAAATCATTAGAGCCAAAAAATATAAAAATAAACTCAAATAAAATAAAAATAAATCACATAATAGACATTAGAATAAAAATTCAGCTTTTTTGATCGGATTTTATTTATCAATGATTTCGCAAAATTCCTACTCGTGAATTTGACCCTGACCCATAATCTCAAAACAATTAATTTTGTTGATGAGAGTGCCAGTCACTGCCGCGTGCCAGCCGGTTCGCCACTCAGTTATTTTGTTTATTATATTTAGTTTTTGTGTTCTAAAAGAGCAATCCAACAAGATGTTTACGATTACGATCAAGAATATTAACGACTATTGTGTTTTCATTTTCATTGAAAATGTAGTGATATCAATTATAATAATCATTTATGAAGAAGAGGGAAATATCAGTAATTAAGTGCTTTACCCCCAATTTAACTATAACCTACCAACACGATTTCCTAAAAATAGGGGATTTTCTTTTGAAATAATTAAATTTATATGGAAACGTAGATATTAATAAACAAATTTTCCGAAAATCACAATATTTATTTTTAAATTTCGTTTGTATAAAAACATTTATTATTGTTGGATTATGGACTTTTAGTCCATTAATTTTATTATCTAAGTAAGTATGATCTTCTTGTTCAGTATGATGTTCATAATCATAAGAAAATCATCATCTTAAACAACAACATTTTGTTTAATAAATAATAAATAAATACAACTGATCAATACCGCATGATGCATTATTAAAAAGATAAGGTGCAAACAAGCGCGTATGTGTGAAAAAAAAATATATTTTTGACAAAAATATCTATTTACAATTTGAATACCAAAATTTCTCAGAAAATGTATAAGAAGTTTCATTCCCACAGGGTGTTCCTAAGCTAAGAGTCAGTATGCATTAAACATTGTGTACTTTGGAAAATTATTTTTGAGCATGTTTTAAGTAAAACAAAAATTGTTTTACAGATAGATAGATAGATATTGTTTTATTGAACACTTCTATTTACAATTCGATTAAAAAATTATTTATAACTATAAGATACATTGATAAATAATAAGATTTTGTGAGCACATAAGGGGTCTTACGCTTATCGGCAGGTAGCAATAAGTACTTGTCCACGGGGGCTACCTTAGCTTCAAAGTAAAGTTGCTCGTTCTTGAAATGATTACGCCACTGACGATCGAAGTAAAGCCCAGTGCAGATCCTCAGGATTTTCCTCTCGAATATTTGTAGTTCCTTCATAGCCGTGTTGAAGATGGTAAACCAAACTTGGAAGCTGTAACTAATGACTGGTCTCAGGAGTTGCTTATAGATTAGAACTTTTGTCTTTTTGCCCAGTTTTCTTCTTCATCAGCGGGTAGAGGCGGTGAAAAGCAAAATTGGCTTTTTTGAGGACAATCCGTGAATGTGGGTTGAATCTCAGCAGCTCGTTGAAGTTGATGCGCTGCGTTTGGCTGCTAATCTGGTTCCGTCTGGAAGTGCTAGGGTGATGCTTCTACAGCTTTCAACTGAGCGACCACGTCTGCCACCCGGTTTTCTGAAGCAGACAAGCTCCGATTTGGATGAGTTGTTTCGGAAACCCCATTTGGTGTAAAATTGGAAGAGTTTGCGGATATGTGCATCGACTGCTCGGACAGCTATCAATGGAGAGAATGATGAGCAATATGTTAGTGAGTCATCAGCGAAGAGAAGGTTCTCGCATTCACTTGAAATTGTGGGTCAGAGCTCATGATATTATAGAGAAGTGGTCCAAGTTTCGACCCTTGGGCAACTCCAGCCCTGATGCCCTTCACTGTCGATTTGCAGGTTTACAGTTGCACGAAAAAGTTCAATTAAGTCCACAAAAATAAAAACAAAAAGAATAATTCTCTTATTGTTTGTGTTTTTCTTCTTCAAAAAAACACAATGTACATTATGTACCAAGTTTAAGGAAAATAAATATAGTCCCTTAGGCTGTATAGCCTAACAGTCATCAAACATCACAGTGCATCGAGAATATGGGGAATAAGGACAAAACTCAGTTTGGATCAAATCTTCTGATTTCCATCTTCCATCAATTTTTACTTGCGATATAGGTACTTTAAGGCAAATTTTGGATTCGTGCAGAAAAAAAATTTTGAGATAACAATCAAACATAATAGTACGATGATAGAGAACACCAAAAAAGTGGGTGGCACAATTCTGTCTGTCTGTTCGTCTACAGCCTAAAAAGCTCGATCGATTTTCTTCAAACTTGGTACATAGTGGTTTTTTGGTTATTTTGCCCACACGTTTTCTTCATTTTTTTTTTAACCAAAATAACGGTACCTGCCATACATTTTTTCTTGGTAACTTTAAATAGGTAATTATTGTATTTGTCTCAAAAACGACTCGACCACTTTTCTTAACAAAAATTTTATAAATTTATTTTAGTTAAAGCTTCCTTTGGGTGGAAAACCATTTTTCAACAATGGTTATTGATGGTACCTCCCAAAGAACAATTTTTTTAATTTTTGATTTTCTTCAAAACGGTACTACCGATTTCAATTTTTTTTTTATACAGAAGATTACAAAAAGTATAAGAAGTATTGTGTACTAAAATTAAAAAAAAAGTATTTTTTGGATTTTTAAAAAAAATTTAAAATTTTTTTTTTGAAAATCCAATATTTCGAAAACAACATAGTCGATTTTGTTGAAACTCGATATTTAAGAGCATTTTAGTACTCCCTAAAAAAATTTTAGAAAAAAATTTTCATTTATAAAAAAATAACGGTACCTTCCATACAAAAGTTAAGAGGAAAATATTTTTTGCTTAAAAACGAATCCTACGATTTTGATTAAACTTTTTTCTTATACTAAAATTAGTACGATCTACTGCAAAAAATTATAAAATTTTACATTTAGCAACTAGTACTTGTCATAGAACGTATTTTTTATTTTGAATTTTTTCGTTATCGGGTTAACGGATTTAGATGAATTTTCTTATATATAAATTTCAGATAAGATTTAATAATAATGCATATCACAATTTTCAAAAAATAAGTTTTTGGGTTTTAAAAAAAAGTTTTTTTTTTGAAAATTCGATATCTCAAAAACAGATTGACAATTTTTTTCAAATTTTGTTTTTATATACACATAAATATATACTTTAGTTTTGCATACCAAAATTTGTTCTTAAAAATTTTTTAAGAATTTTATATATAAAAAATTAATTTTTTAAAAACCGCTCCAACGATTTAAAATTTTTGTCCCATACATCAAGAACTAAGATGGGATTCTTTTTTTTCACCTCAAACTGTTAAAAGAGTTGTTTTAGTCAATTTATATGTCGTATTTCATGCTTCTCTACATTTTTCTCTCATAATTTCCATGTTTTTTTATATAATTTTCTTAAGCCTGCAGTGTCTTGAACATAAGAGCAAGTAGGTGCGACCCAGTCGTGCATTTTATTTTTTATACAGAAGCTTCCAAAAAATATAAATAGCTTTGTGTACCAAAATTTAAAAAAATTTAATATTTTACTTGATTTTTAAAAAATGGTTCAAAATTTTGTTTGAAAATCAAATATTTAGAAAACGATATGATCGATTCGATATTTAAGAGTTTTTAGTACTTTCTAAAATGTTTTTAGAACAGTTTTTCGTTTATGAAAAAATAAAGGTACCTTCCATACAAAAGTTGAAAAACCGCAAAGGAAAATATTTTTTTTTTTCTCAACAACGACTCCTCTGATCTTGATTAAACTCTTTCCATAAACTAAAACTAGTACGATCTAACCAAAAATGATTAAAAATCTACCAAAAATTATGGATAGAACGTTTTTTTTATTTTGAATTTTCTCATTATCAAATCAAACTTTAAAAAAAAAGTTTTTGAATTTTTAAAAATATTTCAATTTTTTTTTTGAAAATTCGATATCTCAAGAACCACTTGACAATTTTTTTTTATTTTTATATGCACATAAATGTACACTTTAGATTTGCACTCCAAAATTTGTCCTTAAAAATGTTTTAAGAATTTTATATATAAAAAAATATGTTTTAAGAAACCACTCGTTGTTTTAGCTAGTTTAAATATCGTATTTCATGCTTCTCTATGTTTTCTCTCATAACTTCCATGTTTTGATATACAATTTTCTTAAAGCTGCAGTGTTTGGAACATAAGAGCAAGTACGTGCGACCCAGACGTGCATTTAATTTTGTATGTAGAAGCTTCTGAAATATTTTAATTGTGCCTATTGTGTTCCAAAATGTTCAAAAGCATATACCTATGTATTTCTTATTTTTTTTTTAAATATTCCAAAATTTTTGTTTGAGAGCTTAACATTCTAAAAATGATATGGTGGATTTTTTAGTACCAAGAAGATTAGAATTAGATACAAATCTTTGCTCGAATGTCTCGAGTGTCTCTGAAAATCAACGATTTTTTCGAACCAACCTCATGGATCTTTCAAAAGGACAATGCCCTAATCTATATGGGTCAATATTTCAAAACATTAATATTTTTCACTCCAAAGTGAACCCTCGCTCAAAAGAACCTATTTTGGTAGATGAACGATTATGTCTCTTAATAACTCTATAATAACCACGTTAAAACAAGGAGTCTAACATTTGATCAAATCTAACGGTTTTTTAAGTCAGGGAAATGATACTTGTATGAGGGGAATGACAAAAATTTATATTTACTCCGTTGATTAGATGGATATTTAATTTTGCGAGTGTAAAGAAAAGGGAGAACAAATACTAACATGAAAAATAACATCCACGACTATGTTGCACGAACTTGCTCTTATGATTCAAGGATTTTGCGAGACTAAACTTTTTATAGTAATAATCGTATTTTTGTATGATATTTTGACCGAGAAAATGTGAAAAATTCAAAACTACTAAAAATACTGTAAAAATGTTTAAATGTAATATTATTGATTCTTCTAGAGTTACCAAATCGCAATCAATCATTATAAAGAAAACTTGAAAGTCAGGGGAATGACACAAAAATTGATGTTAGGGGAATGACTCCGAAGGGTGTTTTATGAGAATTAAATGGAGGTTATTAGAAAATTAGATGTTTTATATTATTTTTCACGTAGGCCCTTGTCAAAGACACAGGCGAGTAAGACTTTTTAATTTTTATACCACACGGTTTAGTAAAAAACACGCGTTAGAGGAATGACAATTTCGCTTGACGAAAAACAAAATCATTGCCTTAACTTGAAATAAAAAAGACAACAAAGTTTTTTTGAAACCCTTACTTCAATTTTCATAAAGAGCAATTCTGTACCGTTAAACAACAAAAAAATCATTTTTCTATTTTGAGCCTGTATATATTTTTTTTAAATTTCCATTGGTGGGATAGAAATGATCAATTTATGGGGGACACTTACTAAATAGCTCCTATTTAAAAAAAATAAAGCAACTAAAAATCATTTAACTATTTTTTAGTTAGGATGCATATATTATTAAAAAGACTGCATCATTAGATTTTTTGTATCGTTTTTAGTTTCGTTGCTAAAATTCAGACAGTGTGGTAAGTAGGCTTGGGGACACGTCAGGGGAATGACATTTTGGGTGTTTAAATGGAGATAGTGGGTATGATATTTTTTTTAACTTTATTTTTTCTAGAGCGAATATTAGAACCCGTTTGTTTCAAGCCATCCAATTAACAAACTTATAATAAAATTTCTACTTCGGTTCAAAAATGAAGGAGACTGAAATATTAATATTTTGAAATATTGACCCATATACAGTTTGATTAGTTAAATTATTCATTATATGCTAAAACTTTCACTTTCTTCTCCTGCCTTCTTCACCATATTCACTGGATCTTTAGGTACAAAAAATATAATGTATGGGGCTGGCTCTTGGTTGTGCCTTGAAATGTGTTGTTTTCTTTCCCATACAACCGGAAAAATTTCAGTAGGTATAACTTCTGAAAAAAATCTACATTTAACCAAATAACTTGGAGTGTACAAGTTGATATTTCTTAAAAGCCGATACCTAAAAGCATTTTAACATGGTATTGGTAAATTTTAATTTTCACTTAGAATCTTCATTAAAAGCTTCCACCAAAGTTGTTGATGGTTGAAAACTGAGATCTAAGATTCTGTTGGTAACAAAAAAAAATATGTATGCCATAATGGAAGACATATTAAATCCATAGGAATCGTGACAAACTATTCAGCAAAACACATCAATAAACAAAAGTTTTTCTCATTGTTTTCGATGGCTCTACATGTAGAACATTTATCTTACGTCGGTATTTATACTGCTAGAACGCTTCCAAGAAAGTTAAACTATTTGAATAAATATTCTTGATGTAAGAAAAGATTAATCCATTAATAAAATTAATTATAATTATTTATAAGGACCTGTGATAGTGGTATTACATGAAGTCTTGAAAATGGAACCGGGTTTCATAGGTACTATAAGGATGTTATACATTCCTATAAATAACATATTGTTTTTGGTCTATAGTTTCATTTAGAACCATAAATATTAATATGGTGTTGCGAAATGAAAGCAGCTTACCATATATACTCACTTTAATTTGATTAGGCTTATAAAATCTATAGAGACTTTTTTGAGAAAATTAAAAAAATGCAAAATCTGTATAATGGGAATCACCTTCCCACAACGGGGTTAAAGAAACACAAAAGTCTCTAATATAGGTGAATTTTTAACAGGCTAAGATTGACTATTCCTCCCTTAGGGGCCGGTTATAGCGATCAGTAAAACACATCAGTAAAATGTTGAAACGAAAGGAGTTCGGAATTTTTTCCTGATGGGTGTTTATAGCGAACAGTAAAATTGTGTCAGTAAAACTAGTGTCTTCTTCTTCTTTCTATTTTTACTGGATGTCAATGCATCAGTAATTTTTTTTCGTATGTACTGAAACAGTAAAAAATTGGAACACAAACAGGCGGAACGAATTGTTTTATTTTGAGTGACAGGACAATCAGCTGATACGTAAAATGAGTTTTCGTCAGTAAAATCAAATAAATGGTTTTTCTCAAAAAATACAATTCCCAATCAAGTTTTTCTTTTAAAATAAATTATTTTATAACATTCGTCATCGATTTGCATATAGTTTTTGTTTCAAATAGCATTTAAACATATTAAATATTGCAAAAGAAAATGTTTACTGATGCATTTTACTGGTCGCTATAACTGGCCCCTTATCATATTGCAGTAAAAGTTATACATATTTAATTATGATAATAATACCTAGATTAGACTAGATTAGATATACTCTTTTCTCTGAATATCTAGGCACTTTATTGAAAACGTTTTACATATTTTTTTTTTAATTAAGCTCAAGTTTATATAGAGGCTCGCAGCAATTTGAATTTCTTACCAAATCGAACATCCTGTCCCAGTCGCACGTAGAAAAGTAAAAGACATAGAAAAATAATCGTTTTTCCCTCGGCTCATTGCACACGGGAATGCAGGTCACTTGAAATAATATAAACGCCATGCAATTTGTGAATCTACATGCATATATCTATATATATAGAGGCAACAATCAAAATTGCATGGAGGCGCAGGTACAAAAAACGATGGAACTCAACTACAAATTGACAACGCAAGGCCATCCCATCACACACACATTTGATAGAACCATATGGAGCTCTAGTCGACGGCGGCGCCGGCCGCAGCCGCCGCCAAACTAATTGGTTTAGCATAAAAATTGGTTAAAACAAAAAATTCTTTTAGTCTTCAACAAAAAAAATTGTTTTCATTCTGAAAAGTACGAAACGATCGCTATTGTGCGAACGAAACCTCTTTGCATATTTTTTTATGATTAAGTCGCCATACGCTTGACACCGTTATTTTATGGTCCAAACCTAACATTGATTTTTAACAGTTGGGTATGTGTGTGGTATATAAGCTTTAACGGTCAACGGAGGGTAGTATCTACTACCCTCTTACTCTGCTGTTTGTAGGGAATGGAAAAAAGTCAATATTTTAAGTTATAAACATATTTTTGTGTTACAAAGTTAACGAATCGAAACATACATTTTTTGAATGGAGAATAGTTACTTGGGATTAAAATATACCCACACATTTGCATAGATTTGTATGTTGGCTTATACTTCAAGGTAACCGACAGCAGTCATCTTGGATTTGGTACTCTTAGTAGCGTAGCTTTTAATCTCGAAGGTGACATCGCGGTTATATAAAAATAGGATGTCAACCAATGGCTTTAGTCCAACCAAACGTTTACAAAACTACTGCACTGGTTGGAGAAGCTTTTTATGGTTGCTTTGGTTATAAAATGCACTTTTTCGGATGCTTTTTTGGCTAAGTAGGTATACCTGTCGCATTAGGAACCAGCGTTGCCCCCCTACTACAATTGTAGTGTTTTTACTACACTTTTTTTTTCAAAAGCACACACTACGCACGCTCCTCCAAACACTACACTTTTTTTACATTAGAAATAGTGTGTTTGTTGCTTTAAATCTTAACCAATACTTTCTGTGTAAGCCCAGAACACAACATCCTCAATTCCAAAATCCACTTCCAGAATGGAATCCACAGTTTGACCGATCATATTGGGTTTCTCTTTATAAAATAAATGCATATTCTTCACATTTCTACTTCAGTTACACAATGAACCATTTTGAAATTGGAATGTGAACTGTTTTTTAAATTATTCTCGAATGTTTGATGGAGTTGCACAAAATATTGTGCTAATTTAATATTTTATTTTGTGAATCTCTATTGCCAGGAGTATCAAATGAAAAGATAATTTTCAGCTATCAAAAAAATAAAGTAAGAAATAACTTAATGCTGTTTGGATTCATGTACATACATATATGTATAAGTGATTTATTAATCCTTAAATGTATATTTTTGGTTTGTAAAAATGTAAATAGTTTATTTCTTTTTAAATAAGGATATTTTATGCGATGTGGATGCATAATAGTTTATTATACCTATGTACATATTTAAAAGTGAATAAAAGGATTACAAAATTTGTAAAATTATTTTTTTCTTTTTTTACTACGTTTTTACTACGCTTTTTTTTCCTAAACACTACACTTTCAATCAGTTGGGGGGCAACACTGTTAGGAACTCCTATAAATGGGGTATCAACTCAAAGCTTACGCCGCCACCGCGCGCCGCCCAGTCCTCTATACGATACACATGGTTGGACAGACTTTTTGTTACCACAAAGACTTTACGCTGAAAGATATCCCAATAGGATATGTCCCAATCGTAGAATTTTGTCAAGTATCCATCACCGGCTAGAGTATTGAAGGAGAGAAAGATCATATGCTGAAGAATCACTTAACATAGATAAAAGAATTTTTGATTAGGCCCAACTCAATCACTATCATAAATTTAGTTCTATTATCTTAGACGTTCGATACGTGCGTACTTTTTTTGAGGGAAACGTCGACTCTGACCTTGTTGCGGCAAAGTTTAAAGCTCGAAAGTCGAATGAAAAGAAACAACAACCGTCCTATCGAAGAAATTCGCCCGTGGTCGCCTTAGCATACCTGGAGTCGCCAAAGCCTACAGGGAGCAACTTAGCAAGAACCAAAATGTTTCAACAAGAAGCTCTCCTCTGTTCATTCACTGGCCACAGACGCCAACAACCATCGGTGGTCCCAGTATCATGATATCATCAGAGAAGGAGCCGAAACCATAATAGGCTACCAACCACCCCCGAAGAAGAACCTGTGGTATGATAAGGAATGCGTACATAGCTAAAAAAGGTGACAGAAGATGCACTTGCAAATATGTTGCAGCGTAAAATAAGTGCAGCAAGAGAGGAGTACCAAGCAGGCTGAAGAGAGGAGAAGAAGACCCTGCGTAGAAAGAAAGGTCATACGCAGTCTCCTAGCTCTAGAAGAGTTTCACTATCGAAACAACACCTGGAAGTTTTATGAAAAAGCCAAGCCACATGCTGTAATCTTTAAAACCAGAACACAGGCTCTTCGAAACAGGTTAAGTAGCCAAATCACCGAAGCGTAACGAATAATAGATGCATTCAAGCAGCCACTAAGTGGGTATCAGGTACAGCGGGAAATAGGACGAGAAGAGAATCCACCTTCAGTCAATGAAGACCCAGTATCACCACCCAGTTTAGAATAGGTAGACTTAGCTATGAGGAAGCTTAAGAATAACAAGGCTCTGGATCTGATAGTTTACCAGTGGAGCACTTCAAACACGGAGGGGTTGTGTTGAATGGGTGCATGCATTTACTTTTCAATCAAGATTGAGTGGAAGAATGCATACCCAATAACTTGTCTATCAGCTCTATATGTTACATATATACCTATACAAAAAAGGCGATCCTATATCCTTCAAGAACTATCGAAGCATAAGTATCCCTGATTAAGGTTGAATAGAAGATCCTATCCAACGTACTGTGTGAGCGTCTTTAGCCGTTCTGCAACACTATAATTGGCAAGAGTACCAGTGTGGCTTCCAGCCAGGCAGATCGATGAAAACCCAAACATTCACTCTCAGGCAAATCCTGGAAAAGACCAACGAGTTTTCTAGTCAAGATTTACCTTCTATTAATCGACGTCAAAGCTGCATATGATAGCATTCATAGTCAGGAGCTCTATATGACGATGGCTAAGCTTGGGATCCCAGGAAAGCTGATCCAGTTGTGTCACGTGACATTGGGAAATAGACGGTGCAACTAGGGAAAATATTTTCCGAACATCCACTGGGTTTTTGGCAAGGAAGTGCGCTATCGTGTGTTTTTTTCATTCTCTTTCTGGAGAAAATAGTGCACAGGGCAAGCATTAAGATTGTTTATGCCCTATTTTCAACAGATTTGTCCAATGATATCGAAATTATCGGCCACACCCAACAGGTCGTTATAGAGGCTATCTGGGCAGTTGAACAACAGGTGAAGCTTTTTGTCTTCAAGTTAACGAGAAAAAAACCAAATACATGCTATCATCAAACAATGAGAGATACATATGTCAACCGGCTAGTGACAAAACGTCACTGTAGCAACAACTTCGAAGTAGTTAAGGAGTTCATCTCCCTTGGAGTAGATACTAACCCCACGAACGACGAAGAATTACCCTAGCAGAAGCTGCTTTCGTTTGGCGCAATACATGAGTTCAAAGCTCCTCACACTAAAAACGAAGTGCATGGTCTACTAAACATTATTTATTTTTATTTTTTCGAACCTCAGAACCTTTTTTTCTCGGGCTAGTTCTTAATTTTGTAAAAGTTTGAAAAAAAAAATTGGGTAACATTTGGGCGATTCCATTATCGCGGGTGCAACATTTAGACTCACTTTGAGTATATTTATAGTAAAATGCAAACTTATTTTAATGAAATTATTACTTGATGGGTATCATTTTGACCTATTAATTTTGGGTTCATTTATTTAATTAAAATGAAATAAATAGATATTCGGAAAAAAGGTTTCAAAGTGCGATCGCGGGTGCAACGAATTTGGCCCACCTTTCTGGATCATAGTACGAAAAACCCAAAAGTCTGTTAATTGAGAAACATTTATTATATTCTTCTTACATTATATTGAACGACGTATGTATATCCAAACAACTTAAGAAATAAAAATAAAGCTAGAAAACAAAATTAAATAACGAGTTTTTCGATCTTAAAGCAATCGCGGGTGCAACATCAAATTATCACGGGTGCAACGCGTCTAACTTTAATGAATATTTATATAAAATAAATGATATAAAGGAACTGGATTAGAGATTATGTGACACATAATGCTAGTTAGTACACTTTTCTATTAATTACTACCAAGTTTTTATCAAATATGTCAATATTTTTCGAAAATACTGGGAATATATTATTTCCATCAATGATTTTTTCTGGTGCTTGCAATTTTACGATCACGTCTTCAATTGGCATCATAAATTGTGATCTTACAACTCCCTCTTCAACCATATCGCTTAGGACACAACCCTACGTAAAAATAAAGTGTTATTTTTCTGCCGAACTTGCAGGGTACTGTAAGAGAACATAGATACAAACCCGCGCAAATATCTTTTGGCAAGACTATTGCAGTGAAAATAGAACAGGTTTCAAGGCATGCCTCTGCTGGTAATATAAGAAGTTCAAGAGAGGTTGTTGGAGATTAATCTTCTGAATCACTAAAAATATCAGAATAGCGCAATTTTTGTTTTTTTTTAATGAGGAGGGATTGGCCCGATATATGTACGTATGAAGAAGGAGCAGATATACATATATCAAAAAACAGAATTTCTTTGTGGACTGATCGTATAAGTGGCTTTAAGCCATCATCTTCCATAAAACTATCTGTTTCGATGATGGTAGATTTCAAAATATCTGGGCTCTTGAAACGAGGCAGTAAGGTTCGTGTCACAGCTATGTTGGTTCCGTCTTGTGATTAAAAATTGTTTTTTATTGAAAACCCAGTATGTTTTTCAATCGTTCCCATTTATCAACTAACACGTCTTTCCCTTCTTCAATTTACTGTTCAGAAAAAAGTATCAATTAGATGTTTTTTGATAGATTTCGTGCCAGGTTGTGAAATTCCTTGTTTCCCTGCCATTAAACTTATATTTTTATAAAAAAGAACAAAATATTATATTAAAATGTTAAAAAAAAATCAACCTTGAACAGCGAAAATTATAATTCAAGGCATATTTTAAAATAAAAAAAAATACATCACTCAATAATGGTAGTTGTCAGTAAGTTGCACCCGCGATTCTAATTTCACGATCGCGGGTGCAACCAATTTGAATCAATGTTTTTTCAAAGTTCAATTTACAATTTACTCCTGATACAACGGATTTAATTTTGTTTTTGCTTTTTTCTTAGTTTCACAAAGTTTCAAAACGAAAGCACCTTATTTTTGTGAAAAAAACAAACTTTTATATCTTTTTTATCGCGGGTGCAACAATCTTACAATGTCTTTTTGCGATAAATAATACTAAAAAAGTAATAATAAATATTTCAATATTTTTGGACAAACGAATAAATCACATTTGTGACCACAAGTCTTACAAGTGAATCATTACCTCAAACTGTCGGAAATCTATTTCGCGCTTTTTTTAACAGTCATGATAATTGCAGTTTGCACTGGCCTTTCGTATGATAGTTTTGCGAAGCGTAAAAAAATGTTTTCTTTAAATTTGGTGAACAAATTTTTTTTTTTTGATAAATAGAGTCCTTCTACTATGCATTGTTATCAAAAAAAGTAAAAAATATTGCATTTTAAAAATTTATGCCGAAAATCGTCTCCAGCGGAATCGCCCATTTATTCCATATTTATTTCAAAATTTTGAACTTGAAAATTAATTATTTAAAAAGTGTTCCAAAATAAAAATATTTAAAAATAAAATAAGAGAAGAGTTTTTTCGCTTTACAAAAAGGTACAGTATTAATGGCATTGTAACTGTGTTAACATTGTATTTAATAAGTTTTGTTTCTGTTATATGTAAGTCATATTTTTAGAAAACTACCTCTCCTCCCTGACCAACAAGACATTTTTTCTAGTTTTGACCAAACCTATCTGCTCTAGCTTTTTTTCACACCTTATGCGAATCACCCTGCATAATAGTGCCCATCATATTGGCCTACTTTTAAAACTTAAAATTTAACGAAAACGCTCTGTTTATTGCTTTGCGTAGTCTAATTTACAATTTAAATTATCATCTTCTATCAAAGATAATTCTTCACAAATAGCTGATTTGACCGGAATAAATACTATTTAACAGCTTATCAACAAAGTGATTAAATTATTATGTCTATCCTTACTCCATTTCACATGACATCAAAGGCATAGAACATGAGCCTGAGAACTTCTTTTGTATATACATACGTTACCATATCACTATCACAAAATATTTTCTTGGATAAAATATAATAATTATCTTATATAAGAAACCTTAACATAATATGACTTTGCTCAGCAAAAATTACTCAATTAAATAAACAAAGCTAAACCTACACTTGTGAATCACAGGCTCATTAAAGGTTTTGTTTTCAGCATGGTAGCGTTAATATATCAATTTCAACGCTTATTAAGCTTTGTAATTAATTTTCAAGTCTTAAAAAGTGGTTTTTCATTGTTTCAATATTATTAAATACATCACCTGAATAGATACGCATTTGTTCTGCCAACAAAATATTTTAAAAAAATTCCCAACGAGTCAAAAATGAACAATGTATATGATCCCATTGTTCGAAAAGTAACAAGGTGTCAAGATTAAATCAACACACCTCGTATTATGTACACTGCATGTAAAAGTACCTATCTATTTATCTACCCATTTTCATACAAAGGAAAGCTGATGCTCTTCAGTTTGATGATAAACTAATTATTACCAATCTATCGAAAAAAAAATCTAGAATTTTGCAAATATGTAGGTATGTATGCATGTATATGTGGGTATTATAATATGCTTCTAATAATAATAGCTATTTCATATAAAATGATTTATGGCTGCAATTAAATAGGCAGGCTTTTTATTTCGGATAATTCCTATAAATATCCAAGGAATGGAAAAAATGATCATAGTGGCAGGTGTAGCCTTATAAAAACTTTTTGTTGATAGATGACTGAAAAAACTGGGCCCTGCAATTATGTATACTCTATGAATTTTTAATTATTTTCAATCTTATCAAAAACTAGAAGACAAAATTTAATGCTGTTGATATAAATAAGATCAATGAATATTAAAGATGAAAAAAGAATACTTAAAAACTAAAATTAGTAAGAGAAAACTGTTTGAAATTTTTAACTAAATTTCACAAAAATACTCTTAGGTCATATCAATACCGAATGAAAATATATGCTCAATCGGTTAGAAGCATAAAAGTTTAACATGCAAAATATGTTGTTTATTTACAAAATAAACAGTAGACGAATTAAAAATATTAAAGATTTTCTTACCTCTTGGTAACTTGCGAAAATATGGTACATCCGGGCGTATACGTGCTTTTGTCATTCTATTAAATAGGTTCCTCCATCCTCAAAACTCACTTTTTGAACTGATTTTGACCAAACTTCACAGAAACACATTTGAGTTTTCGGAATCAATATACACGTATGTATACATGTACATTTGTATACATACTGACATTATATTAAATATGTTTAGCTGATAATAAGAAATTAAAAACAAAAAAAGTCCCGTTCTGTGAGCGGTACCTACTCTGCCGTCATAAGGAAAAATTGTATACCTCCATTTTAATAGTTTTGAGATAAATGCATTTAAAAAGTAAAATCACTTTGCTCGCCTTAAATTAAATTAAATTGAAATTTTTAAAGAACGATTTGTTATTAGAAAAATGATGTTAATTTTAGTGATGACCTAGAAAAATGAACTTGCGACTTTTAGGCTTAGTATAGGCACATATGTAACTTGCACGAAAACTGCAATGAAATTTGCGTCCGTGATTTTTAACCATTTGCAGTAGGAAATATGAATTTTTAGCTTTACACAAACATAATAAACTATTTAACGGTTCCAATTATGGTACTAAATTAATTTTTGAATTTTGACGTTCACGCCCTTTTTTCTTAGAACGGCAGTACTACTAATTGTTGTTAAGTGTAAACATTTATAATTAAAATAGATTGCATTAATTTTAGCATACGAAAAAAGTTGTGTCAAAATCGTAGGAGCTGTTTTTGTGAAAAAAAAACATTTTCAATAACGGTTTTTTTTATTTTTGTATGAAGGTACCTTTATTTTTTCGATTTAAAATAGCTTTTAATGGCCTTTAAGCGCCAGCTATAACTATCATTGAAACTCATCATTGAAAATTAAGCGATTGATTTTGAGACTTTTAGAAAGTAAGATCATTTATTATTTTGATGGACATATGAAACTCAAGACTTAATTAACATTATTGTCAAAAATAAATTTCAAATAGGCCCAAAATTCAACTTCCAACTTTTTACAGTGGTTTTTTGTCAAAAAATCTATGTTATTTAAACTGAAGTTAATACAAATTGCGTATGACAAAGGCCCTCACAATGTCACTGATGAGTCCATGTGAGATTTCCGGACGAAACGCCAAAAAAGTCAGTAAAAACTATTTTAAATCAATAACTCAACAAGTCCAATCCTTAATGCTAATAGACCGAGAGCCCACAGCAGATTTTGGGTGTGATCGATAGCAAAAAAAAGAAGTATAGGCGTCGAAAGCTGAATTAAAAGCTATTCAAAAAATCAAAGTCTTGCTGTCCACAACTGGGACGTGTCGAATTGGGACTCTAGGAATGATGTTCGTGATGTCTGGTCTTTCTTCGGAAAAACCAGCCGCATCATGATTATCATATGAATCTCATATTGCCGAGCTGTGAACCTCCTCGGGGTGGCACGTGGGCAACGTAGGTGCCTGTAGGAACTACCGGTTTGTTTTTGTCAATGAGGTAATTACCCAGATCACGACGATTTATCGTAAGACTGAATTACTATCCGCCTGAGACATTGCTTACCTGGTTCTTCACTACAGCGTACATACGGCGAAACACAGCAGGTTATTGATTTGGTAAGCAGAACTGTAACTAATCAGCCCTTGGTTGCTTTTTTGCGCCAAATCCAGGGTTCTCGTCCCTGCTTCTTTGCAGGCACGAAAGTGCGAAGCGAAGAAACTAACTAAACTGCGGGATTTACTTGTCATGAGTAATGAACGCGCATGTCAAATTACTGGATATGAAAATATCCATAATTTTAGTGAAGGTCGACCTTTACACAGTAGCAAATAATAGTAGCAAATAAGAAAAGGTACCACGGGCTTGCAAGTTTCCTACACTTGTGAGATGGGTTGGCACCTTCGGGGTGCGTCGTGGTGGCCGTGGTTGTGATCAAATTCGCGATCAGTTGAAGTATCTGACACTGCTTTGATTAGATAGAAAAAATCTTTACCAAAGTGAGTTGTTCTGCAAAGCAATCTCAATTGGAAGCTGACGAAAGTCTCTTCTGTTTGGTAGTGACGAAATTATATGGGTTCACAGTCTAGTCAGGCTGATGAACACATAAAAATATAACACTTTCTCAAAAAGATGAGACTGTAGTTGGCGGTGCTTGTCGGACATTCTTCCACACTATCCGGGGGTAGCCCGGGGTGGAATTAGGCCTTAATTGGCAGGTGTCCACCTTAAGCTCGCCTCCATACTGTCCACAACTGGGGCCTTTGCGAGAAACAGTGCATCGAAAAAAAAATATGAATGCAACTTCGAAGATAATCGTTTTAGTCGAAATTGGTTTTCACTCCTCCCTAGATAAGCTCCTCGGATGACATATCACGGAATCTGAGACCATTTGAGTGTATAGTTCAATCAATTCACTTCTACACCGAGAAGATCAATCAATTCACTTCTACACCGACGGATCGAAGACCGACGATTTGGTTGGTGGAGGTTTGTACTCTGATAGACTAAATTTAAGTCTCTCATTCCGTCTTCCTAATCACTGTAGCGTGTTCCAGACGGAACTTCTAGCGATAAAAGAAGTACTTTCTTGGCTCAAAGAAAACGTGATATCAACCTCGGATATCCGCATCTTCTCTGATAGCCAAGCTGCTATTAAATCCCTGGACTCTGTCTCTACAAAATCTAGAACAGCCCTTAACTGTCGATCATCTATGTTGGAGATGGCGCAACAGTTTAATATTCACCTCTGTTGGGTGCCGGATCATAGTGATATTCCAGGTAATCGTAAAGCTGATGAACTCGCTAGAAGTGGAACATTACTACCCATTTTACCTGAAAAGCTAAATATTGGTATACCCATCGCTACGTGTAAACTTTTGCTGAAGCAAGAAGCTTTGAAGAGAATAAACATTAGGTGGGACAATATCACTACTTGTTTGGCGACAAAACAAATTTGGCCAAGCCTTGGCTTAAAGTGCTCCAAGTGTTTAATATCTCTAAGCAGACTGCACATCAGCTCTATTGTAGGTGTCATAACGGGGCACTGTTTGATAGGCAGGCACGCAACGCGGCTTGGCGTGCTTTTAAATGATTTTTGCAGAAGCTGTATGGACGAGGAGGAGGAAGAATTGATTCCTCACTTTCTCTGTGTACTTGCCCTGCTCTTTCCCACAAACGTAGGCTCTACTTAGGAGATTACTACTAAAACGATCCTAGTGATCTGGCAAGCAAAGACATTTTCAGTCTTGCACGCTTCGTCAGGAGCTCTATATGGTTTCACGAGTGAGGAAGATTTTTACAAGATTCGTGTGGTATCACAAGGGGCCATCTTGTATGTCAGTATTGATCACTGACAGCCACTTCTACCTAACCTTCCCACCCAAAGGTAGCCTTTACTTAAATTATTATTATTATTATTATTTTTTATTAACAAGTAATTAAAATTACATGGTAATAGTAAATTAACGAGCCTAGCTGCGGAGACTATTGGCTCTCTTTTTTAGTTTTTATATAATAATTTTTGCGTTAGCTAGAAAATCTGATATTTTTTCTATATTTGTGGGACTAGGGTTTTGAAGAATTTCATAGATTGATACATTTTTAAATAAGTTTTTGATTATGGGTTGCGATACAGAGCAATGTTCTAAAATATGCGTAAGGTCTAATCTGGTGTTGCAAGTAGCACATACTGGAAAAGTGTCTTTGTTAAGGAGGTGCTGGTGAGAAGATGATGTGTGTCCAAGTCGTAATCGTACAAAGTTGGAGATTTTGTGTTTGGAAATGTTTGTTGGGTATACGGGGGTGAGTTTATCTGGGTTTACTTTTTTGTAGTGATGGTGGTATAAGCTCCATTGGTAATTTGTGCTAAATTTTGATGCTTTTTGTATATGTTTTAGCAAATCTAATTTGGTGTAGGTATTGAAGTTGAATACCGGGGAGTTTTTGGCCGAGTTAGCTGCAATGTCAGCATACTCGTTTCCCTGAATTCCAACATGCCCAGGAGTCCACATCAACTTTATATTGTTTGGCGATTTGATGAGTTGATATCTGATTTCAGATATGAGTTCAGTGTTGTTGTTAGGGTTTTGTATAGCGTTAAGGACGGATATACTGTCAGAGCATATAATGTGTTTTTCTCGGTGACTCAATACGGACTTAGTGGCTTGGAGAATGGCAAATGCTTCTGCAGTGAAAACTGAGGTGAATTCGGGGAGATTACCAATGCTGGCTATGGATCCGTTTTCATGTGTCACAGCAAATGATGTGTTTTCCGTAGACTTCGAGCCATCAGTGAAGATGAACTTCCACCCTGCCGATTTAAGGTCGATTGAAGTTGCTGTGAAGAGCTGGCGGTAGGTGCTATTACTGGTATTTGCTTTCTTGTAATTAGCTAAAGTCATTATCAAAGAATCCGAGCTAATAAACCATGGGGGATAACGTGGGGCAACCAAGCGCACCCGATTGGTTGGTAGTTTTAACTGCCTTCCTTTCGCGAGGATCGTGGCGATGGCGGATGGTATTCTTTTGGTGAGTTTCTGGTCGAGTGCTTTTTTGAAATCGTTGTCGATTATCGAATTTTTGGAAAAAGTGAGTTTCGCAAATAGTTTAGTGGTAATCATATCTCTTCTCTCCTCGATGCTGGGAAGTCCTGCTTCTGCCAATATATTCGGAATAGGTGTAGTCGGGAAGGCGTTGATACTTCTTCTTGCTGCATCGTGGTAAACTGGTTTTATTATTTTTAAGACTGATTTAGGACAGTGCCCATATATATACAACCCATAGTCAATTTTGCTTAAAACTAACATTCTAGTGGTGTTTGCAAGAGTGTTAATATGCACATTACTTTTATTTGAAGCTAGATATCTAATGATATTAGTTCTCGCAGCTAGGGATTTCTTAAGTTCTATACAATGTTGTTTCCAAGAATAATTTTTATTGAATACTAAACTTAAAATACTTAAATTACTAACATTTTCGATTTCTACATTATTTACATTTATATTTAGTTTTGAGCAATTTAGTTTTCGACAAATATGAAGTAATTTACATTTTTGAATAGATAATTTAGCACCTGAGTTTTTAGACCAATCTAAAATGTCTTCTAGAGCGATTTGAAACAAAATTTTACTTTGATTCATATCATTAATTTTGCATAATAAATAAATATCGTCTGCATAGATGCAGTGATCTAAGAGTCGCTGCTTTGCTAATATTGTATTTATATCATCAAAGGCAATTATAAATAATACTACCGAGAGAGGTGATCCCTGCGGTATACCGTTATGCATTGGGTAGTTTGAGGAGTAGATGCTATTGGTTTTTACCCAGAATGTTCTATTCATTAAGAATGATCTTACATAACCGTATATTCTTTTTCCGACACCCCATTTTATTAGATTTTTAAGGACTATATGTAAGCCAATTCTATCAAAGGCTTTTTCGAAGTCGAGGGAGAGGATGGATATATTGTTTTTAGCTGACAGTGCTTTCGTGATAAAATAGTCCATATGAAGGAGGGCATCGGCGCATCCTCTGTTGGATTTAAAGGCAACTTGGTTAGGACTGATAAGCTTGTTTGTTTCAGCAAACCATAATAAGCGTTTCGCAATTATCTTTTCCATTATTTTCGATAGACATGGGATAAGGGAAATCGGGCGGTATCCTTCGATTGTGTTTCTATCTTTTTTTGGCTTCGGTATAGGAATAATGGTGGAAGATTTCCAAGTGTGAGGAATAATCGAGTTGTCTAAAATATTATTATAAAGATCAATTATTCTCTGTTTAATTTGCTTAGGAAGATTTTTTAGCATAGGGTAAGATATTCTGTCTCTGCTTGGTGTCTTGCCTTTAACCTTGCTGAGCGAAGTTTCAAATTCTGTAAAAGTTATCGGTTGTTCAATGCGTCGAGAAGTCGGATTGGTAGCGTGTGTCACTGGGTTATTAAGAATATCTAATTTTGCTTCGATGAAGGTATTCGAGAAATTTGAGTTTTCCGAGGCTTTTGACCAAGTTTGCGCAATAAAGTTAGATATTTTTGGCGGGTCTATAATAACTTCGTTATTGGATTTGATGCTACTTATTGCAAGTGAGGTGGAGTTACCAGTTAGACGACGGATATTCTGCCATATTTTGACGGGAGGGGAGTTGGGGTTTATATTGGAGGTGAATTCAGAGAAGCTTTTTGCTTTGCTGTCTTTGAGTAACCGTCTAAATTTAGCATTTGATTTTTTGTAAATGATTAAATTATGTGTTGTAGAACTTTTTTGAAAATTTTTTAGTGCGTTCATTTTTTCTTTACGTAGTAATGAAAGTTCAGGGTTCCACCAAGGTACTACCTGTGTACGTTTGATAGGTGCAGATTGAGGAATCGAAAAATGTGCAGCGGTTCTGATTGCTTTTTGCAGCAGAGCAGCTTCTTTGTTATTGTTTGAGGACGGGTCTATGTCCGCCAAGTACTCAGTAGTTTTTTGTTTAAATAGTGTCCAATTGGATAGGTCGGTTTTGAATTTCGGTACGAATTTGTTTTGTATTGTTATACGTTCAGTATTTAATGTAGTCAGTATCGGGAAGTGGTCACTGTTATGAAGGTCATCTAATGTCTTCCAATCAATTTTTGCGAGCAACTCGGGTGAGCAGCAAGTGACGTCTACATGTGTGAAAGTATTGTGCGTTGAAAGGTGGGTAGGAGATCCGTCATTCAAAATAACCAGACTTTTTTCTGAGAAGAAATTTTCCAGTAAGACACCCTTTCTGTTAGTATTTGGCGAGCCCCAAAGGGTGTTCCACGCATTAACATCACCTCCAAGTATAATTGGGAGATTGACTTGGTTTATAATATTAATTAAGTCGTTTTAATCGACCAATTGTTTTGGGGGTAAATATATGTTAAGATATGTAAATTTTATTTTATGTTGTATTTCCACAGCAAGAATTTGGAGGTTAGAGTTCAAGGAAATGATTTTATGAGGAGTGTTTTTTTTAATTAAGAGAGCTATGCCTTGCTTACTAGTATCATTACTTGGTGAGTTGTAAAGATAACCGTCAAAAGCTTTTGGGAAATTTAGCGTCTTATCAAAGGGACAGTGGGTTTCCTGGATGGCAACTATGGTAGGATTATGGTGTTTTATTATAATATTGAGCTCATCAAGATTATTAATGAATCCATTCATATTCCACTGTAGAATATTGAGAGCTGCTTTAGCACATGAGTTCCACGCACTTATTTTACCTGGGGTAAGAGAAGGGTGGGAAAAAGGAATATTGTTTTTTTTTGTGTTTGTGTTGTTTACTTTTTGTTGTAAATTATAAGAGTTGGTGTAATTATGTTGTTCGGGGCTTTGACTCTGCAACTCGGATGTTGAATCAATCAGGCTCCTCTCAGAGCCTGATTGATTCAAAACTCGAACTGCAGAGTCAGTTAATTGGGTTAAATTATCATTATTGCATATCGACATCATGATGGTTTTCTGCATCGTTATTATCTATGTAATATTCGTTGTTACCCAAAAGTTCTTGGGTGACAGCTGATATAGGTGAATGAGTGATTAAAGAGTGAGTTTTTGAGTAAGGTGTAGTAGAATTAAAAGAAGATAGGTTATTTGTATTAGAATTTGTGTTTGAGAGAGTTGTTTGTGTGTTCAAGATGGATTGAGTGGTTTGAGAGGCGGAGGTGTATGAGCTCGATGGCACGGTAGTAGTGTTAGGGTTTTTCTTTGATAGTGTAGAGAGATGAGGTTGTTGTTCGGTTGTAGTTGTTAGAGCAAGAGATGTGTTTATTGTGGTAGGTAAAGGGAATGAGTGTGTACTTTCTTTATCTGTATTTGATGTAATAGGTTTTGTGATTGTTTTTGACAAATTATTAGAATTTGGTAGAGGAGGGGCATGGGACGAGCTTGGAAGGGGGGTTTGGAGATCGTTGGATTTACTGTTAAAGTTAGATGTTTTTTTTATTGTTTCGGCGAATGTTTCAGTTTGAGGTGGGATTTGCGTTGCATTTTGTTGACTATATATACGTTTGGCTTCTGCCATACTGCATTTTTTAATGGTTTTTATGGTTAAGATTTCTTTTGCTTGTTTGTATGAAGGGCAGATTTTGGATGATGAGGGGTGGGGTAGAGCGCAGTTAGCGCACATTATGCGAGTACATTGGCTTGGAGTATGAGGGGGAAGGTTACACGATTCGCATTTTGTACTGCCATTGCAACGTTTTACCGTATGTCCCAGTAACTGGCAATTACGGCATCGCATTGGGTTGGGGACGTATTCTGTTATTTTTGCTGTGTAAAAGCCAATATCAACTGATTTGGGAGTTTGATAGAGGTCAAATGTGAAAATCATTAGACCTGTAGGTTTTTGCTTTCCATCATCACCTTTCTTAAGAAACTTGTATATGTCTGTGACACCCTGCAGTTTCATTTCGCTAACAATTTCTGTTTCGGGTACGTTTATGAGGCACGGAGCGTAGCAAATTCCTTTGGATTGGTTGAGTCGATCATGTAGCTTCACAGTGACTGGGCAGACACCAGCAAGGTCTTTAGCTCGAAGGAAGATATCAGCAATCTTTTGTGACTTCACAAATATTAATAAACTTCCATCGCGAAGTTGACTTATACTTTCGTAATCTTTACTGATAGCATCGATGGATCTTTTGAGTAGAAAGGGGCTTAAGGAAGTAATGGGCTTTTCACTAGTTGTAGGAGAAATAATAATGAAACGAGGATTTTTTGCACTGGATTGAGATGGGAGGTCTGGGAAGATGTTCAGCGGCAGAGTGTTGTGTTTTGGTTTTTTTTTTTTTGGTTGAAGGTCGGGGTCAGGATCAGGATCAAGAATCCCAAATCGGCCACCAGCATTATTAGGCCGGCTGGCCATTTTAACTTTTATGTTTTTATTTCGATCAATAGAGAGACTCTAATGAAACACCGAGAAAGAGAAAGAAGTAAAAAGAAAAAAAAAAAAAAAAAAACGGTTTAAAGGGGGAAACCGGTTTACGCGCTAGGCGGCAAAAACTAATCACACAGTAACTTAATGAACGATGTTATCGGTTCGAGAGTTAGTCGGTGACTGTTACTTAAATTAATTTATCGATTTTATTAAGAAAAGTTGTGGAGCCGTTTTTGAGAGAAATACGATTATAAAAAATTGCAAAAAAATTGTTAAAATTTCAAAAAAAAATGAAAAACACGTATGTGTGGAAACGCTATGTACCAATTTAAGAGAAAATCAATCTAACCGTTTTGGCTGTAGCTCAATGGACAGACAGACAGACAAAATTGTGAAACCAATTTTATTTGTCTTCTCTATTATTGTTATTACAATTTTGATCAAAATCTCGTGTTCGATTTTTTTACGAATGCCCAACTTGCCACTTGCCATAAGGCACCTATACAGGGTGTCATGAAAATAATGGATAACTTTGCAACTAGTTATAGCAGGCCTTATGACCTTTCCAGAAAAAAATATTAGACATATATTATTTTCACATCAATGTTTAGTATTAGATGTTTTTTACTACTTGCGATATAGGTACTATAGGGCAAGTTTTGGATTCGTGCAAAAAAAACTTTCGAAAAAACTTTGTCTGTCTGTCTGTCTGTCCGTACCTGCACCTACAGCCTAAGCCACTGAAGCGATTTTCTTCAAATTTTGAACTTAAGGTTTTTTTGTAACTCTCCAGAGGGGAAATTGAATTTTTTTGTTTAGCTCAAGGCAAAGCTGATTTATCTCAAAAACGGTTCCAACGATTTTGATAAAAAAAATCAGTGCATTATTGTAGATATAATGTACCTTCTGGTAAGAAAAAAAATCTCAAAAAAAATTTATAAACGGTACCTACCTGCCATTTAACGTTTTTTTTATTTTCGATTTTCTCATTAACCGCTCATCCGATTTCAATAAAAAAATTCACAAAAGCTTTGTTAGAATATAAATAATACTGCATACCAAAATTTTGGATTTTTAAAAAATGATTCAATTTTTTTTTTTTTGAAAATTCAATATTTCAAAAACGGGTTGATGAATTATTTTGAAATTTCAGTTTTAAATATATATTAATATACACTCAAAATTGGCATACAATATTTGGTACAAATTTGTAGCAAATTCAATTCTCTATGCAGTTTATGTAGCAAAACTTCTTATCCTTTAACTGTAAATAAAAAGTTATAATCAAAAACACACAAATATTTTCAATGTTAACATTTTGATAATAACTTTTTTATTAATAGATTTAGGGTAAAAAGTGTGTTAACATAAATTGAAGAGAATTGCATTTGCTACAACTTTGTACGAAAGTTTTTTTTCTAAGACTGATAATACTTAATAAGTTACCACGGAAAACTTTTGAGAGCTCCTTTTCCAATATGGATTGGGGTCATAATTCTGTATATGTCAAAATTCGGAATACAAAATTCTGTATTCCCAAATTCTGAAACTTAAAATTCTGTGAATCAAAAATTATGTAAGTGCCAAAATTCAGTTTCCAAAATTCTGTATTTCTAAAGTTCTAAAAAAACAAAATTCTGTAAATACATTTCTGTATTCCATAATTCTGTATTCCAAAATTCTGTAAATGATGAAAGAAAAATTGTTTTGATAATGAAAAAAAAAATGCGTACATTTTTCATTATCCATTAGAGCCGTTTTTGAAATAAATAAGCCTTTCCTTAATGGTTGCATGGCAAGTGAGCCAAAAATTTCAATTTCTAGCTAGGAAATCACCAAAAAACCTTAAAGTCAAAATTTGAAAAAAATCGCATCATTGGTTCTGCCTGTAGAATCTACAGTGTAGATCCGCAGGTACAAACAGACAGAGTTTTACCACCCAATTGAGAAACTCACTTTTTACGTCTTCGTTTGACCAAAATCTCGAGTTTCATTTATAACGAATCTATAACATCCTTATACAGATAGTAGTTGCAAAGAAAGATCAATTTGGTGTATAAAAATTATAAATTGGAATAGATTTAACTTAACCAATCTCACTAACAGCTGGCAAAATCACCCTTATATAAAAATATGCAGTGGCAGATTTTTTCCTGATGCATGGTTATGTCAATACTTTTTTATCTTTTTTAAATAATCTTTTGTTTGTCACTGATTAATTAAGCAGACAATTTGTATGCTTTTAGTTTGATTAGCTTGATTTAATTAAGATCAATTAAGCGGAATCATCAATTATACGGGACTTCATCGATTAAAAGTAAATGTTTAACTTACATTTAAAAAATATTCGAATTTAAATTTTTCATTCAGTTAAACGGGCGAATAAAATATTGTTTTTAAAACGTTACTTTACGCACTTTTTCAAAAAGTTTAGCAATGTATACCTATACATTTTTCAAGGAACTTCTTAACACGGACCATAATTGATACTTTAAAAAATTTGATAGCGTCACTGCACTATTATAATAATTTTTATTTTTTCTCCTATTTATAATACATCAAACATATAATTAAATAATAATTCTTATTTGCTCATTATTGATTTAATTTATTAGTTTATTTTTTTATTTTGTTTGCAATCTACAGCGTAAACTGGTTTTATATAAAATAACCCTGAGAATGAAGATGTTCATAACACTGATAATGCACGATTTTATTATTAAAAAAAATATTCAGACAACAGTGTTTGCATTTTAGATTAAGAAGAAAGCATGATTAACTATAAATGTAAATGCATATATGTTTACATATATGTCGCTACATTGAAAATAACCTAACCTACCTATCTATGTAGGATGTATAATTTATTTACTAGTAATTTATTATCTATTAAAAAATCCCCATCTTCAAATATAATATCATGATAAGTGATGTTTCCCGAAGATAGCCCTTGATTGACTTTCATTGCAATTTGAGATCTGCACTCAGAGTCAGAATCAAGAAATGCTCTTTTGAATAAAACATGTCGGCCTCTTTTTGAGTGTTAGGTATGTGATGTGATGTAACACACGCGTACAGAATGTGAATATTAAAATTCATCTTCACAAATAAACACACACACTAACAACATTCAAATAAAATGTTTTCTTCGATCATATATCACTTTAAAGAACGATTTAAATGCGTTTAATACTTTTTATATTTTTATATATTTTTTCTATAATTTCTTGCATATTTTAAAAGTTCCGTGCGACCCAGCCGTGCATTTTATTTTTAAATGGTTATGTTCGTACACCTCAAGGTAGCCCTTACTAAAAATAATTTATTGAATTTTCTTAAGAAGAGTTCTTTTTAAGAAAAATTAGATTTTGTAAAATGATGAAAAAATACTATGCACTAATTTTTAAGAAAATCGATCCAGGTTGAAGCCAAACAGACAGACAGAATTGTGAGCCCCACGTTTTCGCCTTTTCTATCATCATAATGACAAGTCTGATCAAAGTCTCGAGTTCAATTTTTACCTACAAATGTGATCGTTAGGAGCCCATCTTTAATGGGCCTAAACTGGTTCCATATAAAAAAACTCTATTTTTTCAGATTTTTATTTTCATCCCCTTTAGTTGCTATTAAGATTAGCGATTAATTTACCCGCCATTTTTGTTTGCATATGAAAATCTGCCATAAATTCAAGTTTTTTGGAAAGCCAGAAGTCCATTGTTATTGTTTACTTTTACATCAAGTTCTTTCTTTTTCAAACTTCTATGAACTTTTTGGCAGAATTTACGCGAATCACCTAGCATGCAGAAAAAAGGGAATCGAATTAACCTCCAAATCGATTATAATTGTAGGGGATACAAATAAAAATATGAAAAATTGGAATTTTGTTTTCTTCATTTGGAGCTGATTAGGGCCCATCAAACCCAAACAGATACATATATGTAAATACCACCTTAATGTACACATTATTGCAAGTAATAAAACTAGCCCGTAATAGAAATAAGTGTTCGTTCTCGAGAACAGATGTTTTTTGTTTGTATTTTTTTGATTAAAAAACTGTTTACTATTATACAGGCCTCTTCCTCCAGATTCCGGTGAAGGCCCCAGATTTTAGATTAGAAAAACTCCATCAACTAATTTAAAGCAATTCAGGCAAATATCATAATTTTTTCCCATGAAAAAAGATTTCTTATGGTGCCATGTAATTTTTTACTTTGGAAATTTACCAACTTTGGGACGAAATCGTTAAATCGTGTAATGGCCCAAAATCTGGAATTATTATTTGTTCATAAATAATAATTCCATATTTTGGAGTATTTACACACACAATGCATTGAATAAAATTACCTATGTATTCCTTATTATTCCGATAACTAAAAAGAAACCCAAAACTTATTTTTGAAATTTGTACCTAAAAGGAATCAATAAACAAATAGGTACACGGATTATCCTCACAACTTTGAATTTTGTTGTCACTGACAAAATTCATGAATTAATTTTCCCTATGGCCCGCAGTATAAAGGTGTCCAACACATGAACTGCAAAGAATCCATTGCACAAACCCGAAATCGCATACAAAAACCGTTAAACTTAACGAATAACTGAAGCTTATCGTAGATAACAACCAAAATTGGAAAATGACGACGGTAAGCTACAAAAAAAAATACCATAGTAACCGTTTTTAGGACAAACAAAGTAGTTCTCTGTCCCAATTTGCATACAAAATCAAAACAGAAAACATTTTTATTTATTATTTTGCTCTAGTAATTAAAATATTAAATATTCTCTGACGATTATGTTTCGCCGTGTTAGTAAATTATCACTTTTAACAACAAAAGATGATAGGATAAAAGCTATAAATGAACGAATCAATTTAACGGAAAAACATTTGATAGAATTGTGCTCAAATTTTGCTTCTTGCACGAGGAAATTGGCTAAGTATGGTTTGAGACTAGACACACAAGGAACATCTATGCATTTTGCTCTGCTTCTTGTTTGATTAAAACATACATTTTTTCAATTTAAGATGCCGAAATTCCTTCGATGAGCTCGCCAAAGGCTTCAAATCATATTCGGAGGATGAGGACATCAATGAGAGCTTATGTGAAGGTCTTAAGAGTTTTACCAATTCAATAACTGTTTTGGCTGATTACATCGACATTGAAGTCCATCGGATGGAGTTGAAAGTAAGGATTTTCGTACATGCCTGTTTTAAAATGTCCAACCTATCATACCATATGATTTTTAATAGATTATTAATGAACTATCTCAATTCGAGAATATATGCAAGGCAACTCGAGAAAGTCTTCGCATTGCAGTTATAGCCAGGGACAAAGAAGTCCTTCGTCAGAAGCAAATGATGGAAATTAAATCGAAGTTCTCTGCTAACACCGTAAGTTCGATATTACAATTACTTTATTTTTAAAAACATTTACATATGTAGTTTGTTTACATTTACACGATTTACGTACTTATATTATTTACATAGTATTTACATTACCTCAATAAAGTGAACACAACTAACACACCTTTTACCAGTTTAAACACAATTGGCAATTCTTTATTATTT
This sequence comes from Dasysyrphus tricinctus, assembly GCA_963921185.1. NCBI lineage: Eukaryota > Metazoa > Arthropoda > Insecta > Diptera > Syrphidae > Dasysyrphus > Dasysyrphus tricinctus. The sequence goes on from OY992531.1 coordinate 200,788,204, forward strand.
TAAACGTTCAACGAGAACTCAAAGTACATTTCACATTTTTTAAAACAAGTTGAAAGTTAAGATCTCTATTTTTAAGTATTTAAATTAATTTTGTTTTACGTTGATATGTTTCTAGTCAGCTGCTGATTCTGAACTCATCAAAGCTAAACTTGAGGTTAATCGAACTAACAAAGAAATCGATGAAATAATCAATAATTTTGAAAAACGCAAATTACACGATCTTAAACAAATTCTCAATGATTTTGTTCTTATATCAATGAAGCAGCATTCAAAAGCCTTAGAAGCTTTGTCAGCTACTTCTTATGATATTTCAAATATCGATGAGAAGCATGATTTGAAAGAATTTCAAAAACTTATGAAAATTGACGAGGAACCGAATAAAAAAATTTCATTAAAGAAGGGTCTTCGAGCTGCACAATCGATGGATAATTTGGATAGAGATGATCTGATGAGTCCGGCTAAGAACAGAAAAAGATTATCTAGTAGCATTAAGAATCTTTCAACAGAAACCCATACTGATGATGATGATGACGTGGATGATGAGGTTAGTATTGTATCTGTTCAGAGGAAATAGTAGTTATTTGTCTTGTAAAAATTGAAATTAGTGTAGCAGTAATTGGTAGCTTGCGACCGAGGAAGACAAGACAAAACCGCACATTAAAATGTACTGCTATCGTAAGTCTTCTAATTATTGATTTTATGTTCGACGGTCGAGCTGTATAAGCAATTCGAGTAGCGATTAACTCGATGATTGCATCATAGTTCCAATGTGTGATTCATATAGGAGCTTTAATAACCGTAATTTTTCTAAGGCCGCGTTCAGATCAGTAAAAATTTACGTTGTGCGTCATGTGCCTTGAATTTTGTATTCGCCACAAATATTTTCGCCGAAAACTCAAATTAATTTGGAAATAAATTTTTGCGTAGTATGCCGTGCGTGAGGGCTCAGTTTGCATTAAAATGTTTTATATTTTATGTCGTCCACATCAAAGCACCTGTGTGCCGCAAATTTTTCGTGTGCGTCGAAAATCCATCGGAATCGGATAGCATGCGTTGAATGTGACACACAAATTTGTGTGCGTCCGGACGTCCACATTGACGTATTTTTTTGCATTCACACAAATATTTGCGCCGAATACGGTGCACAACGCAAATATTATTGATCTGGACGCGGCTTAACACAAGTCTAATTTTTGTTAAAGTTATTGAAAAAATAAAATACATATGTAATAACAATACAGTAGGCGCTCGATATAGTGAAGTAATAAACATCAGGCCTGTTCTCTTTTTCGAGGCTTTCTAAAAGCGAATTTCCGAATTTGATCCAAAATGCACATTTCGTTCGATGTGAATAAAAAGCAGAAACAATTCCTCAGAGCTCTCAAGCTTTTAAATGTTTGCGCGAAATTTGTATACAAAATACGTTTTTATATAAAATGTTGTGTGTTCACTATTATGGATAGTTCACTATTTCGAGATTCACTAAATCAAGCGTCTACTGTATTTCATTTTTTCGAATGTTCCAACAAAAGTTTGATCTTTACTTAATAAATTAGTGATGCTGATGATTGTTTAAGTTACAAATTCCGTTTTTGTTGCCGTGTGGTTTTTCCCTAGATTTAATTTCGTTTCACAGAATTCATAATGATAAAACCAAGAAAAACGATGTTATCAGAAACTAAAGTATTAGACTAGTTCCAGGGTCCTAACATTCTTATTTATCGTGTCACCTTTTTGAATATTTTAATTTGGTAATAGTTTGGTATTTGCTCCAACTCCAAGTAGTAATTTAAATAAATCAGAGTTCTGCTATTCATTCCATGCATCGGATCAATTTGAAGTTAATAATAAGAAATTAATTGTGCATTTAATTTGTTTTTCAGGATTCAGATGTTGAATCAGTAGAGGAAGAAGAAGAATCCCATAGCGACAGTGAACAGTCTGGCTCGCAGGATCAGTCAGAAGAATCTGAATCAGATATTCCTCAGAAACCAAAAAAGCCTAACTTCCGGGTAAAAGAAGAAACATATTGGAAAATAAAGATTCCTTCTAATTTTTGCCATTATTTCCAGATTGCAAAACCAAAAACATCAATTGGCATACCCAAAGAATCCCCACCATCAACATCGGCGGCCTTTACTGGTCGCATGGTTACCGTCAGTGAAACAAAAGGCGACCCACCAACTATAACGCCCCGCCAAACAATCGATTGCACTGGAAGAAAAAAACTAAACCACAACGAGTAATAAAGTTCTATAAACTAATATTTTATTAATTTTGTTTTCATTATTTGTGTTGCTTGCCGTTGCTGATAACGCAAACGAACATTAATTATTATGTGGGTGGTGTTCCTTTCCCTCTGTTTACATCAATGCACCGCGCTGATAAATGAAGGAAATTTGCATTCAATCTCCCCCTCCTGGGATTTGGTTTTAGGTTTTGTGGGTTAGTTAAACATGATACATTTTCTTTTCTTTTTTGTATAAAATTACTGTTTTTTTACAAACTAAATGAATATAATAAGCAAATGATATTCTTTTTTTAAAAAAATCTCATTTTTTTTAATAATTTACTGATGGGAAAATTACTTCTCTGGTCCCTCGACTCCGGCCTGATTCATCAAGTCGGCGATGCTTTTCTCCAAGTCATCTATCCGATTACCCATGTCATCGATTCGTGTGATTATTTGATCGGACATTGTCTGGAACTTATCTTGAACATTTTGCAAAAGATTTTGCACCTGTGAAATATTAATATTTTGTAAATACAAAGTGGGTAGGTATACGTGCACTTCTTTGAAGGTTTTTTTTTTTTTGTTGCACCTCTTCCTATTGCTAGGATAGATACTTACATAGATTGTTAGTTCCTGCATGTTCTTTGGGTCCGCATTGCTATTTAGGGAGTAATTTTGTTCCAAATCACTGTCGATTTCAGATGCTTTTAGATCAGTCATTTTATTATATTGAAATTTGTGTAAATTATATTAAAAGTAATGAGCAAAATTCAGTTTTTATTCGCAGGCTTCCACTAGAAGACAACAAAAATATATATGAGCAAAATTCGGAATTTGGTTGACAGCAAGTGCTGCTGATAAAAATTTTCTGTTTGACAGATAAAATGGGTTGTGTCAGTAGGGCGTTGCCAGGGAGAACATTTTTGTTTGGGAAATATAAACAGAGTGAAGGGTGAATAGGATACAATGCATTTAATAGAATTATGCAAATCTAATAAATATTTGAGGTTGTTGCTATGACAAAATAAGTAAAAATTATTCAAATAATATAATAAAACGTGTACTGAAGTATGTACATTGTATGTACAGAACATTATTTAATATATAAACAGGACAACGTTATTGATTTACTATGGGAAGTTGTTAACCATAAAGGCTCTCCCAAACCAACGGGAAATCAAAGCGAATCATTCGCAAAGACAGTTTTTTGTTGTTGTAAAGCATTAGCCGCAATTTTACTATCCACATGATCTGATCTGGATCAATTTCTAACACGTGATTACAAAAACAACATATCTGGATCTATTTCACTATGATTTCGCGTTGGTTTGGGAGAGCTTTTAAAGGCTCTCCCTAAACAACGCAAATTCATAGCGAATGATTCACAGTAGAACAAAATATGACAGATACACAACGCTAAGGAACAACAAAAAACTGTCGTCGGCGAATGTACATACACAAAGCATTCGCAAGTCTGTTCCAGTGAGAATTGTCAAAAAATCACTTTCTTCACTGGTGTCTGTTCACTTCACGAGGATGTATGTACTAGCCTTTAAATATGTATGTACTATGTACAGTGCCAGTTGTACAAATATTAAATCCAAGGTTCTGCAATTTAAACTCACCGCCTTTGGCGAATAAACCGAAGTTGTTACATATATGGCAGCACTGGCCGTCCGAGTCAATTCAAATATTAAGGACCCGTTGTACAAACGTAGTTCACATTTTGATCCGTGGTTTAAATATGTTTACTTGCTGATTTCGGCGGAATTACTGAGGTTCAACGATGGTTCAAGGTTCAGGTATGTTATAGTAGCCCACAGTACACATATTAAAGGTAATATATTGCGCATGTTTTCAAAAATCGGTTGTCAGATACTGAACAATTAATTCTCAGAGACCTTGTCAAATTGACAATGGGTACATTCAACGCCTCAATTTCAGTACTGAATCTTCAGATTTCTGAATTCTGGCCAATCTAGAGGCTTGGAAAATTGAGAAAACTGAAAATCTAAATGTAAAATTTGGAAAGTGTTGAACATGTCACAGTACACACACAATGAACTGACAGGGGTCTCTGAGATTTTGACATATGCGCGAACTTGAACAAAAATGAAAACTCGGAATATATTACCTTTAATATATGTACTGTGATAGTAGCCAATATAATGCCTGAACCATCGTTGAACTTTAGTAAATACCCCAAAGTCAGTGAGCTCAAATTGCTGAACCAAAATTGTACAAATATTCAACTCGTGGTTCATCGATTTTAACATACCGACTCCGGAGAATGGGATGAGGTTCAACGATAATTAATTAGCTACTTTTACATACTTGAACCATAAACCATCCTTGAACCTCAGTAGTTCCAGCGAAATCAGCCACTGAAAATACTTGAACCACGGATCAAAATTTGAACCACGTTTGTACAACGGGTCCTAAGGGTATTCATACAACAGCGTAGGCCATCGTAATCGTTCTAAAGTTTAAAACTTCGTAATTCTGTCACATTTTGTATGGAAAAATTGACATATTTACGAAGTTTACAACTTTACTACGTTTACGACGACTTTACGCTGTTGCATGAATACCCTTATGCGCGAAACAGATTAACTCAGCACCAGCACCATCAACAGAGAACAGCATGCTGGCCAGCAAATATTTTTCAAACACAATGCCACAAGCACCGTCATTTCATGTGCTTGACATTCCACAGAGAAACGGAAGTACAAACAAAAACAACAAATTCCATGACCAAGGTATTTTATTTTTTGCAGTGTGGTTCCCCTGATTATAGTTGCGGAAAAGTTGTCAGCAAAGCACCAGCAACAGCAAATTTAGGACTTTGGCCTAACGACGCTGTTGACGTTGCTGGTGCTGGTCTAATCTGTGCTGAACGATTGAAAGACATTGGTCTTAAAACAATGGCCGCCGCTGTTGCTGGTGCTGGTTCAATCTGTTTCGCGCTTTATTGTAAAATGAAATGTATATAAATAAGTCTTGATCTTGCCGAGAGAGCAAGTGTTTGCTTCTTGGGGATTTGGAAAATAAATGTGGTTTTTACATAATTTTTCCCAGAGAAAAATTCGATTGTGTTATATTTAGTAAGAAGTTTAAACAGCAAGTTCAACGATAATTCAAGCCACATACTTGAGCTGCGTACCATCGTTGAATCTCAGTTAACACGCCAAAATTAGTGATTTAAAAAGCTGAACCACGGATCAAAATTTGAACATCGATTGTCGAACTAGCCCTTACACCCCGACTCCACAGGGCATACAGATTCCCAACATCACAACCACAATCCAATCAACAATCAGCAGATTTTTTCTCGCTGGGCAATTCATGTCATGTCGTTTCATATCCCTCTCACCACTACTTCGATCTTTTGCAATAATACACGCCCTTTAGACTCCAGAAAACAGTAGAAAGACTTTTTTTTAATATCCAGCTACCTCTAGATACAAGGAAAACCAGAAAAAAACTCACATGCACGTGAAACGTCAAATCTCATGGCAAGCTTTGAACAGCGTACATGTCTTGTTCAAAAATTGGTTTTCTTCGACATGTCGTCGACAAGACATGGATTTTTCTGGCTCCATTGGATTTTTATTAGACATGTTCATAGTCTTGGCATCGTTCATGGCAGGTGGAGCCAGCATGTTAAAATTCCCGAAGACAAAATCCTGCTGGTATGAAATGTCCTCACATCCGTCTACATTTAATCAAATAATGCAAAGCTGGCAATGATTTCTGCACCACCTGTACCTCAAAACTTGAAGCATATGAAAACAGTTTGACCAGCACTGGAACGTCGAACCTAGCTGTTTCACTTCCTTTTCCTTTTATTTCAAATTCAAAATAAAATTCTGTTTTAACGGCTAGCAAATTCTTTAAATACCTATCACAACAAAATTATGCATAACAAACACAATCATTCAAAAGCACAATAAATTAATCATCCAAATCTAGAATATTATCACACAAATTATTCCCATTTAAACTCATTTTCATAAAATCACTACCATCGCATGTCGGATTAAGCTCACCCTTCATCACATCCTGCAGTTTAGCCTTTGACTTTCCCACTCCAGCACCCACACTCCCAGAGAAACTTCCTTGGGCAGCTTGGTTTGTTTGAATCTGCTGGTGAAGCATCTGAGCACAAACAAGCCGTTCGTGTATGCCTCCTGATAGAAATTGATGCTGCTGCACAATTGACGTATTGATCTGCGTTTCTCTCACAAACATATTTAAATATTGTGTCATTAGGAAGGGATTTGAGTACATCAGTGGTTGAACTAAATTTGGGGTCTGGTAGAATGGGTAACCACAGTAATTTGCAGGATTCATCATGACTGGCAGTTGAGGAAAATTCGTATTTCCCAAATTGGGATATTTGCCTTTTTGTAGCCCCAAACTTTGAGAATCATTTGATTTAGGAAATGAGCTAGAAAGCTGCGTTGAAACATCCCCATCAAAGTAGCTTACATCCATTCGCTTTGGGAACTTTATATCTGTGGGAAAGTCCAGAAACTCCTTTCCATATAGTGCGTAGTTCTCCGCAGCCTGAAAGTGCTCTGGTGAACCATTTGGTGGATGTCCCATTGTTGAACAGAACATTAACCTATTTACTTCATCCAAGTATGGATCCTTGTGCCGACATGCGTTTTCAAAACTACTATTTTTCTTCCTGCTATTGCTATAAAATGATTTTTGATTTTCTCGGAGACTCTGGTACCTCGTATTTAAGTTGTCAAATGTTGCTCGTGGAGGTGGCGGTGCAGGAAACATTTCGATAATACTTTTAATTCCCGTACAAAGCGGATTTTTTGAGTCGTCAAAAGCTTCATTTTTGTAATACTCAATTGGTTCTAAGCACACATCTAAATTAAAACAAAGGACTTTCGTAATGCAAAATAGTACCTACCATCAAGAAATGACATCATACCGTTAATTAATTGCTCTGTATTTTTGTGATGTAAATTGGACTCAGATTCCATACTTGACAAGAGGTTCTTTTTTTTAATTTTGAAAACTTATCAAAACCGCCTACCTCAAATTTAGTTGCGAAAAGTATTAACGAAATTCATTGGATGGCGAAGTGAACAGTGAATAGTGCTGATCAAAATTAAAAGCAAGAGAGAAAGTAAGAGCGCTACCATATCCTCCAATCAAATCACAACGCAAGCATCTAGACGACGACGCCTTAGCTGTCCGACATATTTTGCATCGAATGGCAATGAATTGGTAACCAAATTTTAGCCCATTCCTAATGACCATATATTTAATTAATAAATTGCAAATGCTAAGAAAAAATATTTATTTAAGCGTTAAATTATCACACAACACAGAAAGCACTGGGACATGCAGCAAAGTTCTGCATTTAAAAATACAAAATTGGTCCCCAAAAAAGTTAAAAACCTTTCTTTTATAAAAATCTATTCTTCTTCACAGATGGCATAGCAAAATCCAGCTCCAGCTCCTGAAACTTTGCATGCTGTCTTCAACGGAACAAGAGTGGGACTGAACCTGAAAGAGAAAAACAAATTATTGCATTCCATTCGATTTTCAATGTCTTGCAATCTCACAAATTATCTGATGAGCCATTTCCACAGTTGCCATGTTCATTCCAACCCCATGTGTATACCATGCCATCGGTGGAACAAACTAATCCATGCTCTGATCCCAAGTGCAACTTTTTTGGAACAACTCCCTCTGGAAGGTTTAACTCCACCGGAGTACGGATAACATCACACGCTGCTCTTCCTAGTTGTCCATAGCAGTTTCTGCCCCAAAGAAATACTTTGTTGCTCTTGGTGAGAACGCCGTTATGTGTCCATCCAGCAACCAATTGCTTAACATCATCTTCGAACTCGAAGCAATTGGCCTGACCGAATTTATTGTCACCCAACGCAAGCACACGTCTCCTGTTCTCGGCCAGAATTAATAAATGGTTTTGTCCACCAGCTATGCCGTCGATTTTGAACTCACACTGCACCCGTATAATGTCCTCCATCCGATTAAACGCCACTTGGGTAATTTTCAATGCCGGGTGGGGGTCGTTCACACGCAAACGACCGAGTATGTAAATGCTGTTGTCTTGGGTGAGAACACTACAGTGCCTCAAACCGAATGTGATTTGCCGAGGTACTTCTCCTCGTGGCAGTTGCAATGGCAACGGCCGACGAACGGCAGTGAATCCCCGTTGGCACACACCCAACTGTTGGAAGGCATTTGAACCCCAAACAAACAAACAACCATCGGATGTAATTGCCCCTGAAAGATCCCAACCACATGCGAAGGAATCAATTGTAGAATCCTTGAAGAACTCACTTGGTATTGCAGTGAATATGCTTTGGTTGTCATCGGGGTGGTCGATGCCCAGTTGCCCACGATTATTCCATCCACAGGCGTGCAGGCGACCACATTGATCTAGGACAAGGACATGTCCACCGCCCCCACGAATCCCCCGAACGGCATTGACATTGAACGAGAGCCTTGGCAGTGGTTGTGGGGTAGTGCACAGTTCATTTTCCATTCCAAGGCCAAGTTGACCGTGGGAGTTGGCCCCCTAATAGAAGAAATACACGCGCATGAGAACAAATAGTTGCAATCCAAGGAACTCACCCAAGAATAAGCAGTCATTGAAGAACCACTAGCTGAACTCTGCGACCACGTTAGTAAGACAAATTTTGCAATATAAACATTTCACTGAGTTAAAGGAGTAAATAGAACCGTTAGCTTTGTGGACACAACACAAACTGTTTGCTGGACAAAAGGATTTCACAGAATTTCATCAAGAATTTGTACTCGCACTTTTGTTGGTTATTCATTTTGGGGTGTTATGTCAACAAAAAATTAATCAGGTGTTTTTTCTGACGTTTCAGTTATGACATTTTACAGTGGTGCCAGTGCTAATTAAAATTGTAGTGGTTTGAGGTGAATATTGAATATTTAGTGGTGAGTTTTGTTTACGGAATTCAGTACGCGAAAAATTGGGAACGACGACGAAGCTTTTACTTGTCAGAATTACAGCTCTACTTCGGCGATGTGAGGATTTACAAGGCACAAGGTCTTGTGTATTTCTTATGAGGTTTGTTGTGATTCGATAACATTTTCGGTATTCTAGGAAAATCCTCACAAAAAAACTCACCAAGGTGAATGGGCACGTTCAAAGACGTTAGATTTTCATGATTTCTAGCTTTCTCGAGCTCTGATTCGCCAACTACTGTCATAAAAAGAGATGAATGAACTTACAATGTTCTAAATTTATATTGAACGCAACTTTTGATTACGACAAAATAAACATATGAAGGGTATTCATAAGTACAACGGCGTAAAAGTCCGTCGTAAACGTAGTAAAGTTTATAACTGCGTAAATCTGTCACAATTTGTATGGACAGATTTTCCAATTTGCAACTCTACTACGTTTATTACGACGACTCGTTTCATGAATACCCTCATGATTTTTTATTTTAGGAGAAAGCAATTATAAATAAACAATAAAAGCTACTTACCCTGAGGCCACACGAGCCAGTACTGGCTAGCCAGTTGGCTACACACACTAACTGTCAAATTCCTATTCGTGTATATGCTGTGACGTAGGCGGCATGCCAAATTGGCTTCTCTACTGGCCAGCGTTCGGATCTTATTCCAAATGGAGTAAATCTACTCCGATTTTCAGGAAAGGAATTTAACTACTACGATATTCCACTTTTTCAAGACTGAAGATGGAACCACTTCAGTCTATCGTCTGTATGATGTGGAGTGGCATTTTAAATACTCTGTGCTCACTTATCAAGCCTGCCATGTTGCAAACTGTCATTATCTAACCATTGTATTTAGTGCATTTTTATTTTCGCTTAAGAAAGTAGCATGTTAAATGCAACAACAATTTGGTATAATTCAGTATTGTTGTTAGCCTTTGTCAGTAGTACATTTTTATCTTCGCTTACAAAAAAAAAAGGAGCATGTAAAATAAAACAACAATACGGAATTATACCGGATTGTTGTTGTATTTAACATACACGCACTAACGCCATGCAACATATCTAGCAAGAAACAACTAAAGCCAAAGTTTCGTTGTCATTTTGAATGTTTCGCGTTGGATTTGGAGAGCCTTAACTTATTTCTATCACAAAACAATTTTATCGTAAGAACTCTTGTTCAATTTTTCGTGCGCAGCGATACAAAATACGATAGATAAACAACAACAAAAATCTGTCGTCGGTGAACGTTTCGTGTAGGTTTGGGAGAGCTTTTAATCAATTCATTCGCCAGTTTTTTGGCTTTCTTCTTGAACGGAAATAAGACATAAAATAAGTTTGGTTCCGCCTTTATTCATCTTCAAACATTTTTTAGATCGCTTGGCAAATTTATAAGACTGAGTTCTTAAAGACTGGGCATGGACTCCCAGTTTTTATTTTATTAGGAGGTATTTTGTGAATAAAAATGTGAGTAAACTTAAGTTTCAATCCTATTTTTCCAAATATGCTACGAAATAGTACTACCGAACCCTGTTACTGGCTGCTCTACTGGCTTCCCAACTGGCTACGAAAAAGGCAAGCCAGTTGACGAGCCAGTTGCTCAGGTTTGTATGTGTTAGTAAGAAAATGTGAATGTATTGCGACTGGCTAGCCAGTACTGGCTCGTGTGGCCTCAGGGTTAGAGAGAGGTCACAGTTTTGATAGTTTTTTTTTGAGGTTGCTGCCAGAATACGAAACCTCACAAAGTTAAATTAACCATACCTCTGAGAGGTTGTTGTGACTTGTGATTCAACTGAAAAAGCTAGCTTTACCAGGCAGGTGTAGTTAGTTTTCTGAAAGCTTCTAATGTTGGATTAACTTTTGATGGCCACCAGTGCCTACGTTCTGTAACTTAGGCGAGAACTTCTCGCATCGAGAAAACATGGAACACAAAATCCCAACGTTTCTCGACTTGGAAAAATAAACTGTGTCTGTATCTCAATGTGAGAAACATCTCTTTTGATTTGTCTTTCCATTGGAATATCTACCGGAAACTATGTTATTGGCAGTTAAAATTCAAATATTTGTATTTTAATCAAATGTCTTATGTAGGTCTGCCGCTAGTATCGCCAAGTAGTCGAAATTCGACCTGACTCTATTAATGTCTTAACGGCAGCATATTATAAATATAAAAACTAGATTCTGCCCGAGCGATTGGCTATACCTTTCAAATAAAAAAATATGAAAATAAATTGCCATTAAGTCAGTTTAAAAGGGAGATATAGAAATGTGTTTACGTATTAATATATAAATTGTTTTTTGTTTTTTAAGGGTTATTAATGCATTTATTGAAAAAATATCAATCTAAACACATTGATAATATAGGTATATAGATATATCCATGCACTGTACAATTATGCAAATATAATCTATATAATGACGTTCCCATAATTTTGATTCGATACTTTTGGTCTAGTTTCAATTTTTTAAGCTTTCAAAAGCATACCTCACTTAAATGAAACTGAAGAATCTGAAGTATACCACACTTAATTGAAACTGAAGACACTGAGCACTAAAAAAGAAAGATTATTAATTTCACTTAAGTGAAACTGCCCATAATAACGGTTTGTTACTTTTTGTCTAGTTGAATTTACTCTTGCTTCAGAAGTTATGAGGGCTCTCGAGTGCACCTCACTTAAGTGAACTTAAGTGAAAATGAAAAATCTTAGGTAAACCTCACTTAAGTGAAACTGACAATACTGAAGCACAAAATGGACAAATTTACTAATTTCACTTAAGTGAATTATAGGTATGATCGCCCCTATTAAGGGTCTGTTACGTATCTACTTTCATTCAATTTTGTTTCTGAAGTGAGGAGAGTTCTCAAGCGCACTTCACTTAAGTTGAACTAAAGAAGAAAATGATTGATAAGTAGGTATTTCTATATTTGTTTTTAACGCTTATATTTACATTTCCAAACTACCCTCTTTGCTAAATCCAAAGGGAGAGTGTTCTTTTGTTTTTGTTTTGAAATAAAACAAATTACAAATACAAAATATTTGCCATTTCTCTACTTTTAATCGCTTTAATTTTCTTCTCACATGCGTTTTACTTGTCGAGTAATTTTAGCAGTTAAATCGAGAAATTATCTCGACTTTTTTCTTACAGAAACAGTTTAACTCACATTTCTCGATGCGAGAGTTACAGAACGTAGGCACAGGGTAACATAGGAATTTAGGAACCTCCATTCAAAATTTTGAGCCAAACTTCAAAAATCCAGAAAACTCGTCTTGTATAGCCATTGACGCCTGCCACTACTCCCTTATGCCTAGTTGATGCAAAATAAAAATTTTAGTTGGTCTTCAACAAGACAACGAAAACGAAATGCTTACGAAAAAGAAGCGGAAAATATTAATTGACAGTTGCAAAAATTCAAACGATTAAAACAAATATTAATGCAAAGAAAACGAAGGCAGCCATGCTGTAATGAAAGAAACAAACAAATGCGTTTGTTCATGATTTAGTTGTCTCATTTTTGTTGGTGGGAAATACTTGGGGCACTAAAAAAACTATTTTTGATGGAGCGAGAAACGCAATAAAATGGGAATTTAAAGAAAAACTGGTAAATTACCAGGGTGACGATGAGTTAGGACTTCATTTTGCAAACAAAATCAAAGGCACCTGCATTGGCAGTTGGCTCTTTAAAATCAATCACGTAAAATTAGCCGCAGAGAACCTCCAGTGAGAGTACAAAAGTAGGCACTTGGTTTCAAGCATTCTCAGGCAACTGTTATTTTTTTTAAATAAATGAATAGCATTTTTGATTACATCAAAACAAAGTCAAAATTTGACTTTAGACTTAAGGTATAACTATATTAGGCGGAAACCAACATACGTGGTCGTACGAAACCGATTGAAAACAAGAAATTCATACGACGCGCACATAATTGCGAAGTTGGTAGGAACCGTTTTCGACCGTTTTCAACTTTTTTTCTGTTTGATATATGAGTAAAGTCAAATCTTAAATTTTCTTTTAATTAATTTTCATATATCACATCGAATTTTAGTGGTTTCGCAAAATAAATAATTGAAAGCATATCACTCTGTGCTGTGAATAAGTAGGAGAAAATTAACATTGAATAAACAATTGTTTATATTTTTTTCACTTCCAACCACTTAAGTGCACTATGGTTGACTTGCAAAATTGACATTTCGGAGAGCTACTTGTCGATCGGTTTTGACATAAGCTTCCAACAGTTTCCGCCTATTCTAGTTCTACCCTTAAAAAATGGTAGTGATATGAAAATAAAGCCTCTCTGTGTTACGGATAGGAAATGGAAGAATTATATAAATAAATAAATAAATTGGGTGGCGCAACAGCTCGTGGAGAACCAGGGCCTAGTGACTTATAACTCTCAACCATTCCTGTGTGCGTGTTGTTGGTAGGAATGGAGGGGACCTACAATTTATGCCGAGTCCGAACGGCGAGATGAGAAGCACTTTTTCATGACAAGTATACTCTTGGAGGATTTGTCAGTTCCTCGCAAGAGGCAGTACCTTGGATAAAACATTTCTGTTTTTGGGTGGCTGGGAATCGAACCCAAACCTTCGGTATGACAGTCCTACGCACTAACCATCATGCCACGAGGTACTACGGAAGAATTACATATATACATACATTCGAAAAAACAAAACTACGAATTTCTGTGAATTTAGCCCAAAGTTCTGTCAAAGCACATAATACAAAAAAATTAAATTTTAGATTATATGATGAGTTATAAACTATCTCAAGATCAGCTGAAAAATTGGAGGTGGATTTGATAATCATTCAACATCTGGGCAGTTTGCTTCAGCATACAAAATTTATTATTATTTATTTATTAAAAAGATTAACAATGGACACAATAAAGATAAAATCTTTGAACAGTATCCTAGTTTGACTTAACAAATTTTGATTAATAAAACAAAATATAAAATATAAAGTTAATATGTACATAATTACAAAAACGATTTAACTATTATTTTGAATGATTGAGAAAAATACTACAATTAATATGATTATTCATGCAACAGCGTAAAGTTGTCGTAAACGTAGTAAAGTTTTAAACTTCGTAATTCTGTCACAGTTTGACAAATTGACAGATTTAGGCAGTTTACAACTTAACGCTTTTGCATGAATACCCTTAATAAGGGTATTCATACAGCAGCGTAAAGCCGTCGCAAACGTAGTAAAATTTTAAGCTTCGTAAATCTGTCACACTTTGTATTGAAAATTAGACAAATATACGCAGTGTAAATGTTACTACGTTTACGACGACTTTACTGCCTCTTGCGAGGAACTGACAAATCCTCCAAGAGTTTACTTGTCATGAAAAAGTGTTTCTCATTTAGCCGTTCGGACTCAGCAAAAAACTGTAGGTCCCCTCCATTCCTACCAACAAACACGCACACATGAATGGTTGTGAGTTGTAACTCACTAGGCCCTGGTTCTCCACGAGCTGTTGCACCACCCAATTTATTTATTTATATTCATACTACAGCGTACAGTTTACAATTTAACTAGGCTTACGACGACTTAACGCAGTTGCATGAATACCCTTAATAAAAAATATTTAACATACATATTATAGTGAGGCGGCATAGCGCCCATATGAAGCATGATTGTGCACTTTGTGATAAAAGCAAATAATTTTAATCATTGTTGGCACATTATAAAAGAATGATTTTTAGATATTGGGCCACTTCGTATCTCCGCCCATTTAGGTGGGCGGGGCAATTTTGTTTTGAAAATGACTTGAAATGGAAAAAAAATTATGAAAAAATAACGACAACACTTACAATATTTTGCAATATCTTTTTTGAAAGCCAAAACGGCATTCTTAAATTCAGTTTTTAAGTTAAGTTATTTGAGTAAGTACTTTTTGAAAAAATCATTTTCAAACTCAAAGTTTTGAAAAAAAATGTTGAAAAAAAATGTATACTGATTTTTTTTTTTAACTTTGCGTAGTTATATAAAAATTAAATTTTTATTTTTCAGTACTAATATCAATTTTGGGTCGAATTTTGAAAACCAATTTCTTTTAAGTCCCTTAGTTTTTGAAAAAAATTGAAAATTATTAAAACCATTTTTTTCGTAGACAAACTTTTTTTTTGGGTATTTGTCTAATTCATAACGTAATTTTTGATCAAAAACACCCTGAATTTGTATCTATTGACAAAAACAACAATATAGACCAGTAACTGTCAAATCCACTCCCTCGTCAAAAAAAAAAAAAAATATATATTAAAGAGTAAGAAACCTCATATGACAATTCTTTTTATTTAATGACTTAACACAAATAAGAGATAGAAAGCAAAAATTCAATTTAAAGACACTTTGTTATAAATTAGGTTAAAACATGCTGAATTATAATATATAATCCACTAAAAATAATACATTGTAAGACCGGCTTATACCTACTAGATATTTATAAATAATACATAATGTGCATACATGTTAACACTTGTGTACAAGTTTGCGAAACCTTATCGAAATTCTACCCTGTCACAGGCATGTTTTTTAATCAATAATCTTCATATTAAACAATATCATGAAGGTCGTATTCATCGATGCCCTTTGGTCAATGAGCACAGCCGTGATCGGCGCAATAACCACATATTGCTGTTCAGTGGTGTTTTCCCCGAAAAAAAGTAACACGTTGAACTTCGAGATTTTCAACCAGACATAGGCTGTGTTAGGTAAGGTAAGGAGGGGTGTGCACAGAGGATGTTGCGTACAAGGGGGCCTATTGGTCCATTGTGATCCCCTTAAAAAAACTATTGGTTCACACAGACTGGTTCGTTTGCGAACCAGCCTGTGCTTTCTATGAATTTTCATGTTTGCCATTCAGACATGCGCTAGATAGTCCTGTTTTCCAACAACCCTGTTTCCGAAGTAACGGAGGCGATTTGTTTGGAGGTTTGAACAGTCGCAAAGTAGGTGTTTAATGGTTAGGTGCCCATTGTGCCAATGGCGTAATTACCCGTTAGTACATCTATCAAGATTCTAATATTCTTTTTACTCAGCGATAAAATATACTGAGTTTTCTTTTCATTAGTTCTAGGCCTTAAACTTCTAGAGATAACGCACTAGTTCCTGGACATCCAGGAGTTATTGATTTGCCCTTTCGTTATTAGGTCTATTCTACTTTTAATCACGCCGATTGAGACGTCTGGTCCCTTTTCTAATTGGCTACTACTATTTCTACTTGATACTGACCCTTTCCTTGCCAGTTCATCTTCTATTCCTTTCTCTATTGTTATGTCCAGGAACCCAGCAAAGTTTGACTTGGTTATTGTTACAAATATTATTCGGTATTCCTCGGCATTTTTCTACTGTCTTGGATCTTATAGTCTCTCTTCCACGAAAAATGTGATCTCCGAAGAGCTCAGTATCCTTGTGTACCATTGGCCATAATAGGGACTTTTTTAATTTGACATAGTGGCTACATTTTTACAAGCCGTTTGAGGAAATTGCTCTTCTTGTATCTTTGACTACATGTGTGGTTGCCCATGATTCATGAAAGCTGATCAAACTTAGGAACGCTGAAGGTTTAAAAGCCATGAAAGAGATATTTGGTCAGCGTTTTAGCGATGTTCATTAAAGAGGAAAGATTAAGTTCGTTCACTTGTAAGTTTGACCAAGACGACAAAAATCAACACTAATGTGCAAATAAACCCAAACCAACTGTTTCACTGTCTCGCTTGCGTTTTGAGAAGTAATGGTGAGCCTTCTACTTACATGAGGTACGAATTAGTTGAAAAACCCCCAACTCTCTCATGGTACGGTTCTGCGAAAAGGTACAAGAATAACTCATCTCACTGTTTTTAGAAAGTTTTCAGCCTGTGGGCAAACTTATTTGCCACAGGCAAATTCAAGGTCGATGAAGGTTTCCATCTACTGATCTGTTTTGTTCTTGGTTTCTGTTCTTTGACCAGAGGACACCGATGAATACGACCTTCACGATATTGTTTAATATGAAGATAATTGATTAAAAAGCATGCCTGTGACAGGGTAGAATTTCGATAACGTTTCGCAAACTTGTACACAAGTAGTGTTAACATGTATGCACATTATGTATAATTTATAAATATCTAGTATAAGCTGGTCTTACAGTATATTATTTTTAGTGGATTATATCTTATAAGTCAGCATGTTTTAACCTAATTTGTAACAAAGTGTCTTTAAATTGAATTTTTGCTTTCTATCTCTTATTTGTGTTGTCATTAAATAAAAAGAATTATCATATGAGGTTTCTTACTCTTTAATATATTTTTTTTTTTTGACGAGGGAGGGGATTTGACAGTTACTGGTCTATATTGTTGTTTTTGTCAATAGGTACAAATTCAGGGTGTTTTTGATCAAAAATTACGTTATGAACTAGACAAATACCCAAAAAAAAGTTTGTCTACGAAAAAAATGGTTTTAATAATTTTCAATTTTTTTCAAAAACTAAGGGACTTAAAAGAAATTGGTTTTCAAAATTCGACCCAAAATTGATAGGAGTACTGAAAAATAAAAATTTAATTTTTATATACGCAAAGTTAAAAAAAAAATCAGTATACATTTTTTTTCAAAACTTTGAGTTTGAAAATGATTTTTTCAAAAAGTATTTACTCAAATAACTTAATTTAAAAACAGAATTTAAGAATGCCGTTTTGGCTTTTAAAAAAGATATTGCAAAATATTGTAAGTGTTGTCGTTATTTTTTTATAATTTTTTTCCATTTCAAGTAATTTTCAAAACAAAATTGCCCCGCCCACCTAAATGGGCGGAGATACGAAGTGGCCCAATATCTTAAAATCATTCTTTTTTATAATGTGCCAACAATGATTAAAATTATTTGCTTTTATCACAAAGTGCACAATTGAATAGCTAAGCCGCCCCACTATTAATAACTCGTATAGTATTATACATTTAAATCGCAAAGTAGGAGAGAAGCTTTGACTGAAATCTTGATGCATTCAAAATATTTTGTACATATTGTATCAATTGGGAGAGTATTCCACTCTCTAATCGCTGAAACATAGAAAGATCGCTCTACAATGGTGTATGAGAAACGCGTTACAAGACTATTTGATACATAACGAAGTTCGATCGTCTGCTGAAGCAAACCACAGTACACATATTAAAGGTAATATCATTAGCGTTTTCATTTTTGTTCAGTTCTGCGCATCCATCAAAATCAGTGGAAAATGGCGAATCGCGTGACCCCCACTCGTTAAACATCAAAATTTGTTGTGTGTTATGTGTTCATTTGTTACTTATTTATTTATTTTTAGTGTTTATTAACATTATTTTGTCATGCAAACAACATTCCTTCCTGGTTTTTAGTATTATTTAAATTATCCTTTTGTGTTTGTTTTCTTCGTTGTTGTTGTAATACAGCGGACGGGGTCACGTAAGGCTGCCATCTTGAATTTCTTTGACAGTTCTCATTTCGGACAACATGCGCAAGATAATACCTTAGATATGTGTACTGTGGAAGCAAACAGCATTTCTTGCGGTGAAACAAATATTTTGATTAGGTGAGTTCAGGAAAATGAGATCTCAGAGCCCTCAGCAATCTCAATCTCGTGAACAGGATTCCGCAGAAATTTTGCTTTGAGGAAAGAAAATATTGGATTCGCTTGCTCAATTTTTGACATTGAGCCGTCGAAGATCTCATTTTTCTGAGCACGCCTATTGTTTATATTTGAAGGTTTGAGTGAACGGTGAAACTTCATTGAACATTTTTCCCATGAAAGATGTAATTTCTTATATAAGTGGATTTATTGAATTCAAACTCCTCAAATGCTTAGACTACGAGAAATTAAATTTTACTTCGGTATTTCAGAATAATGTTATTCAAAATTAATTTCAATAAAAACAAAGGGCTACTACTTAAGATACCCTCACAGAGAAACCGTTCAAATTTGTAAGGCAGTTAATAAAACTATTTTTATTTAAGGAAAAAAGAAAATCAAATAAAAATTTATATAGACGAATAGGCTTAACTATAGCTTAAAATCTTTAGATTTAGATGTTACTTGATTGTGACATTTTAAATAATCATAAACATGTACTCATAAAGGAAGTTATACCTACAACAATGCTCAGAAGTCCGTTGGCGCATTATATAGCTAAACAAAATAATATTGAAGAGCACAAAAAGCTTGTTAGCTAAAAAAGCTTCTACATTTTAAGGACATTACAATTTGAAAAAAGAAATAATTTTTCTCGATAGTCGTAAAATAAAAAAAAAATAAAATGGCGTAACAGCTCTTGGAGAACTAAAGCGTAG
Source organism: Dasysyrphus tricinctus (assembly GCA_963921185.1). Taxonomy (NCBI): domain Eukaryota; kingdom Metazoa; phylum Arthropoda; class Insecta; order Diptera; family Syrphidae; genus Dasysyrphus; species Dasysyrphus tricinctus. The sequence continues at coordinate 200,807,727 of OY992531.1, forward strand.
TGACTTACAACTCTTAACCATTCCTATGTGCGTGTTGTTGGCGGGAATGGAGAAGGGGACCTACAATTTTTTTTTTCCAAGTCCAAACGGCTAGATGAGAAGCACTTATTCATGACAAGTATACTCTGGGAGGATTTGTCAATTCCATGCAAGAGGCAGTACCTCGGAAAAAACATTTCTGTTTTTAGTCGTTATTGACAAAAATGAGTCCCCAACCTAATGAATGAAAAACTCTAGGTAAGTATGGATTAAAAAAGAAACGAATTTGTCATTGAACATTGTTGGAAAAAAGACTGTATACTTCTCCAAATAATCTGCAAAAATGTATCAATTTAACTCGTCGAATAGCGTATAGGATCCCGCCATAGGACGACCTACCCTCATAAAGGTACCAGATGAGCGGTATAAAGTTTTGTAGGCAGTGTCTTATGGGGTTTTCCATTGGTAAATTCAGATTTCGATCTAAAAATTGATTTTTTTCATTGCCAATGGAATGCGATTTCAAATTGATTTAAATTTGCCAATGTATTTGTGTAATTTCACGTGTATCTTATTACTCGTAACAATTTGCATCCCTTGAGCCACTTTTGGTAGAGTAATATTAGCTTCTTTAATTAATTAAACAGCTTCCTTTTTCTATTAAAAATTATTTTCTTCGTATTTTGAGCACAATTTTTACAACCGAAATAAAAAAATCACATCAAAAACCACATAAGGAAAGTGACAGCTCAAATTGTTTTGGTATTAGTGCACGGAGGGGTAAATCTGCCGAAAAATTTAGATCTGCAAAATTGATTTTAAATCAAAAAATAAATCAAAAAATAACCAATGGAAGGTTAAAATTGATTTGGATTTGTCAAAAAGCTGATTTTGACAGATCCGAATCAAACATAAATTGATTTATTTTACCAATGGAAAACCCCATTAAAAACCAATTTGCGCATGGGTTGCCTGTCGAAAAATGGTCAAGGCATAGGGTTGCCAAGCAATTACTATCAATTTTTGGGGTTTTTCAATTATCTGTCCCAGCTTAGATGGTAAGCCTTAAGGATACCTATACAAAAATTACCATACAAAGAAAATTTTATTTTTAAACTACGTGATTTTTTTAAATTCGAAATTTCAGTAGGGTAAATGAGGGTTACAAAGAGAACATTCGAGAATATAGCGAAACATGATAAGATTTTTTCTTTTTTTGCAATTGGTAGATTACTTAAATACAGGAAAATCATCATATATGTAAAAAAAATTTAAAAATTTGCGAATCGAGATATGAACATTTGAAAGACAAGAATTGCGAAATAAAGGTTTCAGAAATAATTCACCAAAAATCAGAATGACGCTCTATGAAAAATATTTTTATTTTTTAAGAAAGATAATTTAAAAAAATATTATCCGGGAAAAATTAAAAAATTCATTGAGGAAAAAGCTTTTTCATTGAGGAATGGAAGCTGCACCTGCCACTTTTAACATGGGCGTGTCATTGGCGGGAAGCACATGCCACATTCTGGATGAAAATTCACTAACGAAATCACTACTTCAATGGAAGTTGTTTATTCACCGGCCCAGGTTTTTTTTTTTTTTTTTTTTTTTTTTTTTTTTTTTTTTTTTTTCCGTGGGTAGGTGCAAAACCTGCATCAGGCTCTATGAGGACCGGAAAACGCGTGCTCATAGAAGTGTGAGATTCTTACTACACTAAAACCACCTCCACTTCCCGATTGCAACTAGGTTGAAACTTATCTAGCAATTTATTTTTAACGAAGTTAAGTAACGTGTTGCAGGTAACTTTCCGGTGAAAGTTTCTGCTTATTCCGCGATTTTAAAGCGGTTTTGTGTTCACCGCACCAAGTCGGATGGTTTTGTTCTTTGCAGACGGCGTACTAAATTCGACTCGTCAAGAATGTCAATAATCGTTGGATTAGCGTGATCTAATAGCCGATTTCTATGTTTTCGCGCGAAACTCTCAATTTCGTCTCGAACCGTAGGAATCCCGAGATCCCTGTGAAGATCTTCGTTTCTTATATACCATGGCGCATTTACAAATGACCTAAGCAATTTATTTTCAAACGTTTGTAAGATATTTAAATTTGTATCGCAGGTACAACCCCAGAGTTGTATACCATAAGTCCAGACAGGTTTAAGTACCTGCCTGTATAAAATCAACTTATTATCAATACTAAGCTTGGAATATTTACCGAGTAGCCAGTTCATATCTCTTAATTTACTTTTTAATTCTTCGCATTTCTTTTTTACGTGCGGCTTCCATTTTAATTTCGCGTCTAGAGTCATTCCCAGATATTTTGCCTCATTCGCAAATGGTACACGACCGGTGTTAAGAAAGACGGGCAATCTATTTATTTTTTTATACGTAAAGTCCACGTGGACTGACTTTTGTTCATTGAGCGCTATTCGCCATGTTTTTGTCCACTCATTAACATTATTAAGAGCATTTTGTAATTTAATCGTAGCTTCGTTAATCGTTTTGCCTACTGCTAGTATTGCAGTATCATCAGCAAACGTTGCTACGATAGTGTCTTCTGTTTGAGGTATATCACGTGTAAATAGAAGGTACAGAACTGGACCTAAAACACTACCTTGTGGTACCCCAGCCACTATTTCTTTGAAATTAGAATATTCATTTCCGTGTCTTACACGAAAAAGTCTGTTTTCTAGATATTCGTTAAGAATTTTATAAAGTCCTTCAGGCAGAACTTGTCGTAATTTGAATTTGAGGCCTTCGTGCCACACCTTGTCAAACGCTTGCGACACATCCAAAAAGACCGTCGAACAGATTTTCTTTTCTTCAAGAGCTCTCTCAATTACGTCGGTTATCCTATGCACTTGATCAATGGTCGAATGCTTTCTTCTAAATCCGAACTGATGTTCAGGTATTAATTGTTTTTCTTCTATTATCGGCTGCAGGCGAAGGAGTAGTATTCTTTCAAAAACTTTTGATATTACAGGAAGAAGCGAAATCGGTCTGTAAGACTTCTTTTCATGAGATGGTTTGCCAGGTTTCAAAACCATTATTACTTCCGCAATTTTCCATTGGCTCGGGACATATTCTAACCTAAGGGCGGCATTTATTATATAAAGAAGGTTGATCAAACCTTTACGAGGAAGCATTTTTAGAATTTCTGCCGTGATTAAGTCATAACCTGGAGCTTTATTGGATTTAAGCTTCTTTATTTCTCTTTTTAACTCGGCAAGTGTAGCATTTCTAATTATGTAGCTGTCATTTGATGTTAAATTCATATTTAAATTTTCGTTGAGTACTTGTCCATCGAAAGGCTTAAATGTTTCCTCCAGGTAATCGGCGAATACCATAGCTTTTTCTTTGTCACTTTTAGCCCATTCATTTTGGCCTTTCTTAATAGGAGGCGCTGGAAGCTTTGGTCTTTTTGTTACTTTTATAGCTCTCCAAAGTGAGTAATTGGAATCTTTTCCTGCTGTCAGATTTTCGAGGTAATTTTCAACTTCACCGTTTTTGAAATCTGATATTCTCGTTTTAAGCAAATTACACAATCGATTTAAATTAGCTTTGTGTTGAGGAGCACGGGTTCGCTGCCATTTCTTGCGTGCTTTTCTTTTCTCTTTCGCTAAATCTTTTATATCTTGCGGATATTTTATATCTTTGCGGCGCGGCATTTCGCTTTGATAAGGTGTGTTATTCCATGCGGCCTTTTGTATCATATCAACAAAGGTATCTACTGCGTCTTCAAGTTCGAGAGACGTTTGTAATGATATTCTTAATTCAACGCTGTCCTCGATATCTTTCTTAAATCCATCCCAGTTGGTTTTACCGTTTGTTAGCCTGGGTGGTTTTTCAATTTTTATAAGACTTTCGCTCGTATTGAGTATGACGGCAGAATGATCCGAGAAGAGATCAAAGCTCTCTGTAATTTCAACATAGTTAGAGGGTATTCCTTTTACCATAAATAAATCGATTAGGTCAGGTATTTTTGACGGATCAGTTGGCCAGTAAGTTGGCTTTCCAGTTGAATGAAAATCGCAATTATTTTCCATTCCTGCCTCATATAGCATTCGACCTTTTTGAGATATGCATCTTGAGGCCCAGAAGGTGTGTTTTGCATTAAAGTCACCACCAACAATGAAGTTTGGACTTAGTGACTTTATCAGTGTCGTAAATTCACTCTTATCAATTTTGCAACGCGGAGGGCAATATATTGAAGAGATATTGAGAAAAATATTTTTAGTTCTAACCTGAACACTACTCAATTGCATTGATTCCACCTCTATTTTCAAGCCTATTGAGTGTTCAATGCACTCTTTTATATATAACGATGATCCACCTCTTGCTTTGTTTGACGGATGAACAGCGTGGTAGTCATGAAACCCGTGGATTTTAAGATTTGATTCATTTTTTGCATGCGTTTCTGATATCAAACATATGTCGATATCATTTTCCTGCATAAACATCTCTAATTCTCCTAGTTTTTGCCATAATCCGTTGGCATTCCATGTAAGAATTTTAAGTTTTTCCATCATATATTTTTTGAAAGAGGTTTGGGTCGAAAACAATTTTCGAGCTTACTTAACCTATCAAAGATAAGTTTATTTGTTTCACATTGTTCTTCAAGTTTCGAAAGAATTATTGAAAAGACTTTCGAAACCGGATCTGTTTCAGTATCATTATTAGCGGGTATATTTTTGGCCGCTATTTGGGCATATGTTTCTGTATTACCTTGCTTTGATATTTTGTCCGAAGGTTTTGACACTGTTTTCTTTTCCTGATTTAAAGCTTTCCCTGATTTAAAAATCTTGGGAGTTCCGTTTTTAATTAGTCTTGGTGGTTTTCTTTGCGTTTGGGTAGATTTTGATCTTCGCTTTTGCAATTCTTTAGCTACTTCGCAGCCCCTATAGTTTGCCGGGTGATTTCCATTACAATTAATACACGTTGGTGGACTTTCACTTTTACCGTTGCAGTCAGCGGTTAGATGTTTTCCGGCACATTTTACACACCTTGGCTCTTTTTTGCAATAGGTTTGGGTGTGATTGAATTCTTGGCAGCGTTTACACTGAGGGACTAACCTTGTGCTCTTTCTTAGAGGTTCGATCTTGACTACGATGTTTAAAATTGTTTTAATTTTATAAATTTCATCTAGTTTTTCAGTCTTATCGAACGACAGTATAAAAAGTGGAAGGCCACGTTGTACCACTGTCGTTTCGCCCTCTTTTTTCTGTTTCTCTCTTTTGACGATGTTCATTGCATCTAAGATATTGAAGTTGCGCTCTTTTAGATCACTAATGATATCGTCTTTTGAACATGATGCGTGTAAACCTCTCGCCACAACACGTAAGGGTCTTTCTGACTTATTTTCATAGGTATACCATTCTACTTTTTCTTCGTTTAGTTTTCGTGACAGAAGACGATAACTTTCAGGGTCTTTTACACATACTTTCCATTTGTTGTTATTGAGCGAAATAACTTTAAAAGACGATGGTAGTAATGCCTTTAATATGGTTTGCAACTTGTTATACTCCGCAATACCGATAACATTTATCGGTGGCGGGGGCCGCTCCTTAACAGGTTTTTCTTTTACTGTCGCATGTTTTGGTGAGACTATTATTTCAAAGGACGAGGCTGCCTCAGGTGAAGAGCCAGCTTTACGCTTTTTACTTAATCGTTTCTTTGAGGACTTTTCCGTTTCACGTGCTAGCTCTTCTTCGTCTGTTTCATATCTAGAATTATTGACTTGTGGCAAGCTAGCTTTGGAGTTTATTGGAGAATGTTTGCCTTTCAACATCTCATTTTCTTTTCGAAGAAGATCGACTTCTTTCTTTAGCTCTTGATAAAGTTCCATTACTTCATCAAGTCTTCGTCGAAGTTCGTTATTATCTTTTTCAAGATTTTCTGTTTTATCTGAGTCTTTTTTGGCGCGCGCTGGCGTGACGGGTGGACTCTTTTGCCCGAATTTAGATTGTTTTATACTCGATTTAGCTGGTGGTGATCGAGATACCCTTGCACTTTTTAGGAAGGGATTTATTAAATGCAATACTTGGCTCTCCCCAGAATCCATAGAGCCGACCTCCGAAGAGGGTGGATTTTCCAGTAAACCTGGACTGCCACCTGGGGTACTATATCTTATTGTTTTGCTCATTGCATAGTTTTGTATACATCAATCTCAGTATACGGAGTTTGGATTTTAGTCGCCTCTTACGACAGGCATGCCTACCTCGGGTATATTCTTGCCCCTAACCCGCAGGGGGGCCCCGGCCCAGGTGATGAAAAACATGGTGATAGCATAATCTGTGAATTCACTACATACGGGTATTTGGCTTATTCATCAGTTCAATAATTTCGATGAAAAATGTAATGAGAATTCAATTATGAAATCACATGATAAGTGGGAGTTTCTTATTCTTCAATTAAATCCTCTCATTTGTATTGTTTAGTATAAATCCCAGTGGGAAATTTTCAAAAATTCACCGAGGAATCCGCAGCTTTTTCCTCAAGGAATAGAAGCTACACACAAGGAATACTTGTTTAATCATTTAGTGAGATTATGTACATCGGTAATGTACCCTTCGCTTTAAGATGAAAACAAACCAAAAAGCAGTTCCCATTTCAAATAAAAAGTTATTAGCGTTTTGGTAAACGCAATTTCTATTGAGTTCAGTTCGTGTTACATGGACTTTTTTACAGAAAGCCACTGTGAACTATATCCAACAAAATGAGAATTCATAGTTGCCAAAAAATAAACTCAGGACTTTTTGCATCACTATTCATTGTTGGAATCATCGATTACAATTCACCATTAATTTCACTCACATTTGTTTTTTTTTTGTTCTCACCATGAACACTTTACAAAGCAGATGAGTGGATTCAAACAATGAACTGATGAACTTATACATTATAGTTTTCCACAGTTTTTTAATCACATAATTTTCGATTTTAAATTCACCAGAAGAAAGGGTTGTTTCCTAAACACAAAGCAGAAAGTGGAATCAAAGCTACGAAATGAGAAAACTTTGTACTTTTCTTCACCTACTAAATCATTGCATGTCGTTTCTCTAATGATTTGGCAAGTGTATTCATTTATGATTTCGGCAATAAAATTAATTGAGGACGATATTTCCCGCTGGGGCTGGGCAATTGAAATTCAAACACACACACATAACAACCTCTTGAAATTCAAACACACACAAAAAAAGCTCCTGTCAACGCATCTGCTGGAGGGCTACTACTTCGGCTACTCTGTCCGTTGCGTTTGCGTTGCTAATGGGCCAGTTCCCATAAAAAACATGTATGTATGTATTTTAACGAGCTTTCAGTTGAACGCGTCGCCACAACGGACGCAACGGATTCTATGGGTCGGGATTAAGATGTTAAACTACGTTTTCATTAGAGCAGAAATGAGATAATTTCGCAAATTGCAGAAAAAGTGATTTCATCATTGTATATAAATTCTATAGTAGATATTCTCATGAAGAAAAAAAGCTCGTGGCCATCTATGCGTCCAAATATAATACTAATTTTTGTTAAGGGATCTAGGTAAGGCGATCACAGCGAACCTATCGACTAAATGTCTACCTATAAAATCGTGTTTCATGAGAATACTATAGATTGGATATACAATGATTTCATCTAAATTGCCTCATTTCGTTTGATAACCCTGTTGACTATTTTTTGACTGCTCATTATTGATTGTCATCATTTATGAATTTAAAATAATAAAGAATAATAAAGAGACGCCGCAATGTCTGCCTATTTTTTACTGCCCACGAATATGGTCCCTATACTGCCAGTAACAGAAACATCCACGCCAAAAATCATGCTTCCGAGCAGTTGATGTTGACCCTTATACCGAAAGAAAAGGATAAAGGAAATGGATCCAAGGCGTCCGCCGTTTGCCGAGATATAGACGCAACAAGTCAAGGGAGAGTCTGAGGATTGCATCTATATAAATAAATATAAAAACGACGTCGAAGAACCTGTTGATTTGCAGCGTCCAGTAAAATGGTCCACCAGTAACAGAATCATCTACGCTTACGTGCAACTGAACATCGTCCATGTTGACCCGGAAACCGACAGGAATGCTTTTGAATCCAAAAAGTGTAGGTTCACCATTTGCAGTGTACGAGAACGAGAGTCCGATGTTTGCATCTACTGTTGGGACAAGAAGGACGGTGTTACTAATAAGAGCTATTAAAGCAAGAGATCTAACCAAATCCTTTATCAATTCAACATGCTGCATAGAACAATAACTACAAATACCAACAGCAGAGGCTGCCGAAATAAAAAGAAAAAAAAAAAAGAGCACTACCTCACATCAAGTACCTTCAAAACTAAATCGATTTGTGTAGTTAAAAATAGTGAGAAAGTTGATTACCTTTGAAATTGAAGCAAAAGTTCTTTCATCAATAAAAGTATATTTATCTTCTATAACTACTATAGATTATTATCTATTTGCTGTTTCCTTGTGAAAGTATAGTTTAAGCAAATAAAAATGATTTATTTTGGTCTTCCATTCCAATTACAAAAACATCGATTTCAGAAAAGATATTGCATTTGTGGCTATGCTTTGAAAAACTCTATGAAGGAGTTCCATATGAAGATTTCATCTGCTCATACTGAAGACGTACATAGAATTTAATGTTTAACCGGACGACTCAAATAAGCTTGTCACTAGCAACTCTTCTCTGTTGAAAAAAAAAACAGCTGGTGAAAAACAAATCAAGGATTCTTGAAATTTGTTCCATAACTTTTATAGCCTTCCCTAATATCGAATAGATTTGAAAGTACATAGCATAAAGTTACTCTCCTAAGGAAAAATTGGGCAATTCACCGTGTGGTACACGCTCCACTTCCCATATCACCGATCTCTTTTCTAACTTTTTGGATGAAAAAGAACAAATATACTAAACCAATAAATTATAATAAAATACATATTAATTTGATGACGTGTCAGCTCGTGATTAACCAGGGTAAAATGAATTTCAGCACTTAACCATTCCCGTGTGCATGTTATTATTTTTATTGTTATAGTTAGCTTAGCAGGAATGAAGCGAACCTAGTCTAACGCAATTAATATTACCTTTATACTCGAACTAGGCATTGATTATTTTATTAAAAGTAAACACCTTCCATTGCGTTAGTCTTTCTGTTTTATTTTGCAGACCTCAAAGTGCAGAATAAGTGTTGTATGGTCTGTGTTTTAAAGGTATTACAACTTATTCTTCCTTTCAAACATTGGTAACATAGAAGGTCTTATACTTATGGCCTTTTCGATTGAGGACAGAATGACAATCCTCGCGTTCCAATGTTTATTCGCTATGCTATCTAGCTATCCCAAAAATTTTGAGATAACGTTGTTGTTGCGTCAGCTGTTATCAGCTGTTTTTTAACAAGGGATTACAACAACACAAAGCTATCCGGATAAGTGAGAATAACCAGCGGAACGTGCCCAATTGTTCTTGTTATGAAAAGAAGAGAAAATTATTCTGGGTTTGATTTCAGAATCGATGAGAAGCGTTCACACGTATGGAATCGGTTTTTAGAATTGACAATCGAAAAGGCCATTAGTCCCCTTTCACACGAAAAAACAAGTTGCTGGAGAATTTTTTGACGTTTTATTTTAATATCAGGCGTTTTCCTTTGGAGGTGGCGAAGTACTTGCAAGTACTTTGCTAGCTTTTTTCAATGGAACACATCAAACTGCTTTCCCATGTAAAATGTATCTACTCGCACATGAGAGCATGTGCAGTTTAGGGTTTTCATCTGCTCATAAGTAGGTACTTTGCCACCTCCAATTTTTGAAATTTCCTTTGAAAGTCTATTGACACCTGATAAGTTGCTTTCCACACCACCTGCATTTCAGCACATGAACCCTATCTGGGGGATAAAATTTTTCCCAATTTGACGTTCAATGTATTTCCCATGAGAGAAAAGCAAAAGAGAGTCATATTCATGTTACTTTTTCTAATAACTTTTATATGAACGGATACAACTTTTATGATTGCAAAAGAATAAAAAAACATGTAAGTTTACAAATCTAGCAAAAAATAAATCAAAACCGACGCCTCAAATGCTTTAAGTTTAAGATGAAAAATGTAAACAAACTACCTCTACAACGAGAAACAACAACACCAATACTCGTTTGAGAAAAAAGCAACACAGGAACGTAGCCAAGTTTTAGTTTTGTTTTCTTTAATAATGTTTGTATTGAAAATGAAGATATTCAAATACATTTCAACATTTTTGTTCGGAATGAAAATTTCTTGCATATATATTTACCAATTTAATTACAAAAAAAAAACTTTTTCAAGTATTTTTACCTACGTACAGAATTTTTTTGTTTGGAAGTAAATGTAAATATTTTAAATGCTTCTTCCTTATACCGAATTTACACGACTGGTGAAAAGCTGCCAGTATAATGGCAAAAATAATGAATTTGTCCATTCTTCTGTTATTGTTTTGGTCATTATATTGCCAGTTCTCCAATCGTATAAATGCGGCATTAACAAAAGACGCAGGCACGATTGAAGTGTTATTATTTCCTCATATTTTTGGAGGGTACATATTTTGAAAATAAGAATTGTAAAAAATTAAACGCAAAGTTTTATTTATTTAATTAAGGGTGTTATTGACCCCATGAGCTTCGCTAGTTTCTAAACACAAATTATATTTTATTGATAGTCACAAATAGTATACAAATATTTGTACTCCTTTTTTCTCAAGAATACAAATACACAAACCCAATACATATGTAAATAGATATAAATACTTTATACCTACATCTTCATAAAAAAATTACTGCAAAGTTTCGATGACGTAAGCTTTTACTTATTAGAAAATAGTAGTAAAATATATAATATAAAAATCTTCATAATTGACTCTTGTCTATCAAACCCCTTCCCTGACTACGCACATGACACCAATTTTGCTTACGACATGAATCCATTTTGGAAAGCAACAACAGCAATACAGGTTTGTTTACATTTTTCATCTGCAAAATATAGGAAGTTACACATAAGTTTTGATACATATTCTTCTTGATTAACTAACTCACATAAATTCTTTTTCTATTGCAACTATAAAATAAATACGTGTTCATAGAAAATTAATTAGCAAAAGCAATGTTCTTCAGACCTTTTTTTGGTTTTCTCTTATGGGAAATACATTGAATGTCAAAATGAAAAAAAATGTATCCCCCACATAGGGTTCACGCAGTGACTGCTAGGTGCCGTGACTCCATTCGCCAATTGGTTGAACACAGCTAACCTAGATGTGAAAGGAAATGTCAAACGAATCTCGACCGGGGAGATTTTGTTCACCCCTCTTTCCCCCTGCCCTTCTCATCATGGAACTAAAAGTTGCTGGCAACTCAGTTTCCTCGTGTGAAAGGGGACATAGTCTTTAGTCCGTTTCAAAGAAATGTTAAGTCTTCTGGAAAAAAAACGATAGAAAACAACATTTTCTATTGCAATATTACGAGAACTTTCTTTCTAATACTCGTGGATAATATTTTTACATTTTAGAAACGCATCTTTGCCTCAATACAATGTCCGAAAAATCATGCTGATGTTCACTTGAAATACAAAAATAAATGATAAACAATGAGATCACGAACATTCCACTTTGCCAAATAAAAAAAAGAAAACATTCATAATGGAGTAGAAAGTTATAACAACGAGTCACAAAACCAAATAACAATCTCATTGAACTATTGTTCCTGCAGATATCCCGACCCGAACTCCCGCCGCGCGCCGACCATTTGAATGCCCAGTTCACTTATAACTGCTCCACAAGCCATCATGGAGACAGGTTGGAGTATATATCCAAATTTCAATGGGTTAGGAACGAGATCTTCAGCAGGTTAAAAGTTACAAGCCGCAATGCCATGTTTGCGCCTTGACTATTATGGGAAGTGATCTACAATAGCGAAACAATTCCATCGATAATTATACAATGACATAGCAATTGTATATAATTTATGCTTCCATCTACAAAGTCTTGGCAGTCCAGGTAAGGTACGACACGGACGTACATACCTACATCGACCATCCCAATACAACTTTGTACCTGTTGGGGTCTGTAATAGGTCCGAATATTAAGAGCTCTAGGGCAAACCGTGCGCATGGTCCCACGAGCTTCACGATTCAACATCAACATCAACCTGTTTGGCTAAAATACTATTATTACTGTTATTGTTATTATTAGCTAGACTTTTATTGGAGCGATTATCATTTTACGAGCAATAATAACGACGAAGATTCCAACTATTTCGGAAGGAGAATGACCGTATAGTGGAGTACCTACCTACCTGTACCCGTATACTTGTGTTTCTATGTATATGCTGACTTATACCAGTTTATATGTACATTTAGCTCCAGTGATCAGTCCAGATTAGCTATTTGCATCGAAAAAGAAAGGGACATTAGAAATACTTTCATTTGGCAGTTTTTTTATTTCGAGGGTCGTGGATATTCCAATTTAAGTGGAATTTAATCTAATTATGGGGGGTCTTCCCAATTTGGTTTACGATATGTGCACCAAGGAAAGGTTCTGAGGGTGAGTTGGTAAGCTTTCTCCTCAACTACCTCAACTGTGTACTTTAAATTATCAACCAGAATACTGGAGACCCCCTCGGATAATGAATATACGGTAAGGTTTTTTCTTTTTGCCATTCTGTTAAATGAAATTCGGAATAAAATCACCTTCTTTTTCAAGATGGGGGCCATCTTCTTAATGGCCAAATCACAATCTCGCGTTGGGTCGGTCGCGCTTTGACGGGCTTTTTATCGACTTTACGATATTCTGTGTCATAAAGCGCGACCCTTAATGGCCAAATCACAATCTCGCGTTCGGTCGCTCGCGCTTTGACGGGCTTTTTACCGACTTTACGATAGTGTGTGTCATAAAGCGCGACCCTTAAATTTGCAAATCAGAATGTAGCTTCAGGCTTCGGGCTTTGACAAATTACGAATATGACAGAATAAAAGTTCTGTTTCCTTAAATTAAAACTAGGCGTGTTTTATTATCATCGGGATCTGGATCTGGATTTATACTACGTTTTCACCAAAAGATAATCTGGGACTTAAAGAAAAAGATTTATGTGGTGTTTTCGCCGGCTGAAAAGATTAAATAGAAAATTAACTCTGACAGCACACTTCAAAAGCAAAAGAGGTTTCATTTCTTCTTATGAAGCGGAAGTGAGACAGAATGTTTTTTTTGTGTAAAACAGTAGAGAACTGAATCCAGCCACTGATGAATCCTTCAGCACCATATAACAATAGGTTAGTTTGATTTGTTCAACTATTTGTTCGAGGGAGATTTAACAAGAATAATTTTTAATCTTGTAGATCAACGAAAACATTTCGTATGGTAAATTTTTGGAGATTTAAAGAAGATTCGAGGTAAATCTTATTTAATCTCGGTTTAGTGTTCGGTGAAAACGTAGTATTACTTTCAACACGTATTACAAAAACAATTTTAGAAAATTTCCTATTATTTTGTTTTTTGTATTACGTGTAAAAGTTAATCCAGATCCAGATCCCGATGATAAAAAAACACGCCTGCTATAAAAATTCTTCACCAAGAAGGGGGGCATCTCTCTTTTATTTATAAACAAAAGCAGCGGTGGGTTCGGGAGTTAAATTTTAGCAGGTTTTCCTTGCTCTTAATTATGAAGCAATGAAAAATAAGGATCACGAATATTTTTTTAAAATAATAAATAGATGATTGATGTTAGTATGAAACCACTTTACAATTTGTAAAATTTATAACAGGTAACTAACTTTAGCTAAGTTTAATTTATTTTTGATTTTAACCCATTGATTACGCGGAATAACTGCGAAGTTCAACGATGGTTCAAGCATATAATACATCATTACTATCACATACTTGAACCACAATTAATCCGTCGAAATCGGCGAGTTAAAATTGCCAATCCACGGGTGTACAACTGGCCCTAAGAAGATCCAGTTAAAGCGGCTAAAACAGTGACAGTTCTAGCAAAAACTAACCAAACACACCTTTTTCAACATTTTTAAAAATCAAAGTGTCATAATGGAGTTTGTACGATACGAAAAAGATACAAATTGGAACAGAAGGAATTTCAATACAACACAGCATTTCGCATCACATAAACACGACTCACACACACTGAATTTTTCTGCCCGGTTGACATCGTTGTGAGGCAAAAAAATTCACCATTCTTAGCAAGTACCGAAACCAGGAGGTTTGAAGAGAAAATTCCCTTATCGAGTTCTAAATTTTCTGCAAGCAACATTCGCACTAGCAAAGATTAAAAAAATTATAATGAAGTTTGTAGTTGACCGTTTGTATTGTTTAATTTGTATTGTTTACCGAAAATGTTTATAAGTTTTCACAACAAAACGAATTAAAACAAGAAATGATCTCCTCAGCAGGACTTACAAAATTAAACTAATAGAGGTTTACAGAACCTGGACAGTGTACATAAACACTCTCTACGGAACTTAAATTGATTCAGGCAATCGAACATGCCCAAGAAAGAAAACAGTCCAAGCAGCTGTCAAATAAAAAAAAAATAGTAGGTATTTGGAAAAGAAATAAATAAAACAAAAACATTTAATTTCACAGTAATATTTGGATTATTTTATTGATTATTTTTTGTTATCACAATGTTGTTTGATTAAGTTGATAAGTAAATAATAGGATAATACAAACACGTTAGTAAATTTCAAAGTTCTATTATAGGTATCCAGTCAGCATGTTGAACTGCAAAAAATCAACTTCAAACACGTACAATAATTTCTATTTCTGCTGTTGTCGTTGCATTTATTAATAAAGTTATAGACACAAAACACAATTTTTAGTTTATACTTGTTTAAAATATTTATTTTCTCTTCATTTTATACAAAAAATGCTAAATTGAATTAAAAAAACACTTCCTATGCGCACCAAAAAGAGAATAACACAAAAAAAGGAAACATTTCAGCTGTCAAAGCGCCACCGAAATAGAAAATAGATCTATTCGGGCGTTTGGCTCAGGCTTACGATATTTACGATCTGAGGCAAGCCCGACGCCTGAGGTAACATTTAAGATTGCCCCATAAGAGTGCATTGTTTCTATTGAATATGTCAAAGTCGGCGCGACCGAACGCTTGATTGTGGTTTGGCTATAAATTTGCAAATCATAATGGCCAAATCACAATCTCGCGTTCGGTCGGTCGCGCTTTGACGGGCTTTTTACCGACTTTACGATCATCTGTGTCACAAAGCGCGACCCTTCAATTTGCAAAACGGAATGTAGCTTCAGGCTTCGGGCGTTGACAAATTACGAATATGACAGAATAAAAGTTCTGTTTCCTTAAATTAACACTAGGCGTGTTTTATTATCATCGGGATCTGGATCTGGATTTATACTACGTTTTCACCAAAAGATAATCTGGGATTTAAGGAAAATGATTTATGTGGTGTTTTCACCGGCTGAAAAGATTAAAAAGAAGATTAACTCTGACAGCACACTTCAAAAGCAAAAGAGGTTTCATTTTTTCTTATTAAGCGGAAGTGAGACAGAATGTTTTTTTGTGTCAAACAGTAGAGAACTGAATCCAGCCACTGATGAATCCTTCAGCACCATATAAGGTGCCAGATATAACAGGCTATCATTGAAACTCATCGTTGAAAACTTTAATGATTGATTTTGAGACGTTTAGAAAGCAAAATCAATTTTTATTTTGATGGACGATTAAAGCTCAAGACTTAATTAATATTTCTATTCAAAAAAAAATTCAAAAAGGCCCAACTTTCCACAAAAATTGAATTTTGATTTTTCAATGATCATTGGTAAGGAAGCTCAATCATTGAAATAAGAAAAGTGTTTTTATGTAGAAATTTGGGCCTATTTGAATTATTTTTTTGGCTAAAAATATTTGCTAAATCTTAAGCTTTATTTGTCCATCAAAATAATAACTAATTTTACTTCTAAACCTCTCAATATCAAATTTTCAATGATGAGTTTCAATGATAGCTATAACTGGCGCCTAAGAATAGGTTAGTTTGATTTGTTCAACTATTTGTTCGAGGGAGATTTTACAAGCATAATTTTTAATCTTGTGGATTAACGAAAACAATTCGTATGGTAAATCTTGGAGATTAAAAGAAGATTTGAGGTAAATCTTATTAAATCTCGGTTTAGTGTTCGGTGAAAACGTAGTATTTCTTTTAACACGTATTATAAAATCAATTTTAGAAAATTTCCCATTATTTTGTTTTTGTATTACGTGTAAAAGTTAATCCGGATCCAGATCCCGATGATAAAAAAAACACGCCTACTATAAAAATTCTTCACCAAGAAGGGGGACATCTCTCTTTTATTTATAAACAAAAGCAGCGGTGGGTTCGGGAGCTAAATTTGAGCAGGTTTTCCTTGCTCTTAATCCCGAATATTTTTTTAAAATAATAAATAGATGATTGATGTTAGTATGAAACCACTTCACAATTTGTAAAATCTATAGCAGGTAACTAACTTTAGCTTAGTTTCAATTATTTTTAATTTTAACCCACTGATTACGCGGAATAACTGCGAAGTTCAACGATGGTTCAAGCATATAATACATCATTACTATCACATACTTGAACCACAATTAATCCGTCAAAATTGGCGAGTTAAAATTGCTAATCAACGGGTGTACAACAGGCCCTAAGAAAATCCAGTTAAAGCGGCTAAAACAGTGACAGTTCTTGCAAAAACTAACCAAACACACCTTTTCGACATTTTCAAATGTGAAAGTGTCATAATGGAGTTTGTACGATACGAAAAAGATAAAAATTGGAACAGAAGGAATTTCAATACAACCCCTTCAAGCAAATTCACTGACCCAACTTTTTCGGTTCTGCTTGGATCCTTAAAAAATGAGCTCTCATGGCGATTTTATTTTTTTTCCCACTTATTTTTTTTTAGTCGTGCGGTGGAGATAATTTCTTGTTTTAATTCGTTTTGTTGTGAAAACTTAAACACATTTTCAGTTTACAATACAAACTAAATGCAATTGTAATTGGATTTAAATGTATGTTTTTGTATAAGTGTGTTTTTGTAAATATTTTTATAAATTCCAAACAAATGTGCTTTGGCAGGAAAAACATTCTTCTTATTGTTTGTTTGTCCTTTGTCTGTGGTTGTTGGTTGTTGCTTGTAGGAAATTTAGAACTCGATAAGGGAATTTTCTCTTCATACCTACTGGTTTCGGTACTTGCTAAGAATGGTGAATTTTGTATCTCACAACGCATGCGCAAGCGGGTCCGCGGTGATACTAATTTCCATACTAATCCGAGCCGTAAAACGCAGTTTTCGGGATCCACCTTTGGATCCGAAAACGTAGTCGTTCATACGTTGTTCGCGGATCCAAAACGGACACAGCACTCCGCATCACATATTCACGACTCACACACACTGAATTTTTCTGCCCGGTTGACATCGTTGTGAGGTAAAAAAATTCACCATACTTAACAAGTACCGAAACCAAGAGGTTTGAAAAGAAAATTCCCTTATCGAGATTTAAATTTCCTACAAGCAACCAACAAACCCAGACAAAAGACAAACAAAGAGCAAGAAGAATGTTTTTCCTTGCAAGCCACATATATTTGGAATTTATACAAATTTACAAAAACACACTTATTTGCACTAGCAAAAGTGAAACAAATTACAATTGCATTTAGTTTATATTGCTGACTGAAAATGTGTTTAAGTTTTCCCAACAAAACGAATCAAAACAAGAAATGATCTCCACCACACGACTTATACTACATTTCCACCTAGCACTAATCTGAGATTTAATAAGATTTTCTCCAAATCTCCTTCAAATCTCGAAGACCATACAAATTTATTTCGTAAATCTTAAAGATTAAAAATAAATCTTGTTAAATCTTCCCAGGACAAATAGATTTACAAATCGAACTAACCTATTTTTACATGGTGCTGAACGATTCATCCAAAACTCGATTCAGTTCTTCATTATTTGACACAAATCAAACATTATGTCTCACTCGCACTTCATAAGAAAAATTGAACCCCCATTTGCATTTTTGAAGGTGCTGTCAAACTTAATCTTTTTTAAATCTTTTTGTGCTGTGGAAACACCAAAAAGATTTATTTAATCTAAACTGAGATTAACCTTTGGTGGAAACATAGCATAACAAAAATAAACTAAGAAAAAAGTGTGAAGTCACCATACATTTCAAATGATAATTCAAAATTCTTTTGCTTTCGAAGAACGCAAACCAATGCTCATGTTCTATAACCCTTGCATCGACAAAATTCGTCGAGAAGCTTTCAAAAATGGAACGAATCTCATGTGTTTTGTTTTAGATTTCATCATTAAAGAACCTATCACAGTGTACATAGACACTTTCTCCGGAACTTTAATTGATTCAGGCAATCGAACATGCTCAAGAAAGAGAACAGTGCAAACAGCTGTCAAATGTATACAAAAAAATCGTAGGTATTTGGAAATGAAATTAATAAAACAAAAACAATTAATTTCATAGGAATATTTGGTTTATTTATTTGATTGTTTTTTGTTATCACTATGTATGTAGTTTGATTTAATTGATAAATAAATGATATAATAAATTATAGAAACACGTCAGTAAATTTGCAAAGTTCTTTTGTATCCGATCTGCATTGTGAGCAACAAAAATAACTTCAAACACTGTACAATGATTTTTATTGTTGCTGTTGTCGTTGCATTTATTAACAAAGTTAATCACAAAAGCACGATTTTTAGTTTCCACTAGTTTAAAGAATAACTTCTCTTTCTTTTATATCAAAAATATTTAATTGAATTGAAAAACACTTCCCATGCGCACCAAGAAAAGAACGAAATAAAAAAAAGTTTATTTCAGCTGTCAAAGCGCGACTGGAATAGAAAATAGATCTATTCGGGCGTTTGGCTCATGCTTACGACATTTACGATCTGAGGCAAGCCCGACGCCTGAGGTAACATTTAAGATTGCCCCATAAGAGTCCATTGGTTCTATTCAATATGTCAAAGTCGGCGCGACCGAACGCTTGATTGTGGTTTGGCTATAATGTAGCTTCTGGCTTCGGGCTTTGACAAATTAAGAATATGACAGAATAAAAGTTCTGTTTCCTTAAATTAACACAAGGCGTGTTTTATTATCATCGGGATCTGGATCTGGGTTTATACTACATTTTCACCAAAAGATAATCTGGGATTTAAGGAAAAAAATTTATGTGGTGTTTTCGCCAGCTGAAAAGATTAAATAGAAGATTAACTCTGACAGCACACTTCAAAAGCAAAAGAGGTTTCATTTTTTCTTATGAAGCGGAAGTGAGACAGAATGTTGTTTTTTTCGTGTCAAACATTAGGCCTGGTTCACACGAGATTGTACCGCACGTTTTTTATCGCATTCGGGGTTACCGAACAAATATCGGGTGTTCACACGATATTTATATGTATTCGTTTAAAACTCGAATAGCTGCAGTATAATGAAAATTAATGGAAAAGTTTGAATTTGTGAAGTATTTTATTTTTATCTTTTTAAGAGAAAAGGCTAGAAAGCTGAAATTTGGACAGATGATAGATATTATTAATTTAAATACGAATTAAAAAAATAAGAGTATTAGAATACCGTTGGACGGAGATAACGGCAATTTTTGAGCGCTTTCTTATATGAATCTCTTTAGTGCATTGATGAATTTTCTTGTTGTTTTTAAATATTACATATAAATAAAATTACGGTTATTTTGATAGCCACACAATCTTGATTTTAAATTGATCGAAAAATCAAAACAATTGCATTGAAATTACCTGCTTGGACCATTGTCCACGACCATCCACCAGCAAGAACATCCCGTTATCTACATGGAATTTTTTTTATTAAAATTTGATATGGATGGCTTTAAAAAATTATAGTTCCCGTTTTACTGAATGGATCTTCAAGGTTAAGGCCTTTAAAGAAAGCTGATATAACGGGCTATATGGTGTAAAAAAATCATTGAGGAGAGGCAAAAATTTTTATACTAAAGGGGTGAATAAAGCCCAATTCAATTCCATTTATTTTATTCTAAATTCAAATGTTGATGAAAATTTTTAAAATTTTAAAAAACTAAAAACGCACATTTATTGCCTCATTCCTCTTCTTTATTTCAAGACCTTAACCTATCGGTCGATTAATTTTTTTGTGTACATGGGCTTTTCTCTCCACTGAAGCTCATTCGATGCCAACGAACAAATACCCAACGTGGATTTAAACCGTGTGAACGAGACTATATAAAACTATACGCCACTGGAAGACGATACGTCACAGTTCATTCGTTTTCTTTGATAAGTCCGTTGAGTATTCGATAAACGTACTTAGCTGAGTACGTTTTCTTGCCGTACAAACGTCGTGTGAAAGGCTCTATGTAAAATATATACGCCACTGCTCATTCGCACGGATTTATACCGCAAAAAATCGTGCGGTATAATCTCGTGTGAACCAGGCCTTAGAGAACTGAATCCAGCCACTGATGAATCCTTCAGCACCACATAAGAATAGATTAGTTTGATTTGTTCGAGGGAGATTTATAGGCTTTTCACACCAAAACCCAAAACGCGGAATAACTGAGAAGTTCAACGATGGTTCAAGCATATAATACATCGTTACTATCACATACTTGAACCACAATTAATCCGTCGAAATCGAATATTTAAAATTGCCAACCCACGGGTGTACAACTGGCCCTAAGAAGATCTAGTTAAAGCGGCTAAAACAGTGACAGTTCTTGCAAAAACTAACCAAACACACCTTTTTCGACATTTTTAAATATCAAAGTGTCATAATGGAGTTTGTACGATACGAAAAAGATACAAATTGGAACAGAAGGAATTTCAATACAACACAGCACTCCGCATGACATATTCACGACTCACACACACTGAATTTTTCTGCCCAGTTGACATCGTTGTGAGGTAAAAAAATTTACCATACTTAGCAAGTACCGAAACCAAAAGGTTTGAAGAGAAAATTCCCTTATCGAGTTCTAAATTTTCTGCAAGCAACATTTGCACTAGCAAAGATTAAACAAATTATAATGAAGTTTGTAGTTGACCATTTGTATTGTTTACCGAAAATGTTTATAAGTTTTCACAACAAAACGAATTAAAACAAGAAATGATCTCCTCAGCACGACTTACAAAATTAAACTAATAGAGGTTTACAGAACCTGGACAGTGTAGGTACATAAACACTCTCTACGAAACTAAAATTGATTCAGGCAATCGAACATGCCCAAGAAAGAAAACAGTCCAAGCAGCTGTCAAATAAAAAAAAATAGTAGGTATTTGGAAAAGAAATAAATAAAACAAAAAAATTTAATTTCACAGTAATATTTGGATTATTTTATTTATTATTTTTTGTTATCACAATGTTGTTTGATTAAATTGATAATAAAATAATAGGATAATAGAAAGAGAAACACGTTAGTAAATTTACAAAGTTTTATTATAGGTATCCAGTCAGCATGTTGAACTGCAAAAAATCAACTTCAAACAAGTACAATCAGCCCCGGATCTACGATTTTTCCGAACCGGGGCAAAAACTCGATTTTGGCGCCCCTGCCGTTTTTGATTAAAATAAAAAAAAACACAAATCTATACTTGGTTGGATTTTTACTAGATGTGCAGTCCATACCTATTCAGCAACTTTTCATTATAGATAAGAAAATTGACAGTGCCTAAGCAAAAACTATACACAGCCAAGGTTCGTAGAACGATAAAAAATGATTCGTTCTCTCGTGAAAAATTCAATTTTTTTTTGATTCGATCGCGTATCTTATTTTTGCATTCGAATCAAATCTGCAAGTATCTGTAAAATATTGTCGAATTTATCATGAGAGAACTATATAGAAGTTCCATTCACGAACCATTCAAATAAGAAAGAAAAATGTAATTTTACGAAAGGACAAAATTTCGAAAAGCCAAAGTAACGCCAGATAAAGTATCAAAGTCCAAGTTCCGAAAAAAGTTTCGGGACTTCGTTGTTCCTTCAGCGATTTCAATGAAATTGACCAAAGTAATAGCTGAGACAGAGTCATAGCAGGCAAAAATATTTTAAAAATAGGATCTTTTAAAAATATGTCTACATTTTGCAACTTCGTTCTTCCTTGAGCGATTGCAATTAAATTTACCCAGGCAGTAGCTGATACTGATTCAGAATTGTAACAGACAAAAAATATTCAAAACAGGATGTTTAAAAAAATGTCAACATTTTATAACTTTGTTGTTCTCTGACCGAATTCAATAAAATTGACACACACAATTTCAATCCTTAACAGCACGAGATCTAAGCAGCGTCAAAACACAAGTCATTTTATATTGGCTGGTTCTCTGATACGTGCGAGGATGACTGGTGGAAAATGTTGTGTTATCCGGCATTCTGAAAAGGGTG
Organism: Dasysyrphus tricinctus; assembly: GCA_963921185.1. Lineage (NCBI taxonomy): Eukaryota > Metazoa > Arthropoda > Insecta > Diptera > Syrphidae > Dasysyrphus > Dasysyrphus tricinctus. Next base: position 200,830,129 of record OY992531.1, read on the forward strand.
TTGAAAAAAGTAAATGCAATTTTTTCGGGTCCTAGAGAACTAAGAGTACAAATTTTATTTGATTTTGTAGGCTCAAATATCTTTTAAATTTGTTGTTTACAAATATTTTCCACATCATGAAAAATTGTTGCCAAAAAACTGTAAAAATGGTTTTTAGCGTTTATCTCACTTTTTGTTCATCTGAACAAAAAAAATTTTACTAAACAATTTTTGAAGAGCACCTGATTTCCTACATTTGATTGTATTTAGATTTTTTGTGAACAAAAAAATATCTAACATACAGTGCAATAAAGTTGCCATTTGCCAATATCCAGCAAAGAATTTTTTAGGCAAGACTACGATTTGTACCGCAGTTATAGAAGTGTTTCATTGTTTAAGAAATGGGATCTATATCCTACAGCTTAGGGAGGGAGGAAAGTTGTGTAAAAGTACACTTACAATTACAACAGAAAAACATTCAACAATGTATTATAATAGCTGTCAATAGTTTTTGAAAAATTATTTAAAATAGTGAAATTATGATAGCAAAAACTTCAAAAGGTTAGGCTATTGCCGCATCTCAATTCATTTCATTTCATTAAGCGTCGCAATTCTAAATTTTTTCTGTCATATGGATTTGGCGCCCTTGTTGGCTGCCGCCCGGGGCACAGGCCCCGGTTTGCCCCCCCATAGATCCGGGGCTGAGTACAATAATTTTTATTGCTGCTGTTGTCGTTGCATTTATTAATGAAGTTAGACACAAAAACACAATTTTTAGTTTATACTTGTTTAAAATATTTATTTTCTCTTCATTTTATACCAAAAATGCTAAATTGAATTAAAAAAACACTTCCTATGCGCACCAAAAAGAGAATAACACAAAAAAAAAAAACATCTCAGCTGTCAAAGCGCCACCGAAATAGAAAATAGATCTATTCGGGCGTTTGGCTCAGGCTTACGATATTTACGATCTCAGGCAAGCCCGACGCCTGAGGTTACATTTAAGATTGCTCCATAAGAGTCCATTGTTTCTATTCAATATGTCAAAGTCGGCGCGACCGAACGCTTGATTGTGGTTTGGCTATAAACCAGGCAACCGAAAAGCTTTTTAGCTAAACAAAAATCATTCACAAGATGTTGTCCGCATTGATTGATGCAATTTTAATAAACTTTTTGAATAAACTTGCTACACCTTGAAGTTCTCGCCTCCTTTCTTTCCCCTTAAAATGTAAGCCCCGATCCAAATTTAGGGTAGGTCCTTTTAAGAAGATGCTCAAGACACCAAAACAAAGCTCTCCACTAAAATTCAGCTTTGTCGGAGTTTTTGCCATTTCTTCGTCTACGGCCTGGGAAAGATCACAACGTTGCCTGAATATTGTTAATACTTTTCAAAATATAGAACCGTAATGTTTCTTTTGGTACCGAGTGTATACCAGCTTTAAAGTTAATTCAAACTTAAATAGTAATTGCGTTTTCTATACGTTTCTTCCATGAACCATGAAGATATCAAAGCAAATGATTTGAGGCGGTTATCTAACCTGTAAGATCTAATAACACTTTTTACCTGTACTGCCCCAGCATCTATCATCTAAGACCAAAAAGACAATTTGATGAGCCTTCAGCTTAAGAGATATTAAACTTTTGGTATTGTGTATGCCACAATGTTATTCTCTTTCAATGATATGATACTTCTTAAACGAGGTGTTTCATGTGATTAGAATTGACTTTGCGTTTACACTATGTTTTAACGACTCATAAAAAAGAGGGATAGTCTATTTACTATGTGTTAAAAGTTGAAAAGTCGGGGAGAAAGTAGAATAGCTTCTAGAATGGTCAGTGGGTCAATCTCGTTTTGTCTTTTATTTGCCAGACTGCAATCACAAGTATAAAGTTAATTTTATATAAAAAGAAGTTCTCAGAGTAGACGATGAGATATTTCATCCTTGAAGCTCTTACTATAGATGGGTGGTGGGATAAGGCAACTTCCGACTTGCCAGCCAAAGGTCTGCAACAGGTTGACCCTCTTCTGTAATGTATGTAATAGAAGCGAGTTTGTTCAACCTGATGATAGAGGACCAGGATATATCATGGCAGCACGATTTTCATTTACCAAATGTGTTGGATTAAATAATGAGTTTTATTGATGTTGTTTTATTTTTTTTGTTTGTTCATTTTGAATCTCTGGATGGCGGTTTTCAGTAGAGATTTCAGCGAATTCAATTTATTAAGGAAGATCAACTAATGAAGCATGTAGATGTGGATCTTGTCTATACAGAGTAACAACATTGCTACCATTTTTGATGCTCAGGTTGGTGGGTTTATAGGGAATTATGGTAAATTGTTGTTTGCCATTTTAGGAGTAAAACATTTGATTTTGTAATCCATTGTCGTAATGGGATGCGGATACGGGATGAGCGCATTCAGGGACAAAGAGAGATGATACCAATTACACCTAATATGGAATGCGTATACTGCATATTCAAATTGGTAAAGGGAAGAGGATTGTCGTTAAATAAACATTTATGGCTCGTATGTATGATATATGTAGGTAATACCATAGACTAACTAATAATAAAGACAGGCCGCTTCATATAAAGAAAAAGGACCCGATTTGAGATTGCCTCCACTTAGATTGCCTCCACCTATCATACATGTTTTGTACTTGGCGAGAAAAGCTTTTGCTGTATGAAGCTTTCAAGTTGCATCGAACTGAAACCCATTTCACCACTATCGCAAGTGTACCTGTTTTTGTTGTTGGTTTTGGGTATTTTGTCTGTTTTTTTTTTCAATTAATGAAGGTTGTGTGGTGGTAGTTTTTTTGTCTTCATAGTTTGCTCTAACCACTGATCTCTATAATACACTGGATAGTGTATTCCTTATAATGTATAACAGTTTTTTTGCTTCCATTTGAAGATGACAATTAGGTGGTCGGCTTCATAATTTGACGTCTGAATAACACAAAAAAAAAAAGTATTTTCCACATAGGGATGTGCGATATTGAAACAACATCGATTTCAACATCGAAGACCACACATCGATGTCAGTTAATATCGAACCGAAAACATCGTTGCTACTTAACATCGATGTTTTTTTCAGGTGTTTTTGGCTGGCTATTTTTTCTTAGGTTTTTTAAAATCGATTTAAGTTTTTATACAAATGAAAAATATGAAGTCATAAGCAAGGTATTTTAACTTTAAACTCGATATTGCAAAATAATTATGCCCAGAAGCTTGTGTGCTAAAACCGCGTGTAAGCGGTATCTTTCTAGGCATCAATGATTTTAATGGATGAAATGTGAAAATCGATGTTAAAATATGTATTTTGCACTAATGAATATCAACAAATTTAATAAAATCAATATTGCAAGGCAATTCATGTTGTTAAGCTGTTTTGTGGGCCCTTTTTGAAATCCGATATTTCCAAATCTTGTTTCACACGAACGTGTGCGCAAGAACTTGCATGGTGTAAACTACGTGTTGCTGACCATCGATACTTTAAATTCGTGAAAATCGATATTAAATATGCATTTTGCAGTAATATTTCAAGGAGTTTTGTGTAAACTGTTTTCTGTGGCTTTTTGGAATATATCGATATTGCAAGACACGAAGCTGTGTGCAAAAACTTGCATTGGTGTAAATTGGGTCTTTCTGAATATCTATTATTTCAATGCGTGGAAATCGATGCTAAAATTTGTATTTTGCAAAATATATCGTCCACAGATTTTATAGAAGCAATATTGCAAGTATTTCATGTGTACATTGTTATCTAACGATATATATTGCAAAATATTTTTACTTACAAAAGTGTGTACAAATACTTGTATGGTTTAAAATGCGTCTTGCTGAGCATCGATGATATTAATGCTTGAAGATCGATGTAAAAATATTTCTTTTGCACAAATAAACACAAAACAAATTTTATGGATACAAAATTGATAGGCACTTCATGTGTAAACTTATATATCTGTGCCTTTTTGCACATCGGAAGTTTCGTTGTGGTTCTGAATTTTTCAATTTGGTTTGAAAGATCCTTTGATAATTTCCTTTTTCAAAAAATTCCAAATGTTACAGATTACTTAAAAACTATGAAAGTCACTCCATCTAGATTTTACTAGCAGAATCAATCATTTTCGTACTAACTTTTTGTTTGTTTTTTAAGCCGATGTTTTGGTTGTTAATATCGATGTTGCAAAACATCGAAATCTTTATTATCGATTTTCTAATATCGATTAAAATCGCTCATCCCTATTTCTAGATGTGTATCTGAAGAAAGGGAAACAGACCATGATATGAAAATATAAGCTTTTGTGGAAGTTTGTTTTATTATTTATTATCTTTAAGTTATTCACTGTGTGCATTTGGTATATTTTTTTTTAGTATAATTACATAGTGGAATAAGATAAATCATTGAATAATTATGATGAGGAGGATGCGATTGCATATTCTGCGTTTTTTTTTAAATGATTTTACCTCCTTGTCACACTCTCTACGTTTGTTACTCCGTTTCATTTACTAATTAGGAATGAATTTAAATTATGAACACAACAAATGTTAGCAAACAGATCTCGGGGGGTGAAACGAACGGAGATTTGATGTCTGTTTAATGGATTATCTTTGTATTGCATGTTATACAGTTATACTGGTATACAAAAAAGTGGTCAGCTTCATAATATAACAATTCTTCAAATGGAAGCAATATTTTTGTATCGATACACTATCCAGTGTATTATAGAGATCAGTGGCTCTAACCAAAGACCGTATAATACCAAGATATTGCATCTGGTGTAAAAATTCGCAGTCAAAGCGCTAGTACTGTGACGACCCCAGTGGTGACCCCATAGATGTGTGAGTGAGAACCCCGTCTATGTATAAGTTTTACAATCGTCGGTGGTGCGGTCGCTGAGTGGTGGGTCTGTGGCGAATAAAGGCTTGCATGTCTGTATGTGTTATGTGAGTTCGAATATGAATGAGGATGTGATACAATACGTGGGAATGTTTCCCTTCCCCCGACCGACCGCATCTAAAGCTGATTTTTGGTGGTTGGTTGAGATGCGGTATCTTGGTATTATACGGTCTTTGCTCTAACTTTAATTTTGCTTGTGTGTGTGTACACTTCAGGTAGGTATATCTATTTCATTCTTGTCGATCTTGGCAAGAATTTTCGTTTTTGAAGGAAAAATTTGTTCTTTGGAGGATTTCTCTGTTTTCACGTTTGGGGGTGTTTGTGAAGAATATATGAGTGTTCTGAAGCAATGGTAGACTTGGTGGCGGTTGTTTGTGTTTGCAATTTTTTGCTCTCATTTATCCTTTTTTGTGCGCTTGCTTGTGTACTCTTGCATACATTCATATAATCTCGATCTTCTAATAATGACATTAGAATTATCGTTTTTGGTGGTTTCGAGGACTTCTATACAGCATAAAAATAATATGTAGGTAGGTGGTATGAAGGAATATTTTGTTTATTTTATATCTTATTTATTTATTTATTCAGTACCGAAATAAAAAAATGTTAAGAAATACAGGTGAATAACATACCTTATTTGTTTAATTGCAAAAATAAACCTACCGAGTCGAGGAGTATGTTCGAAAATTATGTGTATAACATTCCTTTAAATCGAGTAAACTAATTGCAAAGTTAAAATGCTATTTTTTGCATATTTAAAGCATAAATAAAGATTCATTATTTCTAAACATTCATGTTTTTTTCTATTAATTTTCAAGGCAAATGCGCCCGAAAATAGCGATATTTTCACTCTAAACGAATTTGCACCTCTCATAGTAATTTATCATGTTCACTTGAATCATTATATTTATAAACCATTTCCGGAGAGCTTATTCGTGATATTTCAAATCCTGTATTTGTACCTAGTTTGCAACATTTTGGGTAGAGTAATGTTCAAAAATCGATATAAAATCCGTAAGATTTTACATACACCAAATTTTTGATACACCAAAATAACCTGTTATTAATCAAAACTACATATTATAAAATACAAATTTTTAAAATCATATTTAAAATGAGAACATTATTGTAAATGGAGTGAAAGCTTGCTTTTAAGCCTTTCGAAACCTCTCAACTACTCAAATTAAATGCAAATATAATTTTTGCATGCTTTGAAAATTTAAGATTTTTTCAACTTTCTACAGATATCTAGTTTTTGAAAATCCAAGCAGCATTTCTCGACTTATATAGAATTTAATGCAGCGGGATCGACATTTTTTTGATTTGTTTTTTGCTTAATCTTGAAAATGATCAAAATACAAATTTGCTTGTAAGTGATTAATTAATTGAAATTTATTTGGGAGCTTGTGAGCAATACACATAAACATACTCGTAAATGTATGTTAAAATTTTAGTTTGGTTTTGCAAAATAGAATTTTGGAAAACCAAAATCATTTGGTGGGTGTCGTCATAATATGAACTATATAATTCACAGGTAGGATTAATAATGGCAGTTTTTGAATGTATGTAAATATATTTAAGAATCCATTATCTATGCACGTACTCGAAGAAGTGGTATCTTCTCTCTTAACCAAGTTGCACCTTTTACAATAATTTCATATTCATTCCAAATATTACTTTGTTTTTATAAAAATATAAACTTTTTATATATTATCTTTTAGTTGATACCTCATTTGTTAGAAAAAATAGAATTACTGAAGTTATAAGCCATTTTTGGAGAGCTTGTGTATGATTTTCCAAATCCCGAATTTTATCGATACTTGTGAGCAATAATGTACAGCAATGTTTTATATAAATATGAAAACTTTTCTTAGAACTTCCTGAAAAAGTTCAATATATTCGTGGCGGTCGTGAAGAACCAGGTAACTCAAACTCTTAGAAAGTTTATAAGGTCAGGGTTTATGTTGAATATCCTGCACAAAACGTCACTAATGTGGAAGAAAGTGTTCATAATGTATTTTCAGATGTATTAGGAAAATAGTACATAAGGGTAAAATTTCGTAAAATTTTGTTGAGTATTTTTTTTTCAAATTATTAATTTAACAACAGGTATCTCGACTTACCGCCACGGATATACATTATACATAATTCTATTAATACTTCCGTTTGACCCTGAAGATGAGGCTATTAGACCTCGATATAGGCAAGAAAAATAAAAATACACAATGCGTTTTATTGAACTTTTATGAAGCAAAACAAATGGTAATATTAAATTTAATTTTAATAGTTAAGCTTGTGAGCAATGGACAGCAACAAAAAGTTTTTTATTCTTCATGAATAAAACTATGAAACCATCTGGTGGGGGGGTGGTTGAACTATAATAACCCATATACATAGTTTGCCATAAGGAGGATCAATTAAGCTGTTTGTTAATATACGACTTTTTAAAAAGACATTGTTTATATATTATGTTTTTTTTATTTTGAATTTTCCCATTATCGGCTAAACGGATTTAGACTAATTTTTGTATTTCAGCTTATGGTGATAGTGAAATTATTTCTTATGATAGGTATATCAAAAGAGCAGTGTGATTTAATTCTAAACTGAATGATTTACTTTTTCCATTAAAATTTTGAAAGCAGACAACTTTTTTTTTTATGTAATTAAATTTATTTATTTAAATAATTCAGGCAAATTGTTAGTGCACTTCTCTAACAGATCTTTGCTGATAAAAGTTGGCATGTAGATAGAAATTCAGTAAAAAAATTGAAAAATGATTCGAAGTTTTGCTCTCAATTTGCTATCCAAGTTCATTTTTATGTTTTTCAATGTTTTTGTTGATTACAATTTAACTTTTAAAGATAAATAATTGTTGTCTTTTTCTTGGTTTACAATTTTGTTTGTAGTTTTAATTTTTTGTCGGCAGTATTTTTCTCATTAATTTCAAGATTGCTAACAGCCCAATTATTGACACGATTCAAAACTAGTTTTAATATAAAACTAGTTCTATGGGGGTTTTGAGTTTCAGGCTTTGAACATATTGGTATTATTCAAACAAAAATTGACATCTAAAACTCGAAATCAGAATTTTAGATGTCAATTTTTGTTTGAATAATACCAATATGTTCAAAACTTGATACTCGAAACCCCTATAAAACTAGTTTTATGTTAAAACTAGTTTTGAATCGTGTCAATAATAGGGCTGTAAGTGGTTTTAATTTTTTATATTTTTAATTCCGTATTTTGATCATTTTCGAGGGTAAGCCAAAGAATTCAAAGAAATGTCGATCCAGCTGCATTAAATTGGATACCTATAAGTGGAGAAATACTGCTTCATTTTTCAGAAATAAGGTATCTGAAGAAATTTGAAAAAATCTTAAATTTCCAAAGTGTGCTAAAATTACATTTGCATTTAGTTTGAATAGTTGAGACTTGAGAGGTTTCGAAAGGTTTAAAAGCTTTCACTCCATTTACAATAATGTTCTCATTTTAAATATGATTTTAAAAATTTGTATTTTATAATATGTAGTTTTGATTAATAACAGGTTATTTTGGTGTATCAGACATATTTCTAGGTTACCCACAAGATTTTATATCGATTTTTGAACATTACTCTACCCAAAATGTTGCAAACTAGGTACAAATACAGGATTTGAAATATCACGAATAAGCTCTCCGGAAATGGTTTATAAATATAATGATTCAAGTGAACATGATAAATTACTATGAGAGGTGCAAATTCGTTTAGAGTGAAAATATCGCTATTTTCGGGCGCATTTGCCTTGAAAATTAATAGAAAAAAACATGAATGTTTAGAAACAATGAATCTTTATTTATGCTTTAAATATGCAAAAAATAGCATTTTAACTTTGCAATTAGTTTACTCGATTTAAAGGAATGTTATACACATAATTTTCGAACATACTCCTCGACTCGGTAGGTTTATTTTTGCAATTAAACAAATAAGGTATGTTATTCACCTGTATTTCTTAACATTTTTTTATTTCGGTACTGAATAAATAAATAAATAAGATATAAAATAAACAAAATATTCCTTCATACCACCTAATAAACGGATGTGCGATCCGTTATATTAAAAAAAACGCGAACGCCAGCCTAGGGGCTGGCCCAACTGTTCGACTTACGAATAAAACGAAATCTATGTAATTCAGTTTAAGTGACTTTATTCTGCTACTATCCAAACAAGACTAATTCTACTTAAAACTAATTCCCTATACCTAAGCTTAACCATATGCCATGCCGTCCTACGATGATTCGCCGAATCAGCGACCTTGAAGGTTCCCGGTGCATTTACCCCAATGCATTGTTATGCGCCGTTATGTGATATCCACCAATCGTGGGAAATCATAATTTGTTCAAACATGATTTGCTGGCTCAGCAAATTATAACGGGGCGCATGCAAATGCGATGTGTTAACTCCTCCCCCTTTAAAGGTCTACGTCCCGTAGATCAGCTATGACGTCAGAAATCGATGACTGGTTACGCTGTTTCTGTGGGGTAGGATGCTGTCGGTGAATTGGAACTGGATTTGCTGTTGTCTGAATTGATGGGAAGCTGATTTTAGCGTGCATCTTTCGCCAAAGGTAATGTATTGTAATGACGAACACTAGGATTATCGCAGCTTCTGTTATCAGGGAGATCTTAAATCTTTTATCAAGGTTACTAAGGCGTTCGATGTTCCTGAGGCCAATGTTGTGCACGTAACCCAGATCCAGCTTGTTATCCTGCCTGGTAATGTTCGCTAGAGCAGGCGGTAGGGGTTGTAGGACCGTTATCGTGTGGCTTCTGAATGTTTTATTGTTCAGGTGTACCGTTTCGTTTTGGATCTGAATGATAAAGGTCCCTTCAAGAATTCTTTGGAAGTTATTGGATCTGACTTCACCTTTAAAATTAGTCAGGAAGATGGTATCCGAATTTATGAGCTCAATGACCTCTTTTGCGTTTGTATGGTAAGAACAAGTTGCCGAGCCTCCTTTTAAAAGTCTTGCAACGCAATCTTCCTCATGAACCTTTTCTAGTGCAGTTTCACCACAAACCGTTGTGTTGCTTATCGTGAGGCAATTATCTATTATGCCATACGTCTCTTGGTGGTTGACTAGCATTTTATTGAAATTAAGGTCAATCTGCTTGTTCCCTATGATCGAGGCTCTTGTTTGAAGGAGGTTGAATTCATCCTTTCTAACCTTCGGCATGGATAATACGTAGAGCAACATCGTTTCGTTAGTAAAAACAGCTGGTGTCCCATACTCTATTGCCTCGATCTCGTTGGCATAAGGTAGAGTTTCAATTTCATTGACAAGCCTACCAATTTCCTCCTTATCCAAGAGATTGGTGTTAATCAGGCCTTTTTTTGCGATCTGGCAAGCGCGTACGATCTCATTTATTTCTCCTTTAATAACGAGTATTTCGTTTAGAATGTCTTGTTCGATTCTACCAGAAATAGCATCCCTTATACCATTGTTGACCCTGCTTATAAGGAGATTGATTTTTCCCGTTATCTCTGCAGTGATGCCGAAGATCTTGTTGTTTATTTTATACTGCTGATTATTGTTGCTGATTATTTTTTCTTCAGTTTGAAGGATTTGGTCCCAATCTGCTGCGTCAGGGTTACCCGCTATCCACTTCCAGGCACTTCCTATCCAGTTAATAGATCTTGTTTTGCGAATCGATTTCCCCTTCAAGAGATCTATGCGATCCCTAGTTTGATTGAGGTGATACTGGATTAAATGCTTACGATCCTGTTCTTTAAGATTATTGGCAATAATTTCGTCCAGTTTCCCAAGCATTTCCTCGAAGTATCCAAGGTTAATCACGTGCACCATCTTGAAATTACCATCAATTATCCATCCTCTGCCTTCTTTCAGCGAAATTAGCGGCTCTTTGTAGTTGAAGATGTTTAGTCCCTCAGCAGTTGTTGCTAGCATAATGGTTAATCTTATTTATGTGAGAAAGAGATAATAATTGTATAAATTTATATAATTGTAGCCTTACAAACTAGGTTATACTAGTAACATTATCTAATATACAGAATAAATTTCTACGCTTATAATAAAAGAATAATTTTATAGAAATAATTTTGATGCTAGAAAAGGATTAGAGAATTATTAATGTTAATAGATATTTTTCTTTTTTTTTTTTATTTGACTTTTTGGAACTAAGGTTTTGGGGCTTTTTTTAGATTTTAATTTTTAGGATAAGTCATCCTTCCCCTTTTTTTTTTTTTTTTTTTTTTTTTATATATTTTCTATGTATATATATATATATAGGCATATATAGTTTTGGTTTATTCTTTTTGCAGTATGCATTTTTATTTAATCTTTTTTATGTGTGTGTGCTTTCTTTTTTATGTGCTTTGTTACTAGTTTTTTCTATGTGCGTGTTATTTCATTTGTGAATGTGCTTTATAACTTTATCTATTCTTTACTTGTGTCTTGTGTATTTTCCGACCTGTATCTGTTATAACAGTGACCCTATTATCCTTGGCCACAACTTCCTTCCGATATAGAGGCTTATGCTTGCCCTGAATCCTCTTGAAGGAAGTGTAAATTATATCCCCTTTTTTAAATTTTTTAGGACTTGACTTCTTTTTATTGTACCATTTATTCCTGATTTTTTGTTTTTGTCGTATTTTTTCCCTCAACTCTTGGTTAACTTTTATTCTGAAATTTGCCATATTTTGAAAGTTCACTCTAGTACTTCTGTTAAAAAACATATCGGATGGTTTCCGTTCAGTGACAGAGTGGACCGTGTTGTTATACCGGTCAACAGCGATATTCAACAGTTCTCTTAGTTTTAACTCTTTGTATTCAGCTTTCAAGCATCGATAGATTTCTAGGATCGTTGAGTGAAATCTCTCAACTTGACCATTAACTTCACTTCTATTGACGGGTATCTGATACATTTGAATATCGAGCATTTTTATGAAGTTAACCATTATAGGACTAAGGAAACTTCTCTCGTTGTCCGTGACTAGCATCTTTGGGACAGTGAAGTAGTGAAGAATTTTTATCACTTTATCCCTAAGATAGAGAGAAGACTTATTCTTTATATGGAACAGTTTGGCAAATTTAGAGAATTTGTCGATGCATGAGATGAACTTTTCCCCCTGAATTTCCATAATGTCCATGTGAAGTATTTCACAGGGATAGGACGGAACTGGGGTAGGCTGAAACATTGGAGTTGCCGGGTGTCTATCGTATTTATTGGCGAGGCAGATGTCGCAGGACTTCACGTATCGTGTTATCAAGCTATTCATTTTTGGGAAATAATATTTCTCGAGAAGTTGTTCTTTATTTTCTCGTGCATTTCTATGTGCTCGTTTGTGTTCTTTACTAATGAGTTCCCACACTCGATTCTCGTCCTTGACATCCTCTACCAACCTCTGGGTCAATCTGATTTTATAGTTCAAAAAAGTTTCTAAGTACACTTTCTGCAACAACTCCATACAAAGTTCCGGAATCTTAATGCCGTTGACAATGTTAGGCTGTAGCCTTGCCTTTAGAATATCTGTCAAGGCTTCTTTGTCCAAATACGGGGTTGCAGTGTAGTGTCTTGAATAACCGGGATGCGGTTCCTCATAATTATCAGCATGTTTTGCAACATTTATAATTATCTGATTCCGAAAAACATTAAGGGGTGCCTCAACATGTGGAATCAGATCTGTTGCGTCCTGCTCCGCACTATGCATCGTTTCATTAGCAGATTCAGTGGAAGCTGCTTCGTCATTAGGATGTTCCGTAGAGGAGACATGCTCTGAGGCTGTGTTAGTTTGGGATATATCATCATTCCAGTGGGAATTTTCCTGGGAGGCAGATTCCGTTGAGGAATCGTTATGCAACGCATTCACTTGGTATTCCGTTTCAGCTTTCGCTGAGACGGTCGAGTGCTCGTTACTAATTCTAAGTCTAGAGAGAGCGTCTGCTACGACATTTGATTTACCGGGTTTGTAAATCAACTCGCAGTTGTATTCCTCTATCCTGGCCTTCCAACGCTTCAGCTTCGCGTTGTAATTGCGGTTGCCAAGGGCGTAAGTTAGAGGTTGATGGTCAGTGAATATGCGGATTTTTTTCGCTCCGTAAAGATATGACCTCAGATTGTCTAAGGCCCAAACTATCGCCAACATTTCTTTCTCGTTTGTGGCGAAATTTTCTTCACTACCGCTCAGGGATCTTGAAATAAATGCTATGGGTTTTTCTTTGCCTGTTTCTCCCTGTGACAAAACAGCGCCAATTGCTAAATTCGAAGCATCTGTCGTGAGAATAAATGGCTTATTGAAGTCTGGGAATGCCAGGACTTCTGCAGAAGTAAGTAGTAATTTTAGTTCATCGAAAGCCTTCAGTGCACATTTATCCAATCTGATTGGTATTCTCTTCGACTGGTTGGCTTTAACTTGGGCATTTTCACCCCTTGTTAAGTTGGTTAAGGGCTTGGCGACCTTGGCGTAGTCCCGAATAAACTTCCTGTAATAGGAGGTAAGTCCGAGGAACGATTTTAGTTCCTTCAGATTAACGGGAGGTTGGATGTTTCGGATTGCCTCAATTTTCCTTTTATCCGGTCGTACACCATCGGGTGTTATAATATAACCAAGGAACTCTACGTTTGTGTCCATGAAATGTGTCTTTTCAAGGTTAACCTTCAGGTGCGCTTCGCTTAGCCTTCCAAGAACCATGTCGAGATTTTTCAAATGTGTCTCTTCATTATCACTAAAGACGATTATATCGTCGATGTATACGTAACAGATTTTTCCAATAAATGGCTTCAGCACATCGTCAATTGTGCGTTGGAAAATAGCCGGGGCGTTCTTGAGACCGAATGGCAGTCTTAAAAACTCGTATTTGCCATTCATGGTAGAAAAGGCCGTTTTAGGTATGTCCGAGGGTTTCATTGGGATTTGGTGAAATCCTGAGGTGAGGTCGAGAGTTGTGAAGTACCGAGCATTCCCTAAGCTAGCAAGTGTAGCATTTATATCTGGTATTGGGTATGCGTCAGAAATAGTTATGCTATTCAGTCTTTTATAATCGATAACCATTCTATATTGTTTTTCGCCATTCGCCTTGGGTTTTTTGGGCACGACCCAGATTGGCGAATTATAGGGACTTTTTGAAGGTCTTATTATTCCTTCATCTAAAAGTTTGGCTATCTCTTCTTCAACCACCTCTCTAAGGCATGATGGATATGGGTAGCTCTTTGAATATACAGGTTCGGTTGTATTCGTTCTAATTTCTGCCTGAATTGAAGTGTCAATTACTTCATTTACGTTGATTGGTCCAAAGAGCGGTCCATATTTATCAATTAATTTTTGTAACCCCTGCCTAACCTCAAGGGAAAGATCATCGCTAAAAACTGTGTTCACTTGGCGTGATACCTTTTCTTTTAATGGGATTTGTATGCCGGATCTTATTGTTAGCAAATTCCTTTTCCTATCAATGACTGCCTCAAGCTCTTTCAGCGTGTCATCCCCAATGATCCCATCGAAGGAATCAAGACCAGGTAGGACAAAGAATTTGATGATAGTATCGTCACCGGCTAGAGCAAAGAATCTTCCCTGGACATATTGCGAAATTTCTATTTTTCCCGCAGCGGACTGTACGTTAAATGGTTTTTCGACTGGAGTGGTGGGCTGATTGATTTTTGAGCTTATGAAATTCTTGTTGGCCCCCGTATCAACAAGGAAATTCAACAAAGCTCCATCCTTAGTTGCGTACTCTAAGTATGGTACGCTGGATGGCCCCCTGTCATAAAATTTATTTCCTCACAAGCAGCCTCTTCAACAGCCTCTTCCGCAGAAGTGGAGTATTCCTCTGGATCAACTTCATCCTCTACCGCTATGTTATAAAGGCGTTGGTGCTTGTTGGGAAAGTTATCCGAGGTTGCCCTACGTTTGAATGGGTTTTGGGATTTTGGACGGTTCACATAATTGACCTGTTTGGTCTGAACCGAGTGATCCACCTCCATTCTTGGGTGTGGCTTAGGACCAAGTCCTGGTGGGTTACCTGAGGTCGTAGGATGGTTTTGATAATTCCTGCCTGTTTTATAATAAGGTTTAGGATGAATCGGTGGTCTACTGTCCAACCTAGATATCTGATTATGGGTTACTGTTGGCCTGGGCTGATTAGGCGGTCTATTATATGAATTGGACATTTGGTTTAGGGGAGCTGTAATTGTATTGTTATATGTAGTTGGATGAATAACATGGTTACGGAAATTCAGATTCTGAATTTCCAGACAAGAAGCATACGCTTCAGGAAGGGTTCTTGGTTTCTGCACGATCATCATCCGTGACAGATCACCACTCAGCCCTCTTATAAAGACATCCAACGCTCGGTTCCTATACGTTTCAACCAACGCGCTTACCGTTTCTTGCGTATATGACTCGGTCTTTATCTTGTTGATAATAAGGGAGAACTGATGGTTCACGGTCGCGTAAAACTCATCGAGCCGAGAACCCCTTTGGGAGAGTTGGTTGAGCTGATGCTCAAGAGTGCGTATATCCCGCTTGTCGGCATAGTGAAGGGAAAGAATCCTCTTAATTTCTTCCCAATTATCGTCAAAAATGTTATATGACACTAGGGCAGAATCCGCATTTCCGCGAATCTTTTGTCTTATATGTTTGAGAATTGCGCGGTACATGGGTTTGTTTTTAATGATGGCGAAATCTTTTAAAATTCCCTCTACACTATGTATCCAAGATACATATTGCGTTGGGTTGCCATCGAAGGATTGCAATTCCTTCACGCAGTCAGGGAGTCGGCTGATCTCCTTGAGATCAGCTTCCGTCCTAGGCTCGCAAAGTAGAGGTGCATCAGTAACCTGAGTAGATTGGCTAGAATCCGAGGCCACGTTACTAGCGCCTTCGACCTTCTTCAAACGCCCATCTATCTCTTTTAACTGAGCGAGAATTGCGCCTACCGCCCCATTCAGCTCAGTAACAGCTTTAGTCATAGCGTCCATTTTTTATTTAACTCAAAATTATATTAACACGTTCTTAAATGCTTTAATGGAGAGCGGGATGTGTAATGCACTTATAAAATATAATATAAATATGTAAAAATTAAATCACTGAACTTTATCCTAGTTCGACCTTGTTCTCGTATGATTGCGTATATTTCCTAGGACAAATGGCAAAGAAAAAGGCTTACCTTAAACACAAGCTTTTATTCGAAATTTTAAATATTTTTTCCCCTTCTTTTTACTCCTTTTTTTCGGATAATTTTCGCACAATTTTCACACAATTTTTTTATTTTTTTATTTTTTGTAACTTCACAGTAGAAAGCACACACTTAATTTCATATACATATATATATGTTTTATAATATTTCAACTAATTTTTCTTTTTATTTTTTAGGAATTTTTTATGATTCTTTTCTTTTTGCAATTTAAATGCTTTTTTGATAATTTTCTTTTTGCAATTTTAATGCTTTTTTTTTTTATTTCGTATTCTTTCTTTTCTTTTTTTTTTTTTTTTTTTAATGCAATAAAAGCTTTTACTTATTTCATCTATTAAATTTTAATATTTTTTTTTATTAATTATTTTTTCTTCTTTTTTTGTAACTAGCACAATTTTTACTTGTATGTCATATATTTTTTATCACTCACAATATGAGCATTCTTCTTTTTCTTTTTTTTTCGAGTTCAATTGAAATGATGAAAATAATCTGTAAAGAAAGAAGTATTACTTTCGCGTCGCGAAGGGTTACGAAAGGAACCGGTGTACATGGGGGAAGCCGTGGTAGTCCCGTTTAGTCCGGATTAACGGACCTACTAATGGCACGGTCAACACCACCACCCCATCCCTAAGCCTTCTAGGATATCCGTATGTTCCCATGTTAATACGGAGAAAATGTGTCAGGAGGATCCAAAATAGTCAACTGTGTTCCCATGATAACAGCGACGTGCACCCCATAGGACGTATTGGTCCTTGACACAGATCCACAGGCAATAAGGACAAGGATCCTTGACACCGGTCCCTGCTCGGGCGCCAATAAACGGATGTGCGATCCGTTATATTAAAAAAAACGCGAACGCCAGCCTAGGGGCTGGCCCAACTGTTCGACTTACGAATAAAACGAAATCTATGTAATTCAGTTTAAGTGACTTTATTCTGCTACTATCCAAACAAGACTAATTCTACTTAAAACTAATTCCCTATACCTAAGCTTAACCATATGCCATGCCGTCCTACGATGATTCGCCGAATCAGCGACCTTGAAGGTTCCCGGTGCATTTACCCCAATGCATTGTTATGCGCCGTTATGTGATATCCACCAATCGTGGGAAATCATAATTTGTTCAAACATGATTTGCTGGCTCAGCAAATTATAACGGGGCGCATGCAAATGCGATGTGTTAACTCACCTACCTACATATTATTTTTATGCTGTATAGAAGTCCTCGAAACCACCAAAAACGATAATTCTAATGTCATTATTAGAAGATCGAGATTATATGAATGTATGCAAGAGTACACAAGCAAGCGCACAAAAAAGGATAAATGAGAGCAAAAAATTGCAAACACAAACAACCGCCACCAAGTCTACCATTGCTTCAGAACACTCATATATTCTTCACAAACACCCCCAAACGTGAAAACAGAGAAATCCTCCAAAGAACAAATTTTTCCTTCAAAAACGAAAATTCTTGCCAAGATCGACAAGAATGAAATAAATATACCTACCTGAAGTGTACACACACACAAGCAAAATTTAAGTTGAGCAAACTATCCCAGTAGGAAATTTCCAAAAATTCACTCCCAGCAGGAAATTTGCTCCTCAATGAAAAATAAAGGTGCATTCCTCGTCGAAATCATCTGTCACATTCATTGAGGAGAAGCTCCGCATTGATTTCATTCATTGAAAGTCATGCAAAAGGTTAGTAGATTGCCATTCCAGTTGCATCTTCTGCTTTGCTCACGAAAAAAGGTAAAGAAAATACGAAACAAAGCAATAACCTTTTTTGACATCATAAACTCAAATGAATTCAATACTGAACGGGAGAGATAATTCCTGTACGTTTTCAGTGGTTATTGCAATCCACACAGCATTGCGTGTTTTATGCCTGCTATGCGAAAGAGAAAACAACCTTTTCTTTTCTTCCGCATCAAAAAGTTGAATGAATTCTATATAAACCGTGATACGAAGATTTCCTGCAAACAAAATTATGCATCCTTTCAGTGGTCTGTCTGCTCTGTTACGGTCGTAGCTGTAGGTAGATACATATTTATTTTTTCTGCCTGTTGAATAGATATTTGACCTGAAACAAAAAATTCCGATGCGAAAGTAAACCTTTTTTGTTTTGATTTTCCTCGATCGGTCACGTGACATTTCTTTGTTCTAGAATATTCTATCTATTCTATATGGATTTTGTGATCGAAGAGAACAGACGTATATTTTTTAAGTGTTTTTCAATCTATTTTTGCAAGAAGTGCTTTGTAATCAGATATATAACGTAAAATGTAATGTAATAAATTGATAAATATGTTCCTATTTGATAAAATTATAACCATGACCCAGGAGACTAATCACATTCACCTAGGTAATTATATTTTATATCAGATTATTTTTTATAATTCTTCAAGTTTGTATTCCTCTATTCCTTAGCTCCAAATTGAACAGGTATGACGATGATCATCATTTTTAAGAAAATTGCAGCCAAAAAGACGAAGAAGTATTTACTTTCTAAATATGAACAAACATACAGGTGTATAGTGTATACGTATAGTTATTTTGTATTACATTGTTTGTTCTGTTTATCTATTTTATTTTAGTTACTTTAAAAAACTAACCATCCACTTTTCTCTTTAATATGTTATTAGTTAATAAACTTCTTAAATACATTATACTAGTTGAATTTATTTTATTTTATTCGTCATAAATCCAGCTTCATTTTAGATGCTTCGCTTCTTTTGATGAAATCAAAGAAGAAATACATAATGATTTCAGTCACATTTTTCCTTCTACGAAAACATCCCCTCACAGTTGACACATTTTTCATGTATTCATTCGCGTTGAAGAAAGCATCACATCACGAGAACCATTTTTTTCTGATAAGGAAAAGAAGTTATGAATTCGAAAGTGCCATGAGCATATAGTGATTTCATTACAAAATATTCTTGCAGAGAGTGTGTAGGTACTTCCTTCCAATGACAAGCCCATGTTAAATTCATGATAGGATTCCCTAGGAAATTCATGGGTGCAGCTCCTTTTCCGTGAGGAAAAACCTACTTCTTCAGTAGTGAATTTTTGGAAATTTCCTACTGGGCTACTGAAGAAGTAGGTTTTTCCTCACGGAAAAGGAGCTGCACCCATGAATTTCCTAGGGAATCCTATCATGAATTTAACATGGGCTTGTCATTGGAAGGAAGTACCTACACACTCTCTGCATGAATATTTTGTAATGAAATCACTATATGCTCATGGCACTTTCGAATTCATAACTTCTTTTCCTTATCAGAAAAAAATGGTTCTCGTGATGTGATGCTTTCTTCAACGCGAATGAATACATGAAAAATGTGTCAACTGTGAGGGGATGTTTTCGTAGAAGGAAAAATGTGACTGAAATCATTATGTATTTCTTCTTTGATTTCATCAAAAGAAGCGAAGCATCTAAAATGAAGCTGGATTTATGACGAATAAAATAAAATAAATTCAACTAGTATAATGTATTTAAGAAGTTTATTAACTAATAACATATTAAAGAGAAAAGTGGATGGTTAGTTTTTTAAAGTAACTAAAATAAAATAGATAAACAGAACAAACAATGTAATACAAAATAACTATACGTATACACTATACACCTGTATGTTTGTTCATATTTAGAAAGTAAATACTTCTTCGTCTTTTTGGCTGCAATTTTCTTAAAAATGATGATCATCGTCATACCTGTTCAATTTGGAGCTAAGGAATAGAGGAATACAAACTTGAAGAATTATAAAAAATAATCTGATATAAAATATAATTACCTAGGTGAATGTGATTAGTCTCCTGGGTCATGGTTATAATTTTATCAAATAGGAACATATTTATCAATTTATTACATTACATTTTACGTTATATATCTGATTACAAAGCACTTCTTGCAAAAATAGATTGAAAAACACTTAAAAAATATACGTCTGTTCTCTTCGATCACAAAATCCATATAGAATAGATAGAATATTCTAGAACAAAGAAATGTCACGTGACCGATCGAGGAAAATCAAAACAAAAAAGGTTTACTTTCGCATCGGAATTTTTTGTTTCAGGTCAAATATCTATTCAACAGGCAGAAAAAATAAATATGTATCTACCTACAGCTACGACCGTAACAGAGCAGACAGACCACTGAAAGGATGCATAATTTTGTTTGCAGGAAATCTTCGTATCACGGTTTATATAGAATTCATTCAACTTTTTGATGCGGAAGAAAAGAAAAGGTTGTTTTCTCTTTCGCATAGCAGGCATAAAACACGCAATGCTGTGTGGATTGCAATAACCACTGAAAACGTACAGGAATTATCTCTCCCGTTCAGTATTGAATTCATTTGAGTTTATGATGTCAAAAAAGGTTATTGCTTTGTTTCGTATTTTCTTTACCTTTTTTCGTGAGCAAAGCAGAAGATGCAACTGGAATGGCAATCTACTAACCTTTTGCATGACTTTCAATGAATGAAATCAATGCGGAGCTTCTCCTCAATGAATGTGACAGATGATTTCGACGAGGAATGCACCTTTATTTTTCATTGAGGAGCAAATTTCCTGCTGGGTATATGAAGACAAAAAAACTACCACCACTGCTTCAAAAACAGACAAAATACAAAATACCCAAAAACCAACAACAAAAACAGGTACACTTCCGATAGTGGTGAAATGAATTTCAGTTCGATGCAACTTGAAAGCTTCATATAGAGCAAAAGCTTTTCTCGCCAAGTACAAAACATGTTTGGGGTGGAGCGTGGAGGCAATCTAAGTGGAGGCAATCTCAAATAGGGTCCTTTTTCTTTATATGAAGCGGCCTGTCTTTATTATTAGTTAGTCTATGGTAATACCT
Organism: Dasysyrphus tricinctus; assembly: GCA_963921185.1. Classification (NCBI taxonomy): domain Eukaryota; kingdom Metazoa; phylum Arthropoda; class Insecta; order Diptera; family Syrphidae; genus Dasysyrphus; species Dasysyrphus tricinctus. The sequence continues at coordinate 200,851,054 of OY992531.1, forward strand.
ACGTACATAAGTAACTATATGGTTGAAATGTAATATCTAAGAATTGTTTGTTTTAATTTCATAAATTCAATGAATGTATGTGCGTTTTTATTTTTGAGTAATTAGCAAAACAGAACTCATAAGCCTTCAAAGTTCTTATCAATCCATTTGTGTGGAACTTTAGACTTAAAAACCACAAAACCGATCTCGTGGAAATTTCACACATTCAAAATTGTCTCATTGGCCTAGCTAAAAATTTTTCCCATTGGGAGCTAACAGGACTTCCACGATCCACCACAAATTTTTATTTTTTGTAAGAACAGAAACAGTACATTTTTGGTATAATTAGTACATTTCAGAACAATGGAATAACATGATAAGAGATACATAACGTCGCAATGGTAAGTTGTCAAAAAGTCCACTTTTACAAAATTTTAAGGAAAACTTATCTAGAAAATTAACCCTAAACCATTATCTTCGTTTAATTTTAATTATGTATTCAAAAAATTAATTAAAAATTATTATTAAGGAAAGTATGCGTCGGGCTCCAGGTCAGAACCCCAGAATTGAAATCCGCCATTAAAGCATTGCACTAAGTAAGAAAATCGCAGCGTGTTCCAGGTGGAGCTTATGGCGATCAAAGAAGCCTTGGTTTTGGCTGGAAGAAAACGTTATATCAACCACATATATCCGCATGTTCTCAGATAGTCAAGCAGCTATCAAAGCTCTGGAATCGTTCTTTACTCACTCTTTAAGAACCTTTAATTGCCGTTCATCTCTTCTGGAGATGGCGCAGCAGTTTAACATTCACCTTTATTGGGTGCCGGGGCATAGAGACATTCCAGACAATTTAAAGGCCGGTGAGCTCGCTAAAAGAAGTGCAACTCAAACTATTCTACTTAAAGCTGGATTTAAACCTTCGTTTTTATCGTCCGTGTTCGTTGTTCGTTTTTGCCCGTACGTGGAACAACGAAGGTGTAAATGATAACACCGAGCACGAACAACAAAGAAATTCAAAGCTGTTTTGAATTTTGGATGAGCTTTACTCGTTGTTCGTTGTTTGTGGAACAACGCACCGAATGAAGAACGAAGGTGTAAGTCCAGCTTACTAAGGATTTCATTTTTCCCGGGAGTTGAATACTCTCATTGCCAATCTCCCCCGAATATATGTAATTCCCCCCGGAAATACCTTCGAGAAAATTCGCTTTATGAGAGAATTAATTAATTTAAATTATTAAACTGTCAAACTTTGTGAATAAATTAATGAAATAAAATTATAAATATTCAGTCCAATTTATATTTCTGAGGGCGGTGTTCAAAGGGTAGACACGGTGCATTCAAGAGGACACAAGTGTCCACAAGCTTTTTTTCAAAGCGAACCTCTGTCTACCAACTCCTACTCTCACCTCCAAGTGGTGAACATCGGGTGCCTAGTACCTTTAACTGAAGATGGGGTTCCAATCCCTGTGGACGGTTTTAGGGGGCAGCAAACGAGAGAGGGGGGGAGGAGTGTTCCCACTAAGGCAGTTCTCCTTCATCCAGGCGGCAGCGGAAGAATTCTCAAGATGGAATCAACGGTGGCGTCTACAGTTCCAGTTAGGCTGAACTACTTAGTGAACACCTTATACGGGCTACTACGACATATTCGGAGCTCAGGCCTATAAGGAGCGGTTAATCCGGCTCCCCGCCCTTGGAGTTATATTGTAAGGGTCTGGTCCTCCAGGTTGGGGGTCGTGCCGTCGGGGTGACTTCCCGGCCACGTAAAGCTATCTTAGTTGCGAAGCACCAACAAGCCTCGGATACGGACGGATTTACTGTTGACGAACCAAGCAAACGAAATAAGGACAACGAACTTCGGATCTGCACGTGGAATGTTCTGTCTCTCTATAGACCACGTGCAGCCGAACATTTAGCGGAGGCCCTAGACTGCTACAAAGCAGACATCACCGCCATCCAAGAAGTGCGATGGGATGGGCCGGGCAAGAGAAAACTGAAAGACTGCGATATCTACTACGGTGACTGCTACCGACCACAAGGGCAGCGTCTCTTTGGATGTGGATTCGTCGTTAGAGGCAGACTTAGGCAAGAAGTCTTGAGTTTCAACTATGTGAACGAGCGCCTCACGACAATTCGCATCAAGGCTAAATTCGCCAACATCAGCCTGATATGCGCGCATGCCCCCACAGAGGAGAAAGATGACGACACCAAGGACGAGTTCTACGAGCTCCTGGACAAGACATATGAGCAATGCCCTAGCTATGACATTAAAATTGTCTTGGGTGATTTTAATGCCAAACTGGGAAGAGAAGACGTCTTTGGTAGCACAATCGGAAGATACAGCCTGCACGACACCACCTCCGATAACGGACTCAGGCTAATCGACTTTGCTGCGGGGCGAAACGTTGTGGTAGCTAGTACGCAGTCCCCGCATCTCGATATACATAAGGGAACATGGCGAATTCCTGGTCAATCAACCGCCAACCAAATTGACCACATTGCGATCGACGCAAGGCACTCCTCCAGTATCAAGGATGTCCGAACGTTCCGAGGAGCCAACGTTGACTCGGACCACTACCTCGTTGTAGCAAAGGTAATGCTACGGATATCCAGACCAAAGCCAAAACAGGGAAATACTGTGAGGAAGTTCGACGTCGGACGGCTACAGTCGCAGGAAATCGCCAGGTCCTTTTCCGATCGAGTCTCTCGCGCCCTCTTAACTAGTCCTTTGCCGCCAACTACAAACATCGAGAACCAGTGGAAAAACTGCCAGGAAGCCATCAGAGATGCCGCCTCTGACGTGCTGGGCTTTGCACGACCACCACAGCGAAACCCCTGGTTCGACGAAGAATGCCGGCAAGTACATGCAGCCAAACAACAGGCATACAAAGCGGCGCTGCATAGAAGGACCAGAGCTGCTCGCGAGCTCTACGAGCAGAAGAGGAGAGAGGAACACAAGCTTCTTAGAAGGAAGAAGAAAGAGCATGAGAAGCGCGTGATCGAGGAGTTAGAGAGATGCCACTGCAGGAATGAAGTTCGGAAGTTTTACCAAAAAGTAAAAAGAACCTCCCAAGGTCACAAGGCCCGAACCGAAGCCTGCAAAGACGATCAGGGGAACATCGTGGTGGAATCGCAGTCGGTGCTGAGGATATGGAAAAATCATTTCTGCAAATTGTATAACGGCGATGACGAACCGAATTCCGCTAACATGCAAATTGCACCATTCAACTTGGACGACGTAGGCCAACAATTCCGTCCACCTGATCTTGACGAAGTGAGGATAGCCATATCTAAACTTAAGTCCAAGAAAGCTGCTGGAGCTGATGGCCTTGCGGCTGAACTATTCAAAGCGGCTGGCGATGAATTGGTTAGGAGTATGCACCAGCTCATCTGTAAAATATGGTCGGAGGAAAGCATGCCCGATGAATGGAACCTCAGCGTTGTTTGCCCGATCCTCAAGAAAGGCGATCCTCTGGACTGCACCAACTACAGAGGCATCAGCCTTCTTAATATCGCCTACAAGATCTTCTCTGCCGTACTTTGTGAACGCCTGAAGCCATTCGTCAACAACCTGATAGGTCCATATCAGTGTGGCTTTAGGCCAGGGAAGTCCACCATCGACCAAATATTCGCACTACGGCAGATCTTGGAGAAAACCCAGGAGTTTCAAATCGATACCCACCACCTTTTTATCGATTTCAAGGCCGCGTATGACAGCATCTATAGAGACGAGCTATATAGAGCAATGTCTAGTTTTGGCATCCCTGCCAAACTCGTCCGTTTGTGCAGGATGACGATGGAGAATGCACGCTGCTCCATCAAGGTCGGCAAAGACCTCACCGACACCTTTGATGTCAAAAAAGGTTTTAGGCAAGGCGACGCGCTGTCATGCGACTTCTTCAACATCGTTCTTGAAAGAATAGTGCAAAACTCTCACGTCAACACTAGAGGCACAATCTTTCAAAAGTCCGTCCAATTACTCGCTTACGCTGATGACATTGACATAATGGGACGAACAAAGCGTGATGTCAGTGGTGCTTTTGTGAGCATTGAGAAGGAAGCCAAGAAGATGGGTTTAACGGTGAATGAAAGCAAAACGAAGTATATGCTGTCAACAAGAAAGGACACCCAACACCGACGTCTAGGACAGAACGTCACTATAGACAGCTATAATTTTGAGGTGGTCAGAGACTTTGTCTACCTAGGACCCGCTATAAACTCAGCGAACGATACCAGTGCTGAGATCAAACGAAGAATTACTCTTGCCAATCGCTGTTTCTTCGGGCTAAGAAGGCAATTGAGAAGCAAAGCCTTCTCTCGAGCAACTAAACTGTCCCTGTATAATACGCTTATCATCCCGGTCCTGATGTATGGTGCAGAGGCATGGACACTGCTAACGGTGGATGAGAACGCGTTAGGCTGTTTCGAGAGGAAAATTCTCCGGGTGATTTTTGGTCCCGTCTGCATAGATGGGGAATGGAGGAGAAGATACAACCACGAACTGTATGGGCTGTACAGCGACACCGACCTAGCCACAAAAGTGAAAAGCCAACGACTAAGATAGCTGGGTCACCTAGAGCGAATGGACACCAATGCTCCGGCCCGGGAAGTCTTTGAATCCAACCCCGTGGGACAACGCATCCAAGTAGAATTCGTTGTAAAATGTTACCACGCTGTGACGACACATCAGCATTTGAACGACACAGTCAAAGTGTACTTATGAACACAAAACTCGATTTGTTACCTTTTTTTCACTTAGTTGATACCAAATGGGGAATACACAATTGTGCCAACGATACCACTATTATGACCTACGCAAGAGAATAAACTCGTTTGGTCGTTGTTACCTATTTGTGACTATCATAGTATGGTATAATATAACCAAAACTTATTGAAATTGAGTACCTCAGTTTTAAGGAAATGTGTATGTTTACGTCCATTTGACGCAGTGAAGTAAGTATGCAGTAAAATATTTAATATGTATCAGACATATACACACATACATAATTGCATTACAACCGCAAAAAATGGAAAAAAGAATTTAGAATTGATAAGAAGAATGTAAAATATTTAAAGAGTTTGACTTCGAAATTACGGGAATTTAGTGCCCTTAAAATCAAAACGGAGATCATTTTTATCATAAATATTACACACTTCTGGAACAAAAAATTTACGCGCTCAAGAAATAATGAATATTAACACAATATTCAAAAATTTTAAGATGTAAAATACTCAAATTATATCGAAATGGAAAGCTATATTTCTAATCCAATATGGCGATAAGCTCGTGTGTGCTCGTGTAGTTCTATGTACATAAAAAATGTTACTGCCCCTTTTTTCTATATTTTTCACTTTTTTCTATTTTTCTATTGGACCATCATGTACATCAGATTTCTTATGAAAGTGGTTTTATTTCAGTATATGCACATACTGCTTCTTTGAATAAAATTTAGAAAGCACACATACCTACTATCACTCATAGCGAAGGATATGGGAAGCGCAATTTCTTGGATCCTGCTGCAGTTTTCATTTTCATGGTGTCAAAAAAAGTGTATTTTTTCATTTTCTTTGCAGGTTTGCTGCTCCAGAATTTTAGCCGGTGGGGAAATGACTGCAAATACATACATGTGCATTGCACAAAACCACCAGGTTTGAAAAATGTGTCACTTTCATATGACAATTTTACTGATCAACCAGATTTCTAAAGCGGTCCTTACACGATCAATTAAAAGACGTCAATCACTAATATGTATGAGTGAAAAACAAAATTGTATATGTGTCATCAATCCAATTGACGAATATCAAAGCCCTTTTGATTTTGATTGATGATTGATTGTCAAACTACACCGACACAGTGATTGACAGTTATTGATTGATCGTGTAAGGACCTCTTTAGACCTAGTTCAGACTATGGCGCAAGTGAAGCGATTCATTTTGACGTTAGTCCGGCCTATTTTGTTCATACTTACAGCCATGTGAACACAATGTACTCACTTTGTCGTGTAGGTGCAGGCAATTTTGTTTTTTAAACGCAAACCTAAAGCAGTTTTAAGCTACCCTTACACGATCAATCATTTGAATCAAATTTCATGTATGTGTTTTTTGACGTTCCCTTACATGTTCAATCATTTTGACATCAAATCTGAGTTTGTTTACTAAAACACAACTGGCTCCAGGTTGCAAAGAAAAATGACAAGCTGTCTCTTTCTTTTGTATTGAAAAAGCGTCAAAAATATCGTTAAATCAATTACACACATCAATCTGATCGATCAATCATCAATCAAAATCAGAAGGGTTTTGATTTTCAAAATTCACCAAATGTGTGTGGCACATACAATCCTATTTTTACAAACACATGTATATGATTCATTCAATAATTTGATCATGTAAGGGTCGCTTAGTGCCGGATTTCCATGACTGAAAAAGTGTTTAGTTTTTCCAGCCAAGGGTCTGACATAAAGATAATTCTGGCTTACCATTCGTCAGTTTCTGCCAAAAAATGCTTTGCCAAAAAAAAAATGAAAATATTCATTCTTTCAGGCAGTGTGTCAGTCCTTGTCAGGTTTTGTCAGCTAGTCAACCATTTACACGATACATAATTTGGAACTGACAGCATTTTATAGCAGGTTCTCAGTCAGTATTTCGCTGTGGGAAATTCCTGGCTAGAATTTACACGAATCTGAAAAAAAACTGACGAGAACTAACTGAAATTCTGACAAAATGTCAGTCGTGTAAATCCGGCTTTCCAAATCGCAAAGCCGAAAATTGAACAAATACTCCATTAAATATATAAAAAGAAGTGCAGATTCTGTTTACTTTTCATTCAAAAATCATAGATTAAAAAAAATAAACCCTTTTCATATCAACAAATGTGCCAACATGAGAATTTTAATTATACAAATTTTTTGAATAGTTACAGGACTTTACGTTTTACTTTTAAAAAGAATTCTGTCACGAAAAGTTATTCTTTTTTAAAAGTAAAACGTAAAATCTCAACCGAAATCAAAATTTCATTCATTTTCTCCTACTAAAGCTCTACGCCAATGCATTACGCAATGTCATTTTGACGTTTGTAACCATCAAACAAATCTGGAACAGTTTGTTTTCGTCGCGTAAGTGTGTCTGGTTTGCTTTCGGTCATAAAAAAAATTTATTTTAGCGCGGTTCACGATAAAAAGTCGATATTATTTATTATTAATAATGTTTAAAATTGGCACCACGGTGGAAGCTGACGGAACAGTTGCCGTGATTGCAGTTCCAGCAGCTTGGGAACACAATGGATCCTTATTTTGGCCAAAACATTTAAAGGAATCTAAAATAAACAAGATGCGGAAGGACCCAACTTCAGTACCTGACCAACAAACATGGGCAAAACAAGATTTTACGGTCAAAGCTACAGCTATGGATTTTTCAGCGGCATCGAAGATGGAAAATGTTCTTTCATCATTTCCTGACACAGATGCAGAGGAAAAGTATATGGCTGAAAGAAAGTTAAATAGACGTCGTCCAGGATACATACAGCAACAAAGCCAAGTTACCAACTACGATGAGTTGTTTTTAAGCACCCCAACATCATCGAAAGTTAATTCAACAGTAAGCAATCAATATACCCCAAGTAAAATTTGTTTAAGCGCCGAAAAAAACTCACAGTTGATAATGGAGTTGCCAAGCCAAATCGAGGAAACAAACAACGAATCCTTTACGTTGAATAACCTCCTGCAACAATGTGATCATGAACAAAAATTCAATGAGTTGAAGCAAATGCTTCTTCAATGCATTGACTCCAACCTTAAAATAAACGTCAAAATTGATAACTTGCAGAGTACCATAGACTCTATCCAGAGAAAAATTGGGGTATCAGATGCGGCACTAGTTAATGATGATGATTTAGACTCGTTCAAGTTTCCGATTTCTTCCATGGACGAGCTAAATGCTTTGGAAAGCAAACTAAAACAAGACCAGAAAAGGGAATCAAATCTCGTAAGTAAAACAAATCTAAAATATTTTGATCAAACAAAGTAAATTTATTTCAAATTCTATAGATTTCAAAGTTCATAACTATAGCGGGGGATTCCGGAAGGCAGACTGCAAGCAAAGTTGGTGTGAAAATAGTGGAAAGAATCATTTCACCACACCTGCTTACACAGTTTACATGGACTGGACGTTCAAACTCGCAAAACACGAAAATGGCTTTTATGAAATACACTAGCATATTTAATGTATGCACCAAAATCATTTCTAAGGCTGACAATCGCTTCAACAGCGAAGAGTGTGAAAAGTTTTTTAAAACAAATCTGCTCAAGCACAGCAGTTTAAGACTTTCACGGAAAAGGTGAGTTGATAAATTATTGAATTATTGTTATTATATTAACAAGTTTTTTTTTAGCAGGAAAAAAGATATGAAGGATGATCCAGGTGAGGTACAGGTACAGGAATATGAGGAATATGAAAGCCTTTCAATCGAAGGAATACCCGACTAAATTGGATTTTATTTATTATTACTAATGCTATTAATGTCTTGTGTTATGGAAATACGCTCTTATTTTTTATTTTTTTCAGTTTTATTGTTATTTCTTCCGTGAATGAAAATAAGATATTTAGTTTGCTTTTTTTACTAAAAATTAATAAAAATATTCAGTTGGTTAATTTGTTTGCGTTTGTTTTATAGTGAATGCTTATTGTTACAGCGGCGCAACTAAAAAGTAAAGTAACTCGATTATGCAAATTCGAAAAAGTTAAGTATACGGAAAAGTAAAATATGATTCAGTCTACAGGTGCATTTCTGAAAATTTAATTTTTGTCTACATATTTTTTTGGAGTCACTTTTTACTTTGTCCTTGTATACATACATATGTATATTCGTCGCGTAGCAAAAAACGATCAATGAATAATCGTTAACATACCATTATAATGCTTTTTTTTCAACAATTGTTTTTTAATCATAGCTGAGTTCATATCGCTTGGCTTGAGTGCGTGGTTCTTTAGGCACATATGCTATATGAAGAAAAGAAACGTTAAAATGTTAAATGTTAAATGAAACCAATTACTTACTCGTGCAGCACCAAAATTAGTTATTGTTGTATATGTGTGTATGACAATCAATAGTATGAATAAGTGGCATAAAAACAAATTGATCGCGATATTTTATTGACATCATTTTACATTTGATATCCGATAACGCAAAAAGCTGTGGATAATTTAAATCAGTTTCAGATGGCGAAATATATATATTTAAACGAGATGAAGAGATTGGTTGTTTGAAAAAGTCACTCATTTTCTTGATACTAGCGCCAGATATATAAAACTGGCCATTATATTTTGCTGCGAAATCCATTTGAACGATCTTACTTTGTTTAGTCATGAACCATCCATCTTTTTTATTTTTTCTTAAAACAAAACCTTTCGATATTTGTAAAAAGTAATATATTGCTTCGAACCGTGGATCACTTGATTTTCGCTCCATTTTAACAAATGGATTTTTGAAAAGATTTAATTCATCAACACGAGTTAACTTTGAATACTCATTCATTCTTTTTGCAACTTGTGCTAGGGGGCGATTTCCAGAACGAATCAAATTTTTAATTAGACCCAAATAATTTTCAAATGGATATGCGCTAATTGAAGGAAGATATCCAAACGTTTGAACATCATCTACAACATGACACAGGTTATGGACGTTACTACTTACTGAGTCAATGCCATAAATTTCAATAAAATGCTCGACGTATTCCTTCAGTAATACATCGGCGACATTCAAATATTTTAGATAGTTTTTGCAGGAACAAATCGTAACAGCACAGCTCAGTTGCAAAAAATGATGATAAACGTCAGCTTGCAAATAGTCTTTAAGAACAACAGGTCCAAGGTAAAGAAGAAAAGTACGAAATTCTAATCCCTTCCAGAAGCTCAAACAATCTAATCTTCTGATAGCTCGGTGCAATTCTGAAGGTTTTCGTTCGTTAAAAGTTTCTAACGCATCGGAAATCTCGTTTATTTCCTTCGCCGATAATTTAGTGCGAAAGTTAAAGCTTCCACTTGTCCAACCTTTAAGACATCTTTTCATAATTCCTAAATCGAACAAATGCAAGGAATCTGCTACAGGAAACTGTTTTATCATATCGACTGGAAGTTTTAAAATTGGTGAATCCTCCTTATGGTGATCAGGATCAGTTCTTTCTCTAAATGAGCTGTTGGTTCTTACAGGCATGTCGATTCTTGGATAGCTCATATGATGACCATGAGAATAGTACTCCCCAATCGTTGAACATTTTGTGCATCCATGGTATGCATTTGAGCTCACGACACCTAAATAAATAAAATGAGACAATAAAAACAAGACAAGAACAATTATTCGAAGACCACTGAAACCTTTAATAAAAGATCTTGCTGGTGTATCACATACGAAACATCTAACTGAAACCAGAAGTTTGTGGTTGTTGATAATTATATCGTTTTTCAAAATTAAATCGAGCTCTTCTACGAACTTTGATAAGTAGTCTTGGAGATTTGGCTTTGTATCTCCAGAATAAATTCCAACCACCAGTGGCTGCACTTCTGGTTTTTCATTAATAGTACATAATATAGGCCAAAATTCTTTTTTAGAACTATTTTCAATAGGGAGTCCATCAATATTAAAGTTGAGTTGGATGCTCATTGAGTTATCCAGGTCGAAAAATAAACTGGATAAACAATTTTTAAGTCCATTATGCCAATATTCTCCTGTTCCCATTGGAATTATATCAACTGAAGCTGCAGTCCGGAGAAGTGTCTTGCTGCTTTTTGGTAAGTATTCGAATTCGGGAAACTGACGCAATAGCTTCAGAAGGCTTGTTAAAGATGTATGGCTTATATGATACCGAAGGGCCCAGTCGCTCAACTTTTCCATAAAAGATAAGACTTGCTGTTCCTGCTCTTCAGTGTTTTCATCTTCTGTACCAACTTGGTGTTTATCCTTAACTTGTTGGATCAGATTGGTGGTAAGGCTTCTAATTTCTGTTGGCTCAGCTTCAACACATTGATTTTCATTTATTTTTTCGCTCAAAACACTTTCCAATTGTGAAATATCTTCTAAAGATTTTATTTGACTTGCCTGCTTAGATTTTATTATTTCTGTTTTTAATTTTCTATAATAAGTTGAGGTGAATTTAAAGTGTTTTTTTCTTCTTGGCGGCATTTTAAGTTAAAAGACACTTGAATGACATCTCGATCACCAAAAAAAGTTTTCTCATTTTGTTAAATTGAGCAGTTGTTCTAAAAGGTCACAAATTAAAATGAATATGGTGTAAATAAACCAAAAGGTACACTAAAATTTAATGGTAACTTTTTAAGGCACAATATGCTTCATAGCGTACGACATTTGAGTAGTATAGAAGTAGATACATTTTTAGTTACGATTTGGTATTTCTGACTTTGGATGATGCCTTATAATAACTTTTTAGGTTACAAAGGTAACCATATTATTACCAATAAGAAAATTTGATGTTTAAAGTCACAAAGTAGTTGCAGAGTGCACAGAGTGTTTTCTTAAATTACCGCAACTCTATTTACTCAAAATATTTACGTATTATCCGAAATTGTGACCATAATTTTGTATGAATTTTCAGAGAAGTTACAAATTTCTACTTGGGCAGTAGAGGTGGACAGCGTAAAAGGTGGCGCACGCAAGTGGAAGAGGACCTCAACCAACTTGGCGTGCGAAACTGGAGACAGCTAGCTAGAAACCGAGCCGGCTGGAAGAAGCTTGTTGGTTGAGGCCCTGGTCCACCCCGGACTGTAGCGCCACCTTAAGTAAGTAAGTATATTTCTGAGGGCTTAGAGAATTTCCCCAGTTTTGCTGTCAAATACTAAGTAAAAAAAATTTTGGATTCATCTGCTCAGGTGAGCGCTATAAACTGAACAATTCATTTTTGAAACATTTAGAACGGTATTTCTCAAAATCTATACCATGTCCTTCAGATTAACCACCGAAGAAAGAGATCGAAGAAACCTTAACAGAATTCGAAGAAGCTTAAGGGATGGAAATTAACATCGTTTACATTGATTTTCAAACTGACTTAATACCTAAATTTTTCATGATTGACTGCATTCTACATGGGACTGCATTCTGAAAAAAGAAACGATAGACAAGACGATAGTGGTTGAGTTACGTGAAGCAAATCATTGACGATCACGTTAACGATAATCGTTTTGACGATTATCATTTTTAAAATAACGAAATGACCCCCTAGCTTCCAAATATTTTAATGAATTCAGTGCCACCACCCAAAAAAGCATTTGGAATACCTTCTATCGTGAAACTAAATGTCCGCTTGCGTTTTTTTTTGCAGAAGGTGGCTAGTAGAATATGTTCATGAACATTGAATACTCACTCGAAAAAAGCGAGTTCAAACAAACAAAGTCAACACCAGCCCCGGATCTACAATTTTTCCGAACCGGGGCAAAAACTTGATTTTGGCGCCCCTGCAGTTTTTGATAGAATGAAAAAAAACATATATGGGTCAATATTTCAAAATATTAATATTTCAGTCTCCTTCATCTTTGAAGCGAGGTACAAAATTTTGTTATAAGTTTGTTAATTGGATGGCTTGAAACAAACGGGTTCTAATATTCGCTCTAGAAAAAACAAAGTTAAATTCTTTTTAATCATATCCGCTATCTCCATTTAAACACCCAAAATGTCATTCCCCTGACGTGTCCCCAGGCCTACATACCATCACACTGTCTGAATTTTAGCAATGAAACTAAAAACGATACAAAAAATCTAATGATGCAGTCTTTTTAATAATATATGCATCCTAACTAAAAAATAGTTAAATAATTTTAAGTTGCTTTATTTTTTTTAAATAGGAGCTATTAAGTAAGTGTCCCCCATAAATTGATAATTTCTATCCCACCAATGGAAATTAAAAAAAAAAATATATATAGGCTCAAAATAGAAAACTGATTTTTTTGTTGTTTAACGGTACAGAATTGCTTTTATGAAAATTGAAGTAAGGGTTTCAAAAAAACTTTGTTGTCTTTTTTATTTCAAGTTAAGGCAATGATTTTTTTTCTTCAAGCGAAATTGTCATTCCTCTAATGCGTGTTTTTTTACTAAACCGTGTGGTATAAAAAATAAAAAGTTTTACTCGTCTGTGTCTTTTACAAGGGCCTACGTGAAAAATTATATAAAATATCTAATTTTCTAATAACCTCCATTTAATTCTCATAAAACACCCTTTGGAGTCATTCCCCTAACATCATTTTTTGTGTCATTCCCCTGACTTTCAAGTTTTCATTATAATGATTGATTGCGTTTTGGTAACTCTAGATTCTAGAAGAATCAATAATATTACATTTAAACATATTTACAGAATTTTTAGTAGTTTTGAATTTTTTCACATTTTCTCGGTCAAAATATCATAAAAAAATACGATTATTACTATAAAATGTTTAGGGTTTGTTTCACAATGTCTGAGTAAAGTTCTGATTTGTTATTCGACAATTAAATTATCCGGAAATTAAATCCTCTCATTAACGAACTTTGCGTTTCACAATGATCAAAGTATTAAAATAATGTGTCAATTAGTTATTCGAAAGTTATTCCAGTTTTCCAGACAAAATAAATTTGACAGAATGAAAATATTCAAAACAATAATCAATAAACATCATCAAAATTCAACCGAGACTTCGAAACAAATTGCAACAAGAGATTTTTGGTGAAGATCATAATGAATACATTCGTCTGCTACATGTAGTGGTACCATACTGCGAAAAAGTGCATCGGAAGTACACTTTTTTTGAAAATTTAATTTCAGCAAAAAGAAAATTGCTTTAGGCTAACCACTTCAAACTCATAACACTTTGAAATTTGACGCTCTCTCTCTCTATTCGTGGTTTCAAAACGACGGACAAACGTTCCCGAAAATATTTGTTTTGGGTGTTCAAATGTAAAGTGGTGACTCTATGTTCCTTCAGTGCGAGTTTGCATATGAAAGACGATAAAGTGACCCTCACACCACTGCAGTTTTTATCGCGTTTTGCGGCAGTTAAATCCCAGCAAACATTTCCCTTCAGAAATGATTTATTAATAATTCACAGGAGTGAAAGAAACCCTCATTTATGAACTCATTTATAAACCGGTTTGGATCAAATTTACTGGGTAGCATTACCTCGAATTCGAATCGTTTTTATGTTTCATTAATAATAGAGTAATTCTTCACTTTAGTGAATGTAAATAGGACGCTTATATATTCATTTCACTGAACAATTCATGAATCTTTTTTGAATCATTTAAATGAGACAGATTTGATTCATTCATATGAATATAAATTGGGGTTTCCTCATTCAGTTTAGTGAATATAAATATTATTTCAGTGTGGTTATACAAAATGCTATTTTAAAATGGTAAAATTATCTGCATAAACAGTTTGATTTCCCTAGATTTATCAATGAAACTTATGATAAATTTCGCTAAAGTATAATGGAATATTCGCGGCTATTCTGATATTCGGTCGAATTAATTCCGTACGGAATGAAAATGGAAATCAAAAAGATACTCCAATTGAAAAAGTTAAAACAAAAGTTAATTTATTCAATTTATCTTTTTTATTTTTTTTGTCATTGCCACAAAGAATATAGTTCCGTCCGTACAATAACAAATAACAATACGCAAAATTTAATGAAAGTGACAAATTTCCTCTTTACATAACTTTTGTTTTAGTTTTGGCACGACTAGGTCCCGTTATGGTTTTTCAAAACAAAATGAAAGGGACATTCAGTTTATGTGAATAAAAATGGACGCACCCAAGATATACCTCTTTTGAGGATCGCTTGTGCGCGTTCACTTTTATTCATATTATGTGAAGGAAATAAGAATTTCGATATTTTTTTATTTAAAAAAAAAATCAACAAAAATCCCCTTCCCCGCGTATGAGGTAAAAGTGATGGAATATTTGAGTATATTCACATTTGATTCACAGAAGTGAGTGTTTCTCGAATATATATTCTTCAGTTTCACTGAATGTTCTATGAACGTTCACAAAAATGTTTGCTGGGATGGAAATCAAATAGCTTTTTTCGTGATTCATAAATTCATATATGTATGTACATGTATGTGCATATATTTATAGGAACTCTGGTAGTCCAAGTCTTTTGATTTTAATTTTAAGTCCAAACCATCATATTTCGGTGGTGTTTCGGAGAAACATGATAACTCAATTTTAAAATGTCCACTTTACATCGAGCTTGCAGGAGCCTAATCGGGTGCACCGATTTCTTTTAAATTTGAAACATACACCCCGATTACAGAATCTGACGAATGAGTTGCGAAGGGAGTCAGATCTAATTTTGACATTTGGCTCATAGTAAAAATGTCAAAATTGAGTCTGATTCCCTCCGCAGCTCATTCGTCGAATTCTGTAATCGGGGTGATAATTGACAAAGAGCATGTTCATATTTTCGTAACTAATCCAAATTTGAAGAAAATCAGTAAACTCGTGTCGCTATAAGCGATGTAAAGTGGACGTAAAGATGCAGTTCTTACCAAACACCATACAGATTTATCTGTTTTAAAGGTCACACTCGCATCTGCGAATGATTTAATTGCCAGTTAAATTTGATAATCGGTACTTCATCTGATCATTAAAATACTCAGAACTTTAATTACTAGTTAGACCTAATCGAATATTGTGAAACATAAATTAGATTTTTAACTGACGAATAAGTTCAAAGTAGCTTAATTGAAACTATAATCAGATATTGTGAAACAAGCCCTTAGTCTCGCAAAATCCTTGAATCATGAGGTCAAGTTCGTGCAACATAGTTTTTTTTCTTTACACTTCGACTTCTGAAACCATTCGCAAAATTAAATATCCATCTAATCATGTAAATATAAATTTTTGTCATTCCCCTGATACAAGTATCATTTCCCTGACTTAAAAAACCGTTAGATTTTATCAAATGTTATGACTCCTTGTTTTAAAGTGGTTATTATAGAGTTATTAAGAGACATAATTGTTCGTCTACCAAAATAGGTTCTTTTGAGCGAGGGTCCACTTTAGAGTGAAAAATATTAATGTTTTGAAATATTGACCCATATCTACTTGGTTGGATTTTTTTTTCACTGGGAGAGTAAAACTTTTTAATGGATGCGCAGTCCATATCTATTCAGCAAATTTCATTGAAGATACAAAATTGACAATGCCTAAACAAAGATGATACACAAGCAAGGTTTGTAGAACGATAATATATGATTTGTTCTCACGTGAAAAATTCAAAAGGAATTTTTTTATATGCGATCGCGAATCTCAGTTTTTGGTTCCTAATAAAATTCGTTTTCACTCGAATCAAAACTGCAAGGATCTGTAAAATATGGTTCGTTCCTTAATTTATCATGGGAGAACTATTGAAGATCTATTGACAAGCCGTTCAAATAAAAAAGAAAAATGTAAATTTTCGAAAGGACAAAATTTCGCAAAGCCAAAGTTACGCTTGATAAAGTATCGAAGTACAAAGTTGCGAAAAAAGTTTTGAAATCCTCTGGACCTCGTTGTTCCTTGATCGATTTAAACTAAATTGACAGAGGTGATAGCTGAAATAGAGTTATACCGGAAAAAAATATATTTTTAAAATAAGACTTTTCAAAAATATGGCAACATTTTGCAACTTCGTTCTTCCTTGACCGATTGCAATGAAATTTCCACAGGTGATAGCTGATGCAGAATTGTAACTGAAAAAAAATATTATCAAAACAGGATGTTTCAAAAAAAGTTGTTGTTCCTTGAACGGTTTCAATGAAATTGACACATACAGTTTCAATCTTTAATAGTCAAGAGCTAAGGAACGTCAAAACACAAGTCATTTTAGATTGGCTGGTTCTATGATACGCGTGAGGGCAGTCCCAGTCACTGGCTGGTGGAAAATGTTGTGTAATCCGCCATTTTGAAATAGAGTGTTGAGAAAAAGTAATTGCATTTTCTTGGCTCCTATAGAACTAAGACTACATTTTTTATTTTATTTAGTAGGTTAAAATATCTTTTAAATTTTTTGTTTTCAAACATTTTCGACATCATGGAAAATTGTTGTCGGAAAACTATAAAAATGGTTTTCAGCATTTATCTCACTTTTTGTTCATCTGAACGTAAAAATTTTTATTGAACAGTTTTTTGTAGAGAACCTGATTTCCTACATTTGTTTGTACATATTTAGATTTTTTGTGAACTAAAATATATCTAAAATACAGTTTTACAAAGTTGCCAGCATCCAGCAAATAACTCTTTAGGCAAGACTACGATTTGTACTGTACGGCGACGATTGTAGAGGGACACTGTTCAAGTTTTTTATTATTCAAGAAGGGGATCTATATCTCCTACAGTTTTTGCAGGAGGGGAAGTTTTTTAAAAATACATACAATGCAAAAAGCAATTGTAAAAAAACCACAGAAAAACTTTCAATAATGCTCGTTTCTTTTATTAAAATTTTCAATTAAGTTATAGTACCTAGTCAAAAGTTTCAAAAAACTATTTTAAATAGTGAAATAATGATAGAACAAACTGCTAAAGGTTGATGGAGAAATACCTACAGTTTGATATTCCATTGCCGCATCTCAATTCCTTTAGTTTCAATAACCGTCGCAATTCTCAATTTTTTCAGTCACATGGATTTGGCGCCCCTGTAAGCTGCCGCCCTGGGCACAGGCCCCGGTTTGCCCCCCCCCATAGATCCGGGGCTGGTCAACACAACCAACATGTTTGCGAGTTTTCATGTCCATGAGTACGATGACTCGTAAAGCGTGGTACACATTATCAAACCTGAGTGTCAGCCATGTTGGATATCAAACCTGCGTGAAATGTTTCGCGTACACACTTATCAGTTATGTTGGGCGTCAGACAAAGAAATTCCACTACTCCCAGAAAATAGTCTCTTTTTATTTTGAGGCTATTTCCGCCACGAATCGTGTTGATTCCTTTTTTAAATGACACACACGAGCTTTTTCTTATTTTGTTTGCACTTTTTCCACTGATTCCCTATAAAAATTCTTGTTTTGTTCCGTGAATGACGGCTCATGAATGAAATTGTGTACACATCACCGAGCAACCACCCAACAAACCGAGGGTTTTCACGCAGTATCAAAAAATTTTGTGAGCAGGCAGTTCTGAGTGTCAATAATAGCCATTCCACACTATCCCACTGAGTATTAATACATGTCAAAAAAGTGTGAAGAAATCATGTATAATAGTGTGGAAACAAAATATGAAATTTCATCATACACAACTTGACAGCGCATCCGACACGATTTGACATGTGTTAATACAATGGAAATATTTAGGATCGGTTCTAAAACCATCACACTTTCTATCCCACTTGGGCGTTTGAGGTTATGGTGAAACTGATTTTTTGATGCAAGTGTGGAAGAAAAATATGAAAGTCAGAGACATCACACAAATTTGGCAGTCGTATGAAATTTCTTCCCACTTTATTTTGACATGTGTTAATACTTTGTGGGATAGTGTAGAGGCACTTTAAACCATCATTCAACGTGTACACATTGTCAGTTCGGTTTGATATCCAACATGGCTGACACTCAGGTTTGATAATGTGTACCACGCTTAATGTGTACCACGCTTGACAGCTGCCAGTTTGACATTTGCAGCTTTGACAGCTGTCAGTTTGACATCTGTGACTTTGACCGCTGTAAGTTTGACATTTGCTACTTTGACAGCTGTCAGTTTGACTTCTGTCACTTTAACAGCTGGTAGTTTTACATTTGTGACTTTGTTAGCTGTCAGTTTGACATTTGCCACTTTGACAGCTGTCAGTTTAACTTCTGTCACTTTGATATCTGACAGTTTGACATGTGTCTTTTTGACAGCTGTTACTTTGACATCTGTGACTTTGACAGCTGTCAGTTTAACTTCTTTCACTTTGACAGCTGTAAGTTTGAAATCTGTCATTTTGACAGCTGCCAGTTTGACTTCTGTCAATTTGAAAGCTGTTAGTTTGACGTATGTCTGTTTGACAGCTGTTACTTTGACATCTGTGACTTTGACAGCAGTCAGTTTAACTTCTGTCACTTTGACAGGTGTCAGTTTGACATCTGTTACTTTGGCCGCTGTAACTGTGACATTTGCCACTTTGCCAGCTGTCAGTTAGACTTCTGTCACTTTGACAGCTGGTAGTTTGACATCTGTGACTTTGACAGCTGTCAGTTTGACATCTGTGACTTTGACCGCTGTAAGTTTGACATTTGCCACTTTGACAGCTGTCAGTTTAACTTCTGTCACTTTGATATCTGACAGTTTGACATGTGTCTTTTTGACAGCTGTTACTTTGACATCTGTGACTTTGACAGCTGTCAGTTTAACTTCTTTCACTTTGACAGCTGTAAGTTTGAAATCTGTCATTTTGACAGCTGCCAGTTTGACTTCTGTCAATTTGAAAGCTGTTAGTTTGACGTATGTCTGTTTGACAGCTGTTAGTTTGACATCTGTGACTTTGACAGCTGTCAGTTTGACTTTTGCCACTTTGACAGCTGACAGTTTGACATCTGTGACTGTGACAGCTGTCTCAGTTTGACATCTATATGTCAATTTGACATTTGCCACTTTGACAGCTGTCAGTTTGACTTCTGTCACTTTGACAGCTGGAAATCTGGTATCTGTGACTTTGACAGCTGCCAGTTTGACATCTGCAGCTTTGACAGCTGTCAGTTTGACATCTGTGACTTTGACCGCTTTAAGTTTGATATTTGCCACTTTGACAGCTGTCAGTTTAACTTCTGTCACTTTGGCATATGACAGTTTGACATGTGTCATTTTGACAGCTGTTACTTTGACATCTGTGACTTTGACAACTGTCAGTTTGAAATCTGTGACTTTGACAGCTGTCAGTTTGACTTTTGCCACTTTGACAGCTGTCAGTTTGACATCTGTGACTGTGACAGCTGTCTCAGTTTGACATCTATATGTCAATTTGACATTTGCCACTGTGACAGCTGTCAGTTTAACTTCTGTCACTTTGGCATATGACAGTTTGACATGTGTCATTTTGACAGCTGTTACTTTGACATCTGTGACTTTGACAACTGTCAGTTTGACATCTGTTACTTTGGCCGCTGTAAGTTTGACATTTGCCACTTTGCAAGCTGTCAGTTTGACTTCTGTCACTTTGACAGCTGGTAGTTTTACATTTGTGACTTTGTTAGCTGTCAGTTTGACATTTGCTACTGTGACAGCTGTCAGTTTAACTTCTGTCACTTTGATATCTGACAGTTTGACATGTCTTTTTGACAGCTGTTACTTTGACATCTGTGACTTTGACAGCTGTCAGTTTGACTTTTGCCACTTTGACAGCTGTCAGTTTGACATCTGTGACTGTGACAGCTGTCTCAGTTTGACATCTATATGTCAATTTGACATTTGCCACTGTGACAGCTGTCAGTTTAACTTCTGTCACTTTGGCATATGACAGTTTGACATGTGTCAGTTTGACTTCTGTCACTTTGACAGCTGGAAATCTGATATCTGTTACTTTGACAGCTGCCAGTTTGACATCTGCAGCTTTGACAGCTGTCAAATTGACATCTGTGACTTTGACCGCTGTAAGTTTGACATTTGCCACTTTGACAGCTGTCAGTTTGACTTCTGTCACTTTGACAGCTGGTAGTTTTACATTTGTGACTTTGTTAGCTGTCAGTTTGACATTTGCCACTGTGACAGCTTTCAGTTTGACTTCTGTCACTTTGACAGCTGGTAGTTTGACATCTGTGACTTTGACAGCTGCCAGTTTGACATTTGCAGCTTTGACAGCTGTCAGTTTGACATCTGTCACTTTGACAGCTGGTAGTCCTACATTTGTGACTTTGTTAGCTGTCAGTTTGACATTTGCCACTGTGACAGCTTTCAGTTTGAATTCTGTCACTTTGACAGCAGGTAGTTTGACATCTGTGACTTTGACAGCTGCCAGTTTGACATTTGCAGCTTTGACAGCTGTCAGTTTGACATCTATGACTTTGACCGCTGTAAGTTAGACATTTGCCACTTTGACAGCTGCCAGTTTAACTTCTGTCACTTTGATATCTGACAGTTTGACATGTGTCTTTTTGACAGCTGTTACTTTGACATCTGTGACTTTGACAGTCAAAATGACACATGTCAAACTGTCATATGCCAAAGTGACAGAAGTGAAACTGACAGCTGTCAAAGTGGCAAATGTTAAATTGACTGATAGATGTCAAACTGAGACAGCTGTCAAAGTCACAGATGTCAAACTGACAGCTGTCAAAGTGGCAAACGTCAAACTGACAGCTGTCAAAGTCACAGATGTCAAACTAACAGCTGTCAAACAGACAGAAGTCACACTGGCAGCTGTGAAAATGATAGATGTCAAACTGACAGCTGTCAAAAAGACATACGTCAAATTATCAGCTTTCAAACTGACAGAAGACAAACTGGCAGCTGTCAAAATGACTGATTTCAAACTGACAGCTGTCAAAGTGACTGACGTCAAACAAACAGCTGTCAAAGTGACAGAAGCTAAACGGACAACTGTCAAAGTCACAGATGTCAACGTTAAAGCTGTCAAAATGACATATTTCAAACTGTCAGATGTCGTCAAAGTGACAGAAGTTAAACTGACAGCTGTCAAAGTGGCAAATGTAAAACTATCAGCTGTCAAAGTCTCAAATGTCAAACTAACAGCTGTCGAAGCTGCAAATGTCAAACTGGCAGCTTTCAAAGTCACAGAAGTCAAACTACCAGCTGTCAAAGTGACAGAAGTCAAACTGACAGCTGTCACAGTGGCAAATGTCAAACTGACAGCTAACAAAGTCACAAATGTTAAAACTACCAGCTGTCAAAGTGACAGAAGTCAAACTGACAGCTGTCAAAGTGGCAAATGTCAAACCAACAGCGGTCAAAGTCACAGATGTCAAACTGACAGCTATCAAAGCTGCAAATGGCAAACTGACACCTGTCAAAGTGACATAGGTTAAACTGACAGCTGTCAAAGTGGCAAATGTCAAATTGACTGGTAGTTGTCAAAATGAGACAGCTGTCAAAGTCACAGATGTCAAACTGACAGCTGTCAAAGTGGCAAATGTCTAACTGACAGCTGTCAAAGTCACAGATGTCAAACTTACAGCTGTCAAACAGACAGAAGTCAAACTGGCAGCTGTGAAAATGATAGATGTCAAGCTGACAGCTGTCAAAAAGACATACGTCAAACTAACAGCTTTCAAATTGACAGAAGTCAAACTGGCAGCTGTCAAAATGACAGATTTCAAACTTACAGCTGTCAAAGTAAAAGAAGTTAAACTGACAGCTGTCAAAGTCACAGATGTCAAAGTAACAGCTGTCAAAAAGCAAAAAGACACATGTCAAACTGTCAGATATCAAAGTGACAGAAGTTAAACTGGCAGCTGTCAAAGTGGCAAATGTCTAACTTACAGCGGTCAAAGTCACAGATGTCAAACTGACAGCTGTCAAAGCTGCAAATGTCAAACTGGCAGCTGTCAAAGTCACAGATGTCAAACTACCTGCTGTCAAAGTGACAGAATTCAAACTGAAAGCTGTCACAGTGGCAAATGTCAAACTGACAGCTAACAAAGTCACAAATGTAGGACAACCAGCTGTCAAAGTGACAGATGTCAAACTGACAGCTGTCAAAGCTGCAAATGTCAAACTGGCAGCTGTCAAAGTCACAGATGTCAAACTACCAGCTGTCAAAGTGACAGAAGTCAAACTGAAAGCTGTCACAGTGGCAAATGTCAAACTGACAGCTAACAAAGTCACAAATGTAAAACTACCAGCTGTCAAAGTGACAGAAGTCAAACTGACAGCTGTCAAAGTGGCAAATGTCAAACTTACAGCGGTCAAAGTCACAGATGTCAATTTGACATCTGCAGCTTTGACAGCTGTCAAATTGACATCTGTGACTTTGACCGCTGTAAGTTTGACATTTTCCACTTTGAAAGCTGTCAGTTTGACTTCTGTCACTTTGACAGCTGGTAGTTTTACATTTGTGACTTTGTTAGCTGTCAGTTTGACATTTGCCACTGTGACAGCTTTCAGTTTGACTTCTGTCACTTTGACAGCTGGTAGTTTGACATCTGTGACTTTGACAGCTGCCAGTTTGACATTTGCAGTTTGCAGATGTCAAACCGACAGCTGTCACTTTGACAGCTGGTAGTCCTACATTTGTGACTTTGTTAGCTGTCAGTTTGACATTTGCCACTGTGACAGCTTTCAGTTTGAATTCTGTCACTTTGACAGCAGGTAGTTTGACATCTGTGACTTTGACAGCTGCCAGTTTGACATTTGCAGCTTTGACAGCTGTCAGTTTGACATCTGTGACTTTGACCGCTGTAAGTTAGACATTTGCCACTTTGACAGCTGCCAGTTTAACTTCTGTCACTTTGATATCTGACAGTTTGACATGTGTCTTTTTGACAGCTGTTACTTTGACATCTGTGACTTTGACAGCTGTCAGTTTAACTTCTTTCACTTTGACAGCTGTAAGTTTGAAATCTGTCATTTTGACAGCTGCCAGTTTGACTTCTGTCAATTTGAAAGCTGTTAGTTTGACGTATGTCTTTTTGACAGCTGTCAGCTTGACATCTATCATTTTCACAGCTGCCAGTTTGACTTCTGTCTGTTTGACAGCTGTAAGTTTGACATCTGTGACTTTGACAGCTGTCAGTTAGACATTTGCCACTTTGACAGCTGTCAGTTTGACATCTGTGACTTTGACAGCTGTCTCAGTTTGACAACTACCAGTCAATTTGACATTTGCTACTTTGACAGCTGTCAGTTTAACCTATGTCACTTTGACAGGTGTCAGTTTGCCATTTGCAGCTTTGATAGCTGTCAGTTTGACATCTGTGACTTTGACCGCTGTTGGTTTGACATTTGCCACTTTGACAGCTGTCAGTTTGACTTCTGTCACTTTGACAGCTGGTAGTTTTAACATTTGTGACTTTGTTAGCTGTCAGTTTGACATTTGCCACTGTGACAGCTGTCAGTTTGACTTCTGTCACTTTGACAGCTGGTAGTTTGACTTCTGTGACTTTGAAAGCTGCCAGTTTGACATTTGCAGCTTCGACAGCTGTTAGTTTGACATTTGAGACTTTGACAGCTGATAGTTTTACATTTGCCACTTTGACAGCTGTCAGTTTAACTTCTGTCACTTTGACGACATCTGACAGTTTGACATATGTCATTTTGACAGCTTTAACGTTGACATCTGTGACTTTGACAGTTGTCCGTTTAGCTTCTGTCACTTTGACAGCTGTTTGTTTGACGTCAGTCACTTTGACAGCTGTCAGTTTGAAATCAGTCATTTTGACAGCTGCCAGTTTGTCTTCTGTCAGTTTGAAAGCTGATAATTTGACGTATGTCTTTTTGACAGCTGTCAGTTTGACATCTATCATTTTCACAGCTGCCAGTGTGACTTCTGTCTGTTTGACAGCTGTTAGTTTGACATCTGTGACTTTGACAGCTGTCAGTTTGACGTTTGCCACTTTGACAGCTGTCAGTTTGACATCTGTGACTTTGACAGCTGTCTCAGTTTGACATCTATCAGTCAATTTAACATTTGCCACTTTGACAGCTGTCAGTTTCACTTCTGTCACTTTGGCATATGACAGTTTGACATGTGTCATTTTGACAGCTGTAACTTTAACATCTGTGACTTTGACAACTGTCAGTTTGACATCTGTCAATGTGAAAGTTGATAGGTTGACTTATATCTGTTTGACAGCTGTTAGTTTGACATCTGTGACTTTGACAGCTGTCAGTTTGACGTTTGCCACTTTGACAGTTGTCAGTTTGACATCTGTGACTGTGACTGCTGTCTCAGTTTGATATCTATATGTCAATTTGACATTTGCCACTTTGACAGCTGTCAGTTTAACTTCTGTCACTTTGACATCTGACAGTTTGACATGTGTCATTTTGACAGCTGTTACTTTGACATCTGTGACTTTGACAGCAGTCAGTTTAACTTCTGTCACTTTGACAGGTGTCAGTTTGACATCTGTTACTTTGGCCGCTGTAAGTTTGACATTTGCCACTTTGCAAGCTGTCAGTTTGACTTCTGTCACTTTGACAGCTTGAAATCTGATATCTGTGACTTTGACAGCTGCCAGTTTGACATCTGCAGCTTTGACAGCTGTCAGTTTGACATCTGTGTTTTTGACCGCTGTAAGTTTGACATTTGCCACTTTGACAGCTGTCAGTTTAACTTCTGTCACTTTGGCATATGACAGTTTGACATGTGTCATTTTGACAGCTGTTACTTTGACATCTGTGACTTTGACAACTGTCAGTTTGAAATCTGTGACTTTGACAGCTGTCAGTTTGACTTTTGCCACTTTGACAGCTGTCAGTTTGACATCTGTGACTGTCTGTGACTGTGACAGCTGTCTCAGTTTGACATCTATATGTCAATTTGACATTTGCCACTTTGACAGCTGTCAGTTTAACTTCTGTCACTTTGACATCTGACAGTTTGACCTGTGTCATTTTGACAGCTGTTACTTTGACATCTGTGACTTTGACAGCAGTCAGTTTAACTTCTGTCATTTTGACAGTTGTCAGTTTGACACCTGTTACTTTGGCCGCTGTAAGTTTGACATTTGCCACTTTGCAAGCTGTCAGTTTGACTTCTGTCACTTTGACAGCTGGAAATCTGATATCTGTGACTTTGACAGCTGCCAGTTTGACATCTGCAGCTTTGACAGCTGTCAGTTTGACATCTGTGACTTTGACCGCTGTAAGTTTGACATTTGCCACTTTGACAGCTGTCAGTTTGACTTCTGTCACTTTGACAGCTGGTAGTTTTACATTTGTGACTTTGTTAGCTGTCAGTTTGACATTTGCCACTGTGACAGCTTTCAGTTTGAGTTCTGTCACTTTGACAGCAGGTAGTTTGACAACTGTGACTTTGACAGCTGCCAGTTTGACATTTGCAGCTTTGACAGCTGTCAGTTGGACATCTGTGACTTTGACCGCTGTAAGTTTGACATTTGCCACTTTGACAGCTGTCAGTTTAACTTCTGTCACTTTGATATCTGACAGTTTGACATGTGTCTTTTTGACAGCTGTTACTTTGACATCTGTGACTTTGACAGCTGTCAGTTTAACTTCTTTCACTTTGACAGCTGTAAGTTTGAAATCTGTCATTTTGACAGCTGCCAGTTTGACTTCTGTCAATTTGAAAGCTGTTAGTTTGACGTATGTCTTTTTGACAGCTGTCAGCTTGACATCTATCATTTTCACAGCTGCCAGTATGACTTCTGTCTGTTTGACAGCTGTAATTTTGACATCTGTGACTTTGACCGCTGTAGGTTCGACATTTGCCACTTTGACAGCTGTCAGTTTGACTTCTGTCACTTTGACAGCTGGTAGTTTTACATTTGTGACTTTGTTAGCTGTCAGTTTGACATTTGCTACTGTGACAGCTGTCAGTTTGACTTCTGTCACTTTGACAGCTGGTGGTTTGATATCTGTGACTTTGACAGCTGCCAGTTTGACATTTGCAGCTTCAACAGCATTTAGTTTGACATTTGAGACTTTGACAGCTGATAGTTTTACATTTGCCACTTTGACAGCTGTCAGTTTAACTTCTGTCACTTGGACATCTGACAGTTTGACATATGTCATTTTGACAGCTTTAACGTTGACATCAGTGACTTTGACAGTTGTCCGTTTAGCTTCTGTCACTTTGACAGCTGTTTGTTTGACGTTAGTCACTTTGACAGCTGTCAGTTTAAAATCTGTCATTTTGACAGCTGCCAGTTTGTCTTCTGTCAGTTTGAAAGCTGATAATTTGACGTATGTCTTTTTGACAGCTGTCAGTTTGACATCTATCATTTTCACAGCTGCCAGTGTGACTTCTGTCTGTTTGACAGCTGTTAGTTTGACATCTGTGACTTTGACAGCTGTCAGTTTGACTTTTGCCACTTTGACAGCTGTCAGTTTGACATCTGTGACTGTGACAGCTGTCTTAGTTTGACATTTATATGTTGTGAATTTGACATTTGCCACTTTGACAGCTATCAGTTTAACTTCTGTCTCTTTGAAATCTGACAGTTTGACATGTGTCATTTTGACAGCTGTTACTTTGACATCTGTGACTTTGACAGCTGCCAGTTTGACATTTGCAGCTTTGACAGCTGTCAGTTTGACATCTGTCACTTTGACAGCTGGTAGTCCTACATTTGTGACTTTGTTAGCTGTCAGTTTGACATTTGCCACTGTGACAGCTGTCAGTTTAACTTCTGTCACTTTGATATCTGACAGTTTGACATGTGTCATTTTGACAGCTGTTACTTTGACATCTGTGACTTTGACAGCTGCCAGTTTGACATTTGCAGCTTTGACAGCTGTCAGTTTGACATCTGTCACTTTGACAGCTGGTAGTTTTACATTTGTGACTTTGTTAGCTGTCAGTTTGACATTTGCCACTGTGACAACTGTCAGTTTGACTTCTGTCACTTTGACAGCTGGTAGTTTTTCATCTGTGACTTTGACAGATGCCAGTTTGACATTTGCAGCTTTGGCAGCTGTTAGTTTGACATCTGTGACTTTGACAGCTGATAGTTTTACATTTGCCACTTTGACAGCTGTCAGTTTAACTTCTGTCACTTTGACATCTGACAGTTTGACATATGTCATTTTGACAGCTTTAACGTTGACATCTGTGACTTGGACAGTTGTCCGTTTAACTTCTGTCACTTTGACAGCTGTTTGTTTGACGTCAGTCACTTTGACAGCTGTCAGTTTGAAATCTGTCATTTTTACAGCTGCCAGTTTGACTTCTGTCAATTTGAAAGCTGTTAGTTTGACGTATGTCTTTTTGACAGCTGTCAGTTTGACATCTATCATTTTCACAGCTGCCAGTTTGGCTTCTGTCTGTTTGACAGCTGTTAGTTTGACGTATGTCTTTTTGACAGATGTCAGTTTGACATCTATCATTTTCACAGCTGCCAGTTTGACTTCTGTGACTTTGGCAGCTGTCAGTTTTACTTCTGTCACTTTGACAGCTGTTAGTTTGACCTCGGTCACTTTGACAGCTGTCAGTTTAAAATCTGTCATTTTGACAGCTGCCATTTTGACATTTGCAGCTTTGACAGCTGTAAGTTTGACATCTGTGACTTTGACAGCTGCCAGTTCGACATTTGCAGCTTTAACAGCTGCCAGTTTGACATTTGCAGCTTTAACAGCTGTCAGTTTGACATCTGTGACTTTGACCGCTGTAAGTTTGACATTTGCCACTTTGACAGCTGTCAGTTTGACATCTGTGACTTTGACAGCTGTCTCAGTTTGACATCTATCAGTCAATTTGACATTTGCCACTTTGACAGCTGTCAGTTTAACTTCTGTCACTTTGACATCTGACAGTTTGACATGTGTCATTTTGACAGCTGCTATTTTGACATCCGTGACTTTGACAGCTGTCAGTTTAATTGCTGTCACTTTGACAGCTGTTAGTTTGACGTCGGTCACTTTGACAGCTGCCAGTTTGAAATCTGTCAATTTGACAGCTGTCAGTTTGACTTCTGTCAGTTTGAAAGCTGATAGTTTGACTTATGTTTTTTTGACAGCTGTCAGTTTACATCTATCATTTTCACAGCTGACAGTTTGACTTCTGTCACTTTGACAGCTGGTAGTTTGACATCTGTGACTTTGACAGCTGTCTCAGTTTGACATCTATCAGTCCATTTGACATTTGCCACTTTGACAGCTGTTAGTTTAACTTCTGTCACTTTGATATCTGACATGTATCATTTTAACAGCTGTTACTTTGACATCTGTTACTTTGACAGCTGTCAGTTTAACTTCTGTCTGTTTGACAGCTGTTAGTTTGCCTTCTGTGACTTTGACCGCTTTCAGTTTGACGTTTGCCACTTTGACAGCTGTCTGTTTGACTTCTTTCAGTTTGACAGCTGTAAGTTTGACATTTGCAGCTTTGACAGCTGTCAGTTTGACTTCTTTCACTTTGACAGCTGTAAGTTTGACATTTGCAGCTTTTACAGCTGTCAGTTTGACATCTGTGACTTTGACAGCTGTCAGTTTGACATTTGCCACTGTGACAGCTTTCAGTTTGACTTCTGTCACTTTGACAGCTGGTAGTTTGACATCTGTGACTTTGACAGCTGCCAGTTTGACATTTGCAGCTTTGACAGCTGTCAGTTTGACATCTGTCACTTTGACAGCTGGTTGTCCTACATTTGTGACTTTGTTAGCTGTCAGTTTGACATTTGCCACTGTGACAGCTTTCAGTTTGAATTCTGTCACTTTGACAGCAGGTAGTTTGACATCTGTGACTTTGACAGCTGCCAGTTTGACATTTGCAGCTTTGACAGCTGTCAGTTTGACATCTGTGACTTTGACCGCTGTAAGTTAGACATTTGCCACTTTGACAGCTGTCTGTTTGACTTCTTTCACTTTGACAGCTGTAAGTTTGACATTTGCAGCTTTTACAGCTGTCAGTTTGACATCTGTGACTTTGACAGCTGTCAGTTTGACATTTACCATTTTGACAGCTGTAGTTTGATATCTATCACGTTAACAGCTGTAAGTTTGACATCTGTGACTTTGAAAGCTGTAAGTTTTAAATTTGCCGTTTTGACAGCTGTCAGTTTGATTTCTGTCATTTTGACAGCTGACAGTTTGACTTCTGTCTGTTTGACAGCTGTTAGTTTGCCTTCTGTGACTTTGACCGCTTTCAGTTTGACGTTTGCCACTTTGACAGCTGTCTGTTTGACTTCTTTCACTTTGACAGCTGTAAGTTTGACATTTGCAGCTTTGACAGCTGTCAGTTTGACTTCTTTCACTTTGACAGCTGTAAGTTTGACATTTGCAGCTTTTACAGCTGTCAGTTTGACATCTGTGACTTTGACAGCTGTCAGTTTGACATTTACCATTTTGACAGCTGTAGTTTGATATCTATCACGTTAACAGCTGTAAGTTTGACATCTGTGACTTTGAAAGCTGTAAGTTTTAAATTTGCCGTTTTGACAGCTGTCAGTTTGATTTCTGTCATTTTGACAGCTGTCAGTTTGACTTCTTTCACTTTGACAGCTGTAAGTTTGACATTTGCAGCTTTTACAGCTGTCAGTTTGACATCTGTGACTTTGACAGCTGTCAGTTTGACATTTGCCATATTGACAGCTGTCAGTTTGATATCTATCACGTTAACAGCTGTAAGTTTGACATCTGTGACTTTGAAAGCTGTAAGTTTTAAATTTGCCGTTTTGACAGCTGTCAGTTTGATTTCTGTCATTTTGACAGCTGACAGTTTGACTTGTCTGTTTGACAGCTGTTAGTTTGACTTCTGTGACTTTGACCGCTTTCAGTTTGACGTTTGCCACTTTGACAGCTGTCTGTTTGACTTCTTTCACTTTGACAGCTGTAAGTTTGACATTTGCAGCTTTGACAGCTGTCAGTTTGACATCTGTGACTTTGACAGCTGCCAGTTTGACTTCTGTCAATTTGAAAATTGTTAGTTTGACGTCTGTCTTTTTTACAGCTGTTACTTTGACATCTGTGACTTTGACAGCTGTCAGTTTTGACACTTGCCATTTTGACTGCTGTCAGTTTGACATCTGTGACTTTGACAGCTGTCTCAGTTTTACATCTATCACGTTTACAGATATTAGTTTGACATCTGTCCCTTTGACAGCTGTAAGTTTGACATTTATCTTTTTACAGTTGTCAGTTATACTTCTGTCACTTTTACAGCTATCAGTTTGACTTCTTTCACTTTGACAGCTGTAAGTTTGACATTTGCAGCTTTTACAGCTGTCAGTTTGTCATCTGTGACTTTGACAGCTGTCAGTTTGACACTTGCCATTTTGACTGCTGTCAGTTTGACATCTGTGACTTTGACAGCTGTCTCAGTTTGACATCTATCAATTCAATTTGTTTTATTGAACATAATATATACAATTTGGCTTACAACTTATAAGATACATTGAAAAATTTACATTTGTTGGCACATAGGGGGCCTAACTTTATACTAGCTGCGTTTTATTATCTCTGGGTCTGGATCGAGGTTATCTTTTAACATGCATTACAAAAACAACATGGGATCTAGGTTTCTATCGAGGTTAATTTCAATAACCCAGATAGAAGTTTTCACTCTGGCCGGCAGAGGGCTATTTACCATTGATAATGGATGTCGGATCATAATTTTTTAGTGGTAAATGTCCCTGATCACACGTGAAGAAACTTTTGCAATTGTGTTAGTGACTATTTTTCTATTGATGAATTTGTCCAACAAACACCACCTTCTTAAGCGTGGTACACATTATCAAACCTGAGTGTCACGCATGTTGGATATCAAACCTGCGTGAAAAGCTTCGCGTACACACTTATCAGTTATGTTGGGCGTCAGGCAAAGAAATTCCACTACTCTCAGAAAATTGTTTCTTTTTATTTTGAGGCTATTTCCGCCACGAATCGTGTTAATTCTTTTTTTTACATGACACCCACGAGCTTTTTCCTATTTTGTTTGCACTTTTTTCCGCTAATTCACTATAAAAATTCGTGTTTTGTTCCGTGAATGACGGCTCATGAATGAAATTGTGTACACATCATCGAGCAACCACCCAACAAACCGAGGGTTGTCACGCAGTATCAAAAAAATTTGTGAGCAGGCAGTTCTGAGTGTCAAACCATCAGTCAGCGTGTACACATTGTCAGTTCGGTTTGATATCCAACATGGCTGACACTCAGGTTTGATAATGTGTACCACGCTTAAAGTTATCCGTACGTTAAGCGTGGTACACATTATCAAACCTGAGTGTCAGCCATGTTGGATATCAAACCGAACTGACAATGTGTACACGCTGACTGATGGTTTGACACTCAGAACTGCCTGCTCACAAATTTTTTTGATACTGCGTGACAACCCTCGGTTTGTTGGGTGGTTGCTCGATGATGTGTACACAATTTCATTCATGAGCCGTCATTCACGGAACAAAACACGAATTTTTATAGTGAATTAGCGGAAAAAGTGCAAACAAAATAGGAAAAAGCTCGTGGGTGTCATGTAAAAAAAAGAATTAATACGATTCGTGGCGGAAATAGCCTCAAAATAAAAAGAAACAGTTTTCTGAGAGTAGTGGAATTTCTTTGCCTGACGCCCAACATAACTGATAAGTGTGTACGCGAAGCTTTTCACGCAGGTTTGATATCCAACATGCGTGACACTCAGGTTTGATAATGTGTACCACGCTTTAAGCGTGGTACACATTATCAAACCTGAGTGTCAGCCATGTTGGATATCAAACCGAACTGACAATGTGTACACGCTGAATGATGGTTTGACACTCAGAACTGCCTGCTCACAAAATATTTTGATACTGCGTGACAACCCTCGGTTTGTTGGGTGGTTGCTCGATGATGTGTACACAATTTCATTCATGAGCCGTCATTCACGGAACAAAACAAGAATTTTTATAGCGAATCAGTGGAAAAAGTGCAAACAAGGTAAGAAAAAGCTCGTGTGTGTTATGTAAAAAAGGAATCAACACGATTCGTTGCGGAAATAGCATCAAAATAAAAAGAAACAATTTTCTGAGAGTAGTGGAATTTCTTTGCCTGACGCCCAACATAACTGATAAGTGTGTACGCGAAACTTTTTCACGCAGGTTTGATATCCAACACGCGTGACACTCAGGTTTGATAATGTGTACCACGCTTAAGTCAGCACACTCATCAAACGAGTACAAATGAGTATACGTTGCAACCGAGTTCAAATGGTTTCGAATAAAAAGGAGTCAGGTGCTCGTGACCATATTGTTCACGATCAGTATGATCAAATATACTCGAATGGTGGCGGAAGATGCGTATTCGAGGTCTGTTGATGACGATGGGTAGGCTAAGCAAATTTGTGTGGATTGGTGGATGGTGATTGGTTTTTGTGATGTAATTTCAATTTCTTTTTTTTTCAGTATTTCAACTAATAGTGAGAAATAGATGTTTCTCGGATTATGTGTTTTCAAAATAATAAAAATAGATGAAATGAAATTTGTTTAACTTGTTTTATCTAACTGAATTAAAAAAGTATAATGATATGCAAGCTAAATAAAATAAAAAAATAGATATAAGAGAAGAAAATGAATAAAAATAAATAAAACAAAGAAAAAACTAATAAAAACCTAAAAGCTATGAAACTATTTTTTAAATAATAGTTTAGATATGTCTGTTTAAAAAGATTATAATGTATTTTAGAAAAGCCTTTATTGAATACTATTTTTATTTTATTATTAAACTGTTGATTCTCTACCTAAATATCCTTTTTAAAAGAATGACTTAAAACCGCAATATCCAAAACTTTCATGTGGCATTCGTGTGTAGGTATATTATATACCCTACTTACAAAAAGACATTTGTCGCAATATTGATGATTATGTGTCATATAATTGCATTTCCTATATATCGACCCCTTCATAAATCTTTTTAACATCCTCGCAAAAAAAACACAGACCAGTTTTTTTCCTGATAATTCAACCCATCCCTAAAAAAACACTAGACAATATACCTAGACCCAAAAAACGAAAAGAGTTATCCTTTTTAAAAATAAATTCAAAAATACAGCACTATACATGCCGCATTTTTATTAGGGTCGCATACCTATATTATTCACATAAATACCTTATCTACATAAGTACATTTGTCGCAGATATTGACGATCATGTGCTGCATCTTCTTACCGACCCAATAAATCTATTCAATATATACAAACAAAAAACAACAGGAACAAGTTTACTTCTTGCAAAATTGCAAATTGAAACCACCGACCATAGAAACAATGAATAGATAAAAATAAATACATATAGAATCTACCTACCCGTCCACAAACTATGATGTAAGACCAACGACAGATTCACGATCACATTGCCTTTGGCTATTCATGATGTTCACGATATTTTCGAATACCCATTTTCTTTCGAGTATACTCGCTTTGTTTTGAGTACCCGAAAATTGTTGCAACTGTTCATGAGTAGTTTTGATTGTGGATATAGAAGGCATCAGATACTCATGAGTTCGATCAGTTTGTTTGACTTGACTTATGAGTATTTTTACTCGTGGATAAAATGACTTACGAGTATAGAGGCGGAACGATCGAGTATGAACGATCATAAACAGAAATTGGATTTTGTTCGAACTAATTCGAACACGCTCATTTTAATCTCTGTAGCCACTGGCTACCAAAAAGGTTGTTCAATCTAGCTTCAGGGAAGTCTTGGCAGAAGTTTTATTAATTTTTGAGAGAGAGATCTGCCCCAAATGTATCATTTTGAACACGGAAGATAAAAAATGTTAAAATAAACAGACACAAGTAAAATTTGCGTGTTATATTTTCAAAAACCTCCATCTAAACTTAAGTGAATTTTTTCCAGGGAAAAATCACAAATTTTCCTTCGGAAAAAAATTGGCGATACCTACTTTTGTCCTTGGAATTTTTTCCTTTTTTTCGAAATTGTTTACGATTGGAGAGTATCACACGGGGGGAAAAATCCGAGGGAAAATTTATTTGCGATAAGGCTGATTATTAATTCCCTTCCTCTATTTATTATAATTTCAGAGTGCCAGCTTCCATTACTCCCGAAGTATCGGGCGACAACTAATGTTGGTGGGTATTTTCATTATGGTTTTGTAAGTCAGGCCATTTTTTGTATTCTTTTTTACATATTCTTTTGTCTCTTCTTTTCAGATGCCTCAACAGGAGCACCACAATGTTGGGTTAGGTCCCGTTTTTTGAAGGCCTGTCTTCAGGTGTCCGTGCCGATCACTTTTGTCTACCTCGCCGCCGGAGCACTGTTCAGGCGGCCTCAACACCATCGCTATTTGTAAAGTAATGCTGAGGCAGTTGGAACAACATCACCACTTGCTTAGCAGCAAAACAAATCGGGCCAGTAATGGATTTAAGGCGATCTAAGTGTTTTGTATCTCTAAGCATGATTGATATCATAACCGGACACTGTCTTATAGGCAAGCACGCAACGCATTTTGGCGTTTTATAACGATTTTTGCGGAAGCTGTTTGGACTTGGAATAGCCCCGGAATGTACAAAAAAGGAGGCAGAAATGCAAAAAATTAGATAGAGGTGTTTTCTGAATTTATTCGTAAGGGGGGCTTATAAAGAATCTAAAATAAGTTTTTCGACCTCCTATCCTTGTTGTGTTGGCCGCCATCTTGGATTTTAGAAAAATTGGTTTTTGTTAAATAGCTCGTCTATTTTCAACTTTTGACTAAAAATGCACTTCATAAAAGTAGTTAAAAAATTAAATTATCTACAACTTTGGTTATACCTAATAGTTTTTTCTTTAAATCCGAAAAAGACTATGCCATTGTATTTCAGTTAACTCATTTTAATCAGCGTTTTTGAAGTATACAAACAAAAATCTAATATTTTTTTCAATTCGTTGAAAGGGGAGGGTATAAAGTGTTTAAAACCAAGTTTTCGACTGCTCAGCTTTTTAACTTTGGCCACCATCTTGTGATTAGGGGGATCTATTCAATACGTTTAGGTTGGAAGGGAAAAAACTTGAATAAAATAGAAAATGTATCTCTTTCAACGAATTGAAAAAAAAATATTAAATAAACCAGTAAAATGAATGCTAGGAAAAAATTGAATTTTTTATTGGTAGAATAAGTGTTTGACAGTTCGCAGAAAATTCTTGTTGGTGGCGTAGAAAATATAAATACTCTAACTTTTACAATATAAACTAATTTTATTTTTATTTTTTAAATTGGAGAAAGGATCGTTTATTCACTTTGTCGAAAAGTTAAAACAAGAATTTGTTGATATTTGCGTTTTGAATTGAATAAACAAGTTTATTCGCATTCGCAGGTCCCAGCTCATGTGAAAAGCACTTTACGCTTCAGAAGAAGCTCCAAAGGGTTCGGAGTAGCGAAAAGGGTTTCCCAGATTCATGTGTGGTATCACAATAGGCCAACATATGTTCTAAGTGTGTCAGTCTTTATGACGACAATATTGAAATTGACACAGCCATCGACTGTCTGGAACTTGCTGTTGCGAAAGCATTGGATAACCAAAAGTAGTCCAAGACGTCAAAGGATAGATATCAGCAACTTCCCCAAAGCCTAGGTATATGCCCATAGTCAACGGCTGAGGAATCGTCTGCAAAGGATCCACTAGCGAGAACTAAACACAACCAACAGCAACTACCAGACAGTGTGCAATGAACTTCAGTGCGTCAACATTATGTTCCGGCATTCCATTCAACACCACAACAACAACCAATTCACAAGAAACTGCAGTCAATCAAACCTGGACCTGACACCTTCATGAACATCAACAGACTGATTGGTAAAAAATTACCAATGCCTGAGCTGATCATCGCCAACAATGGAGAAGCGATAGGATAAAGTTGAAGCCTACGCTACCCATTTTGAAGGAAATTTCCTGTCCAGTGCATCCAATGATCTAGTCTTCCTTGGCTAAATTGAGGCAGACAGTGAAAGAGCCCAACTTGGATAGATCAATGTTAAGTGACACCAATCCCGCAAGTTATCCAGTCGACAGCGCAAACTTGACCACGCCAGAGGAGATTGCTGAGATTATTAGGAACTCCAAACTGAAGAAGTCAGGTGCACCGGATGGGGTTTCCAACTTTTCCTTAAAAGGCCTTCACAAATAGTAATGGCATTTCTAGCCATCATCTTCAACAACAGCATCAACAACAGTAACTTACCTCATGAGTGAAAACTGCAAAAATCGTGGCGATTCCCAACATAGTAGCTAGTAACATGATCACTGATCACCTACTTCAGGCCGATATCCCTCTTCAACAATCTAAGTAAGCTCTTGGAAGAGCTGATACCCAGGTAGCTCAGGAAGACATGCAGTTTGGATTCCTGAAAAAGCATTCCACTCTGCATCCACATCTGAAGTTTCATCATGCATAACATCACCAAAGCTTTAAACAACCATCGTCGGATGCTTCCTGGATGCCGAAAAAACATTCGGCAGTATATGGATGGAGTTCCTTATCTATAAATTTCACATACAAGGCTGTCCTTCAGCACTAATAACAATTATATTCTCTTTTCTTTCTTCCAGGAACTTTTTCGTGCAACTGGAGAACTGCAAGTATACAATGAAGAGCATAAAGCTGGAGTTGCCCAAGGCTCTAAACTTTAACCACTTCTATACAACATTATGACCTCTGACCAACCGACTTCAATCGAATGCGAAAATTATCTACTCACTGATGACTCGCTCACATTTTATTCATCATTGTCTCCATTGACAGTTGTCCGAGAAGTTGAGGTCTCCTCCGTCCTTCGTCTTCGAGTGGGGTATACAAATCAACCCATTAAAATCGGAGCTTGTCTGCTTCAGAAGACGAGGTGGGCAGGTGCAAATGCAATCGCTAAGCTGGAAGCTTCAGAAGCACCAACCTAGTACTACTAGACGGTATATAACCAGCCAAACGCAGTGCCAAGTACCAGATGAGGTATAAACTTCAAAGAGCTGCTGAGACTCAACCCACATAGGAACACTCAAAAAGCCAACTTTGCATTCCACCGCCTCTAAATAAATAAATAAATAAATTAGGTGGCGCAACAGCTTGTTGAGAACCAGGGCGTAGTGACTTACAACTCTCAACCATTCCTGTGTGCGTGTTGTTGGCAGGAATGGAGGGGACCTACAGCTTTTTGCCGAGTCCGAACGGCTAAATGAGTAGCACTTTTCATGACAAGTATACTCTTGGAGGATTTGTCAGTTCCTCGCAAGAGGCAGTACCTCGGATACAACATTTCTGTTTTTAGATGGCACCGCCTCTACCCGCTGATGAAAAAGAGAACTGGACTAAGCCCGCAGACAAGGTTTCAAATCTACAAACAACTCCTAAGACCAGTTATCAGTTACATCTTCCCATAGTCTAAGAGCCAGTGGTCGGCAGACTTACGGTATTTCAGTACGATTCATATTAAGTGGAGGTATTGTCCTAGACCTCCTGAGCATGGAATGGGCATTTCTAATCCAAAGTCATAGTACCTCTGGGAACAGTGGGGTCGCAAAAGTCGAAAAAATCGAACTCGAAAACGTGATAGCAGTACGTCTGCCTCTTTGATATGTTAGACTACATAGTTTTTGCTATTCAAAAATAGTAAAGGCAGACATAGGGCGTAGTACCTCTAGGAGTAACGGAATTTTTAAAAATGGTCTAGAAAAATTCCTAAAAAAAATAAGCTTTTTTTCTTAGGTACAAAAAAGCACTTTTTCTTAAAGGAATACGTTCAGATCTTTTATATTTTAATACTTACAGTCCATTTAACTAAAAAAATAGTTTTCAGACACCTGCTGTAGTACCTGGATTTTAAACGGAATTTCGAAATACAAATATTAGGGAAAAATCTCCATACATATTTCACTGTTTCTTTTAAAATACAACAAAATGTATTTCCTGTTGAGCAATACGCCTGCCTATTTGACATAATAAGTAATATAGTTTTTATTAATTATAAAAAATATTAGCAGATACATGGTGACGTTAATTGTTTTTTTAACGAAATTTTGAAAAAGCCTTAAAAATCTCTATAAAAATTCTGCTGTATTAAGAAACTTAAAAGAAAAAAAGTTTTTACTGAAGGAATATGTTTGTCTCTTTGATATAATATTTTTTATAGTTTTATTTATTAAAAAAAAAATATAAGCAGATACTTGGTGCATTACCCAAATCTGTAACGAAGTTTAAAAAAATAAGTTTTGAAAAATTCCATAAAAATTCCGATGTATTTCAAAAGCAAGAAAAAAATATTTCAACTTAAGCAATACGTCTGCCTCTCTGATATATTAATTTGTATACTCTCTTTTATTAGACAAAAATAATGACAGGTCCCTGCAGTACCTGTATTTATAACGGAATTAAAAAAAAAGCTTTGGAAAACTCCATACAAACTCCCCTGTATTTCAAAAGGAAAATAAAAATGTTTTAATTAAAGCAATATGCCTGCCTCACTGATATGCTAATACTATTACTCTCTTTCTCTTGTGTAAGAAAAAAAGTATTGCAGACACCTGGTATAGTATCTACATTTATAACGGAATTTTGAAAAAAGGCATTTGGAAAACTCCATGCAAGTTCCGCCGTATTTCAAAGGCCAAAACAAAATGTTTTAACTTAAGCAATATGTTTGCCTCTCTCATATGTTAATATCGATATTCTCTTTTGTTAAAAAATAATTAAAGCAGACACCTGGTACAGGACCTACATTTATAACGGAATTTTGAAAAAAAAAAGGCATTAGGAAAACTCCATGCAAGTTCCGCCGTATTTCAAAGGCCAAAACAAAATGTTTTAACTTAAGCAATATGTCTGTCTCTCTGATATGTTAATACGAATACTCTCTTTTGTTAGAAAAAAATTATGGCAGACACCTGATATAGTATCTCCATTTTAAACGGAATTTTGAAAAAAAAGTCTGAAAAACTCCATACAAATTCCGCTGTATTACAAAATAAAATTTTTCAAAATTCCGTTATAAATGTAGGTACTGTACCAGGTGTCTGCTATAGTTATTTCTTAACAAAAGAGAGTATACAAATTAATATATCAGAGAGGCAGACATATTGATTAAGTTAAAACATTTTGTTTTTGCCTTTGAAATACAGCGGAATTTGTATGGAGCTTTCCAAAGGCCTTTTTTTAAAAATTCCGTTATAAATGTAGGTACTATACCAGGTGTCTGCTATAAATATTTTTTAACAAAAGAGAGTATTGATATTAACGTATCAGAGAGGCAGACATATTGCTTAAGTTAAAACATTTTGTTTTGGCCTTTGAAATACGGCGGAACGTGCATGGAGTTTTCCAAATGTTTTTTTTTTCAAAATTCCGTTATAAATGTAGATACTCTACCAGGTGTCTGCAATACTTTTTTTCTAACAAAAGAGAGTATTAGTATTAGCATATCAGTGAGGCAGACATATTGCTTTAATTAAAACATTTCTACTTTGCTTTTGAAATACAGCGGAGTTTGTATGGAGTTTTCCAAAGCATTTTTTTTAGATTCCGTTATAAGTACAGGTACTGCACCAGGGACCTGTTATTATTTTTGTCTAATAAAAGAGAGTATACAAATTAATATATCAGAGAGGCAGACGTATTGCTTTAGTTAAAATATTTTTTTCTTGCTTTCGAAATACATCGGAATTTTTATGGAATTTTTCAAAACTTATTTTTTTAAACTCCGTTACAGATTTGGGTAATGCACCAAGTATCTGCTTATATTTTTTTTAAATAAATAAAACTATAAGAATTATTATATCAAAGAGACAAACATATTCCTTCAGTAAAAACTTTTTTTCTTTTAAGTTTCTTAATACAGAAGAATTTTTATAGAGATTTTTAAGGCTTTTTTTCAAAATTTCGTTAAAAAAACAATTAACGTTACCATGTATCTGCTAATTTTTTTATAATTAATAAAAACTATATTACTTATTATGTCAAATAGGCAGGCGTATTGCTCAACAGGAAATACATTTTGTTGTATTTTAAAAGAAACAGTGAAATATGTATGGAGATTTTTCCCTAATATTTGTATTTCGAAATTCCGTTTAAAATCCAGGTACTACAGCAGGTGTCTGAAAACTATTTTTTTAGTTAAATGGACAATAAGTATTAAAATATAAAAGACTTGAACGTATTCCTTTAAGAAAAAGTGCTTTTTTGTACCTAAGAAAAAAAGCTTATTTTTTTTAGGAATTTTTCTAGACCATTTTTAAAAATTCCGTTACTCCTAGAGGTACTACGCCCTATGTCTGCCTTTACTATTTTTGAATAGCAAAAACTATGTAGTCTAACATATCAAAGAGGCAGACGTACTGCTATCACGTTTTCGAGGTCGATTTTTTCGACTTTTGCGACCCCCCTGTTCCCAGAGGTACTATGACTTTGGATTAGAAATGCCCATTCCATGCTCAGGAGGTCTAGGACAATACCTCCACTTAATATGAATCGTACTGAAATACCGTAAGTCTGCCGACCACTGGCTCTTAGACTACCAGTTTGGCTCACCATCTTCAAAACTGCTATGAAAGAACTGCAAATATTCGAGAGGAATATCCTGAGGATCTGCACAGGACTTTACTTTGATCGTTAACGGTGTAGCCACTTCGAAAAGGAGCAACTCTACTCTGAGAACAAGGCCCAGTATGTGCCAACATAATCTTATATAGGTTATCGTTGTACATTATTTTTTAAGTCAATTGTAAACTGAAATGTTAAATAAAATAAAATTGGAAAAGTTTACGTTCGGCCCATAAATACAAAAAATTAGACATGACATGAGCGCCAGTTTAAGCCATTTTCTTACGACAGAGCTTGTCTATTAAAGGATTTCACATCAGCAAGCGACGACTGCTTCTATTTGGTGATCTTTATATAATAATCTGTCAAATAAAATACCGTTTAACGTAAAATATCTTTATTTGTAGAAACTCGAATATAAAGAAACGTTTCAAAGTTATTCCCGAGAATTATCTAAAGTCTTGACACAACCTCCTCATGACCATCTAGTCATGCAACGGTAACTGTCTGTACGTCACCGGTCATTGCAATACATTCGATCTCCACCAAAGCGTCCATCGGCAATCGTGCTACTTGAAAGCAGGAGCGAGCTGGAAACTCTTTCGTAAAAACTATGCGAGTAAAGGAAATAAAAGAAAATGAAAATACTATTTATAAACTTGTTTACCTCAAGCTGATCGAGACGTAATCAAAAGTGCTAGTCAACTACATGTCAATGTCATACATATGTATGATGTACATATGCATGTACAACTATAGCAGCAGCGTTGTGCTGATAACCAATCTTAGCAAGCAAGATAATGACTACTTATCTATTTTACAGCTAGCTTTATTTGTTTCAGCAAAAGGTCACGATTTATTGGACTTCGTCTTATCTTATCTAATTGATGCTCTTTTTAGTGATCGTTCATTACTTACTTGTTTTGTAAACCTCATTGACAGTTCCAAAATCTTCAAGATCCTTAAGGAAAATTGTATTTTTTACGATTCTGTCCATTCCAGAATTAGCTGCTTTGAGTGTGGCCTCCATGTTCTTAAGTGCCATGCTAGTCTGAGCTGCAACGCCATCGACCAGCTTCATTGTGTTTTTATCCAAGCCCAAACATCCAGAAACATATACTGTACGATCGGCAACAACAGCTTGGCTGTAGTTGGGGAAATTAAAGGGATTGAATTATTAATAAAGTTTTGTTGCGATCAATTTGTAAATCTCAAACACACTTGTATGGAGCTACCGGCTTAGCAGCGTTTGCAGTGCTCACCAGTTGTCTGATTAAAGTCATTTTACTCATACTGAGGATTGAAACCGACCGAGCCAGTGTCTGATTGCTTTCGCAGGCGAATAGAAACTAATCAGCAATCATGGAACTCGAGCGGATAAATGAAACAAAGGGAAACTGAAATTTTATTTAATCAGTGACGTCTAACTGACCGAACAGAATGGTGTAGCTGTAGTTGTCGCGTGAAGCACTGTCAAAGTAGAAAGATACAAAAATAGTACAAGGTGCCACAATGAGAAGCTGTAGATGTAGCAAGGAATGTATGGTGTAGCAGAAGTTAAACAAAATTCAACTCTTGCTACCAGCTGCAGCTACATTCATTCTGTTCAAGGGGTAAGAAGTAAGAAATACTTGTAATAAAATAACAGTGCTTCCAAACTGCTTAGAAAACTGTCGCAGAGCTAAGTCAATCTTATTTATGTTAAAACTGAGCTTATGATTATTAATAAAGTTTTGTTGCGATCAATTTGTAAATCTCAAACACACTTGTATGGAGCTACCGGCTTAGCAGCGTTTGCAGTGCTCACCAGTTGTCTGATTAAATTACTCATATTGAGGATTGAAACCGACCGAGCCAGTGTCTGATTGCTTTCGCAGGCGAATAGAAACTAATCAG
Organism: Dasysyrphus tricinctus; assembly: GCA_963921185.1. Taxonomy (NCBI): domain Eukaryota; kingdom Metazoa; phylum Arthropoda; class Insecta; order Diptera; family Syrphidae; genus Dasysyrphus; species Dasysyrphus tricinctus. Next base: position 200,893,979 of record OY992531.1, read on the forward strand.
CAATCATGGAACTCGAGCGGATAAATTAATCAAAGAGAAACTGAAATGTTATTTAATCAGTGACGTCTCTGACGTCTAAGAAGTAAGAAATACTTGTTATAAAATAACAGTGCTTCCAAACTGCTTAGAAAACTGTCGCAGAGCTAAGTCAATCTTATTAATGTTAAAACTGAGCTTATGAGTGCCAAAACTTGCCCCATTCATATCAGAAAAACTCATCATAGCTACTTTAAATTGTCAAATAACTTGAAAGTGACAATACTTAGGGCCAGTTTCAAGACTTGCGGATAAAGTCTCGGATAGCCTATCCGGAACTTATCTGCAAGAAAAACTTCAACTTTTGGTTTCAAGTGTCTCGGATAGTGATATCCGACAGATAAAGTCTCGGATAGCCTATCCGCAGGTTCAAGTGGCTGTTATAGCCCTTATCCAGAAGATAAAAATATTAATGTGAAGCGTTTGGAAAAAATATAGTTTCAGAACATTTTTTCGTGGACTTTTTTAAAGAAATATAGAAACGGACGAATGAGCAGTAAAAGACTTATGAACATTACATCTTATCATTATTTATTACACCTATCAATATACATACATATATATATATTCAGCGAGCAGTTGTTGGACTTGTGCTGTGAGAGGTGGCATAATTTTGCGGTATAATCACACCTCATGTACATAGTCTCTTCTCTATATTCCAAAATCCTTAAGTATCGTATTTTTCAAAACTTGCTTGTATTCCTAAATTCTTACTCCGATGTTGTTTTTGGAGGATTGGACACTCCGAATGTCTAACTCATGAGTTTCTTTTAATCCTTCGTGGTTCGTATTGAATTTAAATTATAAAAATCAGTGACATTTCAAATTAAAATATAAAATATTTTTAGTTTTGACAACAAAAATTGAATTTTCAGTATGTTTTTGATGTTTATTGTTGTTCTCAAACTGTAGGTGTCTTGTAAATTTATCCAGTGGTTAGTTTATCCGAGAATTTGACGATGAAACAGGCCCTTATACTCTTAGGGCCAGTTTCAAATGTTCCGGTTAAAGTTTCGGTTAGATATCCGACACATAACCCTATCCAGCAGATAAAAGTTGCTATTATTTATTTTCTGTTTCATCGTCAAAGTCTCGGATAAACTAACCGGTTGATAAATTTACTAGACACTTACAGTTTGAGAACAATATTAAACATCAAAAACATACTGAAAATTAAATTTTTGCTGTCAAAACTAAAAATATTTGTCGTTTTAATTTCAAATTTGAAAGATTTTTAAGATTTAAAGTCAGAATTAACCGCGACGGATTAAAAGAAACTCAACAGTTAGGCATTCGGTGTGTCCACCAATCTTCCAAAAACAACGTCGGAATAAGGATTTTGACCAACAAACAAGTCTTAACAACGCATATTGGAAAATAGAGAAGAGACCACACGAGGTTTGGTTATACCGCAAAATGAAGTACAGCAACCACTCGCGCCTCGCTGAATATAATAAAGGTGTTATGCACATTAGTAGGTGTAAAAAATAATGTATTAATCCTTCGTCGTTTAATATTTTTTTATCTTCTGGATAAAGGCTATAACAGCCACTTGACCCGGTGGATAGGCTATCCGAGACTTTATCTGTCGGATATCACTATCCGAGACATTTGAAACCAAAAGTTGAAGTTTATCTTGCGGATAAGTTCCGGATAGGCTATCCGAGACTTTAACCGAAACATTTGAAACTGGCCCTTATACTCTTTTATCTAATCATAGATTTTTAAATCAATTTCTTATGATTTGAAGAAAAAATTATATATACATAGCTATGTATATATACATAATTCCATTTTAAAGATACATACCAACTAAGAATGGTTATGAAAAGTTTTTCTGGTATGGATATAACGTTTTAAGGTTTGACATTTATACATCGACAACTACACTTAAATAATTATTAAATATTATGCACCACGAATGGGTAACACGCACTTGCTCTCATGTTTAGATCAAAATTAGGCCTTAATTATTGTTACGATAATACTATCAGTAAGGAAAAGATTTTCTAGTAACTAATTTTATACTTTATTGAGATTTTTTTATTATGCACTGATGGTTACAAATTCATTTTTAATGCAACTTAATTGAATTAGAACCAGTGTTGTAGAAACGTGGTTCAAATTTGTATCAGCGGTTCAGCAATTTTAAATCACAATTTAAAAAAAAATTAACTCTGAGTTAACACAGGGAGAGTTTTTTCAGCTGAGGATAAACTTTATTTTAAAGTTGTCAAAAATCTATTGTCATCGATGTGTGACACTATGGACATCACCCTTCTACGCCTTTCACGCATCAATAGAGATGGCGCCATAATGATAGAAAACTATCATGATAGAAAACAATCATGAAAGGTAACTATCATGATAGAAAACCATCATGCTAGAAAACTATCATGACAGAAAACTATCTTGATAAAAAACTATCATGACAGAAAACTATCATGAAAGGTAACTATCATAATAGAAAACTATCATGATAGAAAACCATCATGATAGAAAACTATCATGATAGAAAACTATCTTGATAGAAAACTATCATGACAGAAAACTATCATAATACAAAACTATCTTGATAGAAAACTATCGTGATAGAAAACTATCATGATAGAAATTGGTCATGATAGAAAACTATCATGATAGAAAACTATCATGTAGAAAACTATCATGATAGAAAACTGTCATGATAGAAAACTGTCATGATTGAAAACTATCATGATAGAAAACCATCATGATAGAAAACTATCATGATAGAAAACTATCACGATAGAAAACCATCATGATAGAAAACTATCATGATAGAAAACTATCATGATAGAAAACTATCATGATAGAAAACTATCATACTAGAAAACTGTCATGATAGAAAACTATCATGATAGAAAACTATCATGATAGAAAACTATCATGATAGAAAACTATCATGATAGAAAACTGTCATGATAGAAAACTATTATGACAGAAAACTATCATGATAGAAAACTGTCATGATAGAAAACTATCATGATAGAAAACTGTCATGATAGAAAACTATCATGATAGAAAACTATCGTGATAGAAAACTATCATGATACAAAACTGTCATGATAAAAAACTATCATGATAGAAAACTATCATGATAGAAAACTATCATGATAGAAAACTATCATGATAGAAAACTATCATGATAGAAAACTATCATGCTAGAAAACTGTCATAATTGAAAACTATCATGATAGAAAACTATCATGATAGAAAACTATCTTCATAGAAAACTATCATGATAGAAAACTATCATTATAGAAAACTATCATGATAGAAAACTAACATTATAGAAAACTATCATGATAGAAAACTTACATGAAAAAAAACTATCATGATAGAAAACTATCATGACAGAAAACCATCATGATAGAAGACTATCATGATAGAAAACTATCATGATAGAAAACCGTCATGATAGAAAACTATCATGTAGAAAAACATAATGATAGAAAACTATCATGATAGAAAACTATCATGATAGAAAACTATCATGATAGAAAACTATCATGATAGAAAACTATCGTGATAAAAAACTATCATGATAGAAAAAACTATCGTGATAGAAAAAACTATCATGATAGAAAAAACTATCATGATAGAAAAAATTATCGTGATAGAAAAAACTATCGTGATAGAAAACACTATCGTGATAGAAAAAACTATCATGATAGAAAAAACTATCGTGATAGAAAAAACTATCATGATAGAAAAAACTATCGCGATAGAAAAAACTATCGTGATAGAAAAAACTATCATGATAGAAAAAACTATCGTGATAGAAAAAACTATAGTGATAGAAAAAACTATCGTGATAGAAAAAACTATCGTGATAGAAAAAACTATCGTAATAGAAAAAACTATCGTGATAGAAAAAACTATCATGATAGAAAAAACTATCGTGATAGAAAAAACTATCGTGATGGAAAAAACTATCGTGATAGAAAAAACTATCATGATAGAAAAAAGTATCGTGATAGAAAAAACTATCGTGATAGAAAAAACTATCATGATAGAAAAACTATCCTGATAGAAAAAACTATCGTGATAGAAAAAACTATCGTGATAGAAAAAACTATCATGATAGAAAAAACTATCGTGATAGAAAAAACTATCATGATAGAAAAAACTATCATGATAGAAAAAATTATCGTGATAGAAAAAACTATCGTGATAGAAAAAACTATCGTGATAGAAAAAACTATCATGATAGAAAAAACTATCGTGATAGAAAAAACTATCATGATAGAAAAAACTATCGTGATAGAAAAAACTATCGTGATAGAAGAAACTATCATGATAGAAAAAACTATCGTGATAGAAAAAACTATCGTGATAGAAAAAACTATCGTGATAGAAAAAACTATCATGATAGAAAAAAGTATCGTGATAGAAAAAACTATCGTGATAGAAAAAACTATCATGATAGAAAAACTATCCTGATAGAAAAAACTATCGTGATAGAAAAAACTATCGTGATAGAAAAAACTATCGTGATAGAAAAAACTATCATGATAGAAAAAACTATCGTGATAGAAAAAACTATCATGATAGAAAAAACTATCATGATAGAAAAAATGATCGTGATAGAAAAAACTATCGTGATAGAAAAAACTATCGTGATAGAAAAAACTATCATGATAGAAAAAACTATCGTGATAGAAAAAACTATCATGATAGAAAAAACTATCGTGATAGAAAAAACTATCGTGATAGAAAAAACTATCATGATAGAAAAACTATCGTGATAGAAAAAACTATCGTGATAGAAAAAACTATCGTAATAGAAAAAACTATCATGATAGAAAAAAGTATCGTGATAGAAAAAACTATCGTGATAGAAAAAACTATCATGATAGAAAAACTATCCTGATAGAAAAAACTATCGTGATAGAAAAAACTATCGTGATAGAAAAAACTATCGTGATAGAAAAAACTATCATGATAGAAAAAACTATCGTGATAGAAAAAACTATCATGATAGAAAAAACTATCATGATAGAAAAAATTATCGTGATAGAAAAAACTATCGTGATAGAAAAAACTATCGTGATAGAAAAAACTATCATGATAGAAAAAACTATCGTGATAGAAAAAACTATCATGATAGAAAAAACTATCGTGATAGAAAAAACTATCGTGATAGAAAAAACTATCGTGATAGAAAAAACTATCGTGATAGAAAAAACTATCGTGATAGAAAAAACTATCGTGATAGAAAAAACTATCATGATAGAAAAAAGTATCGTGATAGAAAAAACTATCGTGATAGAAAAAACTATCATGATAGAAAAACTATCCTGATAGAAAAAACTATCGTGATAGAAAAAACTATCGTGATAGAAAAAACTATCGTGATAGAAAAAACTATCATGATAGAAAAAACTATCGTGATAGAAAAAATTATCATGATAGAAAAAACTATCGTGATAGAAAAAAACTATCGTGATAGGAAAAACTATCGTGATAGAAAAAATTATCATGATAGAAAAAACTATCGTGATAGAAAAAACTATCATGATAGAAAAAACTATCGCGATAGAAAAAACTATCATGATAGAAAAAATAATCCTGATAGAAAAAACTATCGTGATAGAAAAAACTATCGTGATAGAAAAAACTATCGTGATAGAAAAAACTATCATGATAGAAAAAACTATCGTGATAGAAAAAACTATCGTGATAGAAAAACTATCATGATAGAAAAAACTATCGTGATAGAAAAAACTATCGTGATAGAAAAAACTATCATGATAGAAAAAACTATCGTGATAGAAAAAACTATCGTGATAGAAAAAACTATCGTGATAGAAAAAACTATCATGATAGAAAAAACTATCGTGATAGAAAAAACTATCGTGATAGAAAAAACTATCATAATAGAAAAAACTATCATGATAGGAAAAACTATCGTGATAGAAAAAACTATCATGATAGAAAAAACTATCGTGATAGAAAAAACTATCGTGATAGAAAAAACTATCGTGATAGAAAAAACTATCGTGATAGAAAAAACTATCATGATAGAAAAAACTATCGTGATAGAAAAAACTATCATGATAGAAAACTATCATGATAGATAACTGTCATGATAGAAAACTATCATGATAGAAAACTATCGTGATAGAAAACTATTATGATAGAAAACTGTCATGATAGAAAACTATCATGATAGATAACTGTCATTATAGAAATCTATCATGATAGAAAACTATCTTGAAAGAAAACTATTATGATAGAAAATTGTCATGATAGAAAACTATCATGATTGAAAACTATCGTGATAGAAAACTATCATGATAGAAAACTATCATGCTAGAAAACTATCATGATTGAAAACTATCATGATAGAAAACTATCATGATAGAAAAAACTATCGTGATAGAAAAAACTATCGTGATAGAAAAAACTATCGTGATAGAAAAAACTATCGTGATAGAAAAAACTATCGTGATAGAAAAAACTATCGGGATAGAAAAACTATCGTGATAGAAAAAACTATCGTGATAGAAAAAACTATCGTGATAGAAAAAACTATCATGATAGAAAAAAGTATCGTGATAGAAAAAACTATCGTGATAGAAAAAACTTTCATGATAGAAAAACTATCCTGATAGAAAAAACTATCGTGATAGAAAAAACTATCGTGATAGAAAAAACTATCGTGATAGAAAAAACTATCATGATAGAAAAAACTATCGTGATAGAAAAAACTATCATGATAGAAAAAACTATCATGATAGAAAAAATTATCGTGATAGAAAAAACTATCGAGATAGAAAAAACTATCGTGATAGAAAAAACTATCATGATAGAAAAAACTATCGTGATAGAAAAAACTATCATGATAGAAAAAACTATCGTGATAGAAAAAACTATCGTGATAGAAAAAACTATCGTGATAGAAAAAACTATCGTGATAGAAAAAACTATCGTGATAGAAAAAACTATCGTGATAGAAAAAACTATCATGATAGAAAAAAGTATCGTGATAGAAAAAACTATCGTGATAGAAAAAACTATCATGATAGAAAAACTATCCTGATAGAAAAAACTATCGTGATAGAAAAAACTATCGTGATAGAAAAAACTATCGTGATAGAAAAAACTATCATGATAGAAAAAACTATCGTGATAGAAAAAACTATCGTGATAGAAAAAACTATCGTGATAGAAAAAACTATCGTGATAGAAAAAACTATCGTGATAGAAAAAACTATCGTGATAGAAAAAACTATCGTGATAGAAAAAACTATCATGATAGAAAAAACTATCGTGATAGAAAAAACTATCGTGATAGAAAAAACTATCGTGATAGAAAAAACTATCGGGATAGAAAAACTATCGTGATAGAAAAAACTATCGTGATAGAAAAAACTATCGTGATAGAAAAAACTATCATGATAGAAAAAAGTATCGTGATAGAAAAAACTATCGTGATAGAAAAAACTTTCATGATAGAAAAACTATCCTGATAGAAAAAACTATCGTGATAGAAAAAACTATCGTGATAGAAAAAACTATCGTGATAGAAAAAACTATCATGATAGAAAAAACTATCGTGATAGAAAAAACTATCATGATAGAAAAAATTATCGTGATAGAAAAAACTATCGTGATAGAAAAAACTATCGTGATAGAAAAAACTATCATGATAGAAAAAACTATCGTGATAGAAAAAACTATCATGATAGAAAAAACTATCGTGATAGAAAAAACTATCGTGATAGAAGAAACTATCATGATAGAAAAAACTATCGTGATAGAAAAAACTATCGTGATAGAAAAAACTATCGTGATAGAAAAAACTATCATGATAGAAAAAAGTATCGTGATAGAAAAAACTATCGTGATAGAAAAAACTATCATGATAGAAAAACTATCCTGATAGAAAAAACTATCGTGATAGAAAAAACTATCGTGATAGAAAAAACTATCGTGATAGAAAAAACTATCATGATAGAAAAAACTATCGTGATAGAAAAAACTATCATGATAGAAAAAACTATCATGATAGAAAAAATGATCGTGATAGAAAAAGCTATCGTGATAGAAAAAACTATCGTGATAGAAAAAACTATCATGATAGAAAAAACTATCGTGATAGAAAAAACTATCATGATAGAAAAAACTATCGTGATAGAAAAAACTATCGTGATAGAAAAAACTATCATGATAGAAAAACTATCGTGATAGAAAAAACTATCGTGATAGAAAAAACTATCGTAATAGAAAAAACTATCATGATAGAAAAAAGTATCGTGATAGAAAAAACTATCGTGATAGAAAAAACTATCATGATAGAAAAACTATCCTGATAGAAAAAACTATCGTGATAGAAAAAACTATCGTGATAGAAAAAACTATCGTGATAGAAAAAACTATCATGATAGAAAAAACTATCGTGATAGAAAAAACTATCATGATAGAAAAAACTATCATGATAGAAAAAATTATCGTGATAGAAAAAACTATCGTGATAGAAAAAACTATCGTGATAGAAAAAACTATCATGATAGAAAAAACTATCGTGATAGAAAAAACTATCATGATAGAAAAAACTATCGTGATAGAAAAAACTATCGTGATAGAAAAAACTATCGTGATAGAAAAAACTATCGTGATAGAAAAAACTATCGTGATAGAAAAAACTATCGTGATAGAAAAAACTATCATGATAGAAAAAAGTATCGTGATAGAAAAAACTATCGTGATAGAAAAAACTATCATGATAGAAAAACTATCCTGATAGAAAAAACTATCGTGATAGAAAAAACTATCGTGATAGAAAAAACTATCGTGATAGAAAAAACTATCATGATAGAAAAAACTATCGTGATAGAAAAAATTATCATGATAGAAAAAACTATCGTGATAGAAAAAAACTATCGTGATAGGAAAAACTATCGTGATAGAAAAAATTATCATGATAGAAAAAACTATCGTGATAGAAAAAACTATCATGATAGAAAAAACTATCGCGATAGAAAAAACTATCATGATAGAAAAAATAATCCTGATAGAAAAAACTATCGTGATAGAAAAAACTATCGTGATAGAAAAAACTATCGTGATAGAAAAAACTATCATGATAGAAAAAACTATCGTGATAGAAAAAACTATCGTGATAGAAAAACTATCATGATAGAAAAAACTATCGTGATAGAAAAAACTATCGTGATAGAAAAAACTATCATGATAGAAAAAACTATCGTGATAGAAAAAACTATCGTGATAGAAAAAACTATCGTGATAGAAAAAACTATCATGATAGAAAAAACTATCGTGATAGAAAAAACTATCGTGATAGAAAAAACTATCATAATAGAAAAAACTATCATGATAGGAAAAACTATCGTGATAGAAAAAACTATCATGATAGAAAAAACTATCGTGATAGAAAAAACTATCGTGATAGAAAAAACTATCGTGATAGAAAAAACTATCGTGATAGAAAAAACTATCATGATAGAAAAAACTATCGTGATAGAAAAAACTATCATGATAGAAAACTATCATGATAGATAACTGTCATGATAGAAAACTATCATGATAGAAAACTATCGTGATAGAAAACTATTATGATAGAAAACTGTCATGATAGAAAACTATCATGATAGATAACTGTCATTATAGAAATCTATCATGATAGAAAACTATCGTGAAAGAAAACTATTATGATAGAAAATTGTCATGATAGAAAACTATCATGATTGAAAACTATCGTGATAGAAAACTATCATGATAGAAAACTATCATGCTAGAAAACTATCATGATTGAAAACTATCATGATAGAAAACTATCATGATAGAAAAAACTATCGTGATAGAAAAAACTATAGTGATAGAAAAAACTATCGTGATAGAAAAAACTATCGTGATAGAAAAAACTATCGTGATAGAAAAAACTATCGGGATAGAAAAACTATCGTGATAGAAAAAACTATCGTGATAGAAAAAACTATCGTGATAGAAAAAACTATCATGATAGAAAAAAGTATCGTGATAGAAAAAACTATCGTGATAGAAAAAACTTTCATGATAGAAAAACTATCCTGATAGAAAAAACTATCGTGATAGAAAAAACTATCGTGATAGAAAAAACTATCGTGATAGAAAAAACTATCATGATAGAAAAAACTATCGTGATAGAAAAAACTATCATGATAGAAAAAACTATCATGATAGAAAAAATTATCGTGATAGAAAAAACTATCGAGATAGAAAAAACTATCGTGATAGAAAAAACTATCATGATAGAAAAAACTATCGTGATAGAAAAAACTATCATGATAGAAAAAACTATCGTGATAGAAAAAACTATCGTGATAGAAAAAACTATCGTGATAGAAAAAACTATCGTGATAGAAAAAACTATCGTGATAGAAAAAACTATCGTGATAGAAAAAACTATCATGATAGAAAAAAGTATCGTGATAGAAAAAACTATCGTGATAGAAAAAACTATCATGATAGAAAAACTATCCTGATAGAAAAAACTATCGTGATAGAAAAAACTATCGTGATAGAAAAAACTATCGTGATAGAAAAAACTATCATGATAGAAAAAACTATCGTGATAGAAAAAACTATCGTGATAGAAAAAACTATCGTGATAGAAAAAACTATCGTGATAGAAAAAACTATCGTGATAGAAAAAACTATCGTGATAGAAAAAACTATCGTGATAGAAAAAACTATCATGATAGAAAAAACTATCGTGATAGAAAAAACTATCATGATAGAAAAAACTATCATGATAGAAAAAATTATCGTGATAGAAAAAACTATCGTGATAGAAAAAACTATCGTGATAGAAAAAACTATCATGATAGAAAAAACTATCGTGATAGAAAAAACTATCATGATAGAAAAAACTATCGTGATAGAAAAAACTATCGTGATAGAAAAAACTATCGTGATAGAAAAAACTATCGTGATAGAAAAAACTATCGTGATAGAAAAAACTATCGTGATAGAAAAAACTATCATGATAGAAAAAAGTATCGTGATAGAAAAAACTATCGTGATAGAAAAAACTATCATGATAGAAAAACTATCCTGATAGAAAAAACTATCGTTTGAGAAAAAACTATCGTGATAGAAAAAACTATCGTGATAGAAAAAACTATCATGATAGAAAAAACTATCGTGATAGAAAAAATTATCATGATAGAAAAAACTATCGTGAAGAAAAAAACTATCGTGATAGGAAAAACTATCGTGATAGAAAAAATTATCATGATAGAAAAAACTATCGTGATAGAAAAAACTATCATGATAGAAAAAACTATCGCGATAGAAAAAACTATCATGATAGAAAAAATAATCCTGATAGAAAAAACTATCGTGATAGAAAAAACTATCGTGATAGAAAAAACTATCGTGATAGAAAAAACTATCATGATAGAAAAAACTATCGTGATAGAAAAAACTATCGTGATAGAAAAACTATCATGATAGAAAAAACTATCGTGATAGAAAAAACTATCGTGATAGAAAAAACTATCATGATAGAAAAAACTATCGTGATAGAAAAAACTATCGTGATAGAAAAAACTATCGTGATAGAAAAAACTATCATGATAGAAAAAACTATCGTGATAGAAAAAACTATCGTGATAGAAAAAACTATCATGATAGAAAAAACTATCATGATAGGAAAAACTATCGTGATAGAAAAAACTATCATGATGGAAAAAACTATCGTGATAGAAAAAACTATCGTGATAGAAAAAACTATCGTGATAGAAAAAACTATCGTGATAGAAAAAACTATCATGATAGAAAAAACTATCGTGATAGAAAAAACTATCATGATAGAAAACTATCATGATAGATAACTGTCATGATAGAAAACTATCATGATAGAAAACTATCGTGATAGAAAACTATTATGATAGAAAACTGTCATGATAGAAAACTATCATGATAGATAACTGTCATTATAGAAATCTATCATGATAGAAAACTATCGTGAAAGAAAACTATTATGATAGAAAATTGTCATGATAGAAAACTATCATGATTGAAAACTATCGTGATAGAAAACTATCATGATAGAAAACTATCATGCTAGAAAACTATCATGATTGAAAACTATCATGATAGAAAACTATCATGATAGAAAAAACTATCTTGATAGAAAAAACTATAGTGATAGAAAAAACTATCGTGATAGAAAAAACTATCGTGATAGAAAAAACTATCGTGATAGAAAAAACTATCGGGATAGAAAAACTATCGTGATAGAAAAAACTATCGTGATAGAAAAAACTATCGTGATAGAAAAAACTATCATGATAGAAAAAAGTATCGTGATAGAAAAAACTATCGTGATAGAAAAAACTATCATGATAGAAAAACTATCCTGATAGAAAAAACTATCGTGATAGAAAAAACTATCGTGATAGAAAAAACTATCGTGATAGAAAAAACTATCATGATAGAAAAAACTATCGTGATAGAAAAAACTATCATGATAGAAAAAACTATCATGATAGAAAAAATTATCGTGATAGAAAAAACTATCGAGATAGAAAAAACTATCGTGATAGAAAAAACTATCATGATAGAAAAAACTATCGTGATAGAAAAAACTATCATGATAGAAAAAACTATCGTGATAGAAAAAACTATTCTGATAGAAAAAACTATCGTGATAGAAAAAACTATCGTGATAGAAAAAACTATCGTGATAGAAAAAACTATCGTGATAGAAAAAACTATCATGATAGAAAAAAGTATCGTGATAGAAAAAACTATCGTGATAGAAAAAACTATCATGATAGAAAAACTATCCTGATAGAAAAAACTATCGTGATAGAAAAAACTATCGTGATAGAAAAAACTATCGTGATAGAAAAAACTATCATGATAGAAAAAACTATCGTGATAGAAAAAATTATCATGATAGAAAAAACTATCGTGATAGAAAAAAACTATCGTGATAGAAAAAACTATCGTGATAGAAAAAATTATCATGATAGAAAAAACTATCGTGATAGAAAAAACTATCATGATAGAAAAAACTATCGCGATAGAAAAAACTATCATGATAGAAAAAATAATCCTGATAGAAAAAACTATCGTGATAGAAAAAACTATCATGATAGAAAAAAGTATCGTGATAGAAAAAACTATCGTGATAGAAAAAACTATCATGATAGAAAAACTATCCTGATAGAAAAAACTATCGTGATAGAAAAAACTATCGTGATAGAAAAAACTATCGTGATAGAAAAAACTATCGTGATAGAAAAAACTATCATGATAGAAAAAACTATCGTGATAGAAAAAACTATCGTGATAGAAAAAACTATCGTGATAGAAAAAACTATCGTGATAGAAAAAACTATCATGATAGAAAAAACTATCGTGATAGAAAAAACTATCATGATAGAAAACTATCATGATAGATAACTGTCATGATAGAAAACTATCATGATAGAAAACTATCGTGATAGAAAACTATTATGATAGAAAACTGTCATGATAGAAAACTATCATGATAGATAACTGTCATTATAGAAATCTATCATGATAGAAAACTATCGTGATAGAAAACTATTATGATAGAAAACTGTCATGATAGAAAACTATCATGATTGAAAACTATCGTGATAGAAAACTATCATGATAGAAAACTATCATGCTAGAAAACTATCATGATTGAAAACTATCATGATAGAAAACTATCATGATAGAAAAAACTATCGTGATAGAAAAAACTATAGTGATAGAAAAAACTATCGTGATAGAAAAAACTATCACGATAGAAAAACTATCCTGATAGAAAAAACTATCGTGATAGAAAAATCTATCGTGATAGAAAAAACTATCCTGATAGAAAAAAACTATCATGATAGAAAAAACTATCATGATAGGAAAAACTATCGTGATAGAAAAAACTATCATGATAGAAAAAACTATCATGATAGAAAAAACTATCGTGATAGAAAAAACTATCGTGATAGAAAAAACTATCGTAATAGAAAAAACTATCATGATAGAAAAAACTATCGTGATAGAAAAAACTATCATGATAGAAAAAACTATCGTGATAGAAAAAACTATCGTGATAGAAAAAACTATCGTGATAGAAAAAACTATCATGATAGAAAAAACTATCGTGATAGAAAAAACTATCATGATAGAAAAAACTATCATGATAGAAAAAACTATCGTGATAGAAAAAACTATCATGATAGAAAAAACTATCGCGATAGAAAAAACTATCGTGATAGAAAAAACTATCATGATAGAAAAAACTATCATGATAGAAAAAACTATAGTGATAGAAAAAACTATCGTGATAGAAAAAACTATCGTGATAGAAAAAACTATCGTGATAGAAAAAACTATCGTGATAGAAAAAACTACCGTGATAGAAAAAATTATCATGATAGAAAAAATTATCATGATAGAAAAAACTATCGTGATAGAAAAAAACTATCGTGATAGCAAAAACTATCGTGATAGAAAAAATTATCATGATAGAAAAAACTATCGTGATAGAAAAAACTATCATGATAGAAAAAACTATCGCGATAGAAAAAACTATCATGATAGAAAAAACTATCCTGATAGAAAAAACTATCGTGATAGAAAAAACTATCGTGATAGAAAAAACTATCGTGATAGAAAAAACTATCATGATAGAAAAAACTATCGTGATATAAAAAACTATCGTGATAGAAAAAACGATCATGATAGAAAAAACTATCGTGATAGAAAAAACTATCGTGATAGAAAAAACTATCATGATAGAAAAAACTATCGTGATAGAAAAAACTATCGTGATAGAAAAAACTATCGTGATAGAAAAAACTATCATGATAGAAAAAACTATCGTGATAGAAAAAACTATCGTGATAGAAAAAACTATCATGATAGAAAAAACTATCATGATAGGAAAAACTATCGTGATAGAAAAAACTATCGTGATAGAAAAAACTATCATGATAGAAAAAACTATCGTGATAGAAAAAACTATCGTGATAGAAAAAACTATCGTGATAGAAAAAACTATCATGATAGAAAAAAGTATCGTGATAGAAAAAACTATCGTGATAGAAAAAACTATCATGATAGAAAAACTATCCTGATAGAAAAAACTATCGTGATAGAAAAAACTATCGTGATAGAAAAAACTATCGTTATAGGTTTTTTCTATCATGATAGAAAAAACTATCGTGATAGAAAAAACTATTGTGATAGAAAAAACTATCGTGATAGAAAAAACTATCATGATAGAAAAAACTATCGTGATAGAAAAAACTATCGTGATAGAAAAAACTATCGTGATAGAAAAAACTATCATGATAGAAAAAACTATCTTGATAGAAAAAACTATCGTGATAGAAAAAACTATCATGATAGAAAAAACTATCGTGATAGAAAAAACTATCGTGATAGAAAAAACTATCGTGATAGAAAAAACTATCATGATAGAAAAAAGTATCGTGATAGAAAAAACTATCGTGATAGAAAAAACTATCATGATAGAAAAACTATCCTGATAGAAAAAACTATCGTGATAGAAAAAAACTATCGTGATAGAAAAAACTATCATGATAGAAAAAATTATCGTGATAGAAAAAACTATCGTGATAGAAAAAACTATCATGATAGAAAAACTATCCTGATAGAAAAAACTATCGTGATAGAAAAAACTATCGTGATAGAAAAAACTATCGTGATAGGTTTTTTCTATCATGAAAGAAAAAACTATCGTGATAGAAAAAACTATTGTGATAGAAAAAACTATCGTGATAGAAAAAACTATCATGATAGAAAAAACTATCGTGATAGAAAAAACTATCGTGATAGAAAAAACTATCGTGATAGAAAAAACTATCATGATAGAAAAAACTATCGTGATAGAAAAAATTATCATGATTGAAAAAACTATCGTGATAGAAAAAAACTATCGTGATAGAAAAAACTATCGTGATAGAAAAAATTATCATGAAAGAAAAAACTATCATGATAGAAAAAACTATCGTGATAGAAAAAACTATCGTGATAGAAAAAACTATCGTGATAGTAAAAACTATCGTGATAGAAAAAACTATCGTGATAGAAAAAACTATCGTGATAGAAAAAACTATCATGATAGAAAAAACTATCGTGATAGAAAAAACTATCGTGATAGAAAAAACTATTATGATAGAAAAAACTATCGCGATTGAAAAAACTATCATGATAGAAAAAACTATCCTGATAGAAAAAACTATCGTGATAGAAAAAACTATCGTGATAGAAAAAACTATCGTGATAGAAAAAACTATCGTGATAGAAAAAACTATCGTGATAGAAAAAACTCTCATGATAGAAAAAACTATCGTGATAGCTATCGTGATAGAAAAAACTATCATGATAGAAAACTGTCATGATAGATAACTGTCATGATAGAAAACTATCATGATGGAAAACTATCGTGATAGAAAACTATTATGATAGAAAACTGTCATGATAGAAAACTATCATGATAGATAACTGTCATGATAGAAAACTATCATGATAGAAAACTATCGTGATAGAAAACTATTATGATAGAAAACTGTCATGATAGAAAACTATCATGATTGAAAACTATCGTGATAGAAAACTTTCATGATAGAAAACTATCACGCTAGAAAACTATCATGATTGAAAACTATCATGATAGAAAACTATCATGATAGAAAAAACTATCGTGATAGAAAAAACTATCGTGATAGAAAAAACTATCGTGATAGAAAAAACTATCATGATAGAAAAAACTATCGTGATAGAAAAAACTATCGTGATAGAAAAAACTATCGTGATAGAAAAAACTATCATCATAGAAAAAACTATCGTGATAGAAAAAACTATCATGATAGAAAAAACTATCATGATAGAAAAAATTATCGTGATAGAAAAAACTATCGTGATAGAAAAAACTATCGTGATAGAAAAAACTATCATGATAGAAAAAACTATCGTGATAGAAAAAACTATCATGATAGAAAAAACTATCGTGATAGAAAAATCTATCGTGATAGAAAAAACTATCATGATAGAAAAAACTATCGTGATAGAAAAAACTATCGTGATAGAAAAAACTATCATGATAGAAAAAAGTATCGTGATAGAAAAAACTATCGTGATAGAAAAAACTATCATGATAGAAAAACTATCCTGATAGAAAAAACTATCGTGATAGAAAAAACTATCGTGATAGAAAAAACTATCGTGATAGAAAAAACTATCATGATAGAAAAAACTATCGTGATAGAAAAAATTATCATGATAGAAAAAACTATCGTGATAGAAAAAAACTATCGTGATAGCAAAAACTATCGTGATAGAAAAAATTGTCATGATAGAAAAAACTATCGTGATAGAAAAAACTATCATGATAGAAAAAACTATCGCGATAGAAAAAACTATCATGATAGAAAAAACTATCCTGATAGAAAAAACTATCGTGATAGAAAAAACTATCGTGATAGAAAAAACTATCGTGATAGAAAAAACTATCATGATAGAAAAAACTATCGTGATATAAAAACTATCGTGATAGAAAAAACTATCATGATAGAAAAAACTATCGTGATAGAAAAAACTATCGTGATAGAAAAAACTATCATGATAGAAAAAACTATCGTGATAGAAAAAACTATCGTGATAGAAAAAACTATCGTGATAGAAAAAACTATCATGATAGAAAAAACTATCGTGATAGAAAAAACTATCGTGATAGAAAAAACTATCATGATAGAAAAAACTATCATGATAGGAAAAACTATCGTGATAGAAAAAACTATCATGATAGAAAAAACTATCGTGATAGAAAAAACTATCGTGATAGAAAAAACTATCGTGATAGAAAAAACTATCGTGATAGAAAAAACTCTCATGATAGAAAAAACTATCGTGATAGCTATCGTGATAGAAAAAACTATCATGATAGAAAACTATCATGATAGATAACTGTCATGATAGAAAACTATCATGATAGAAAAAACTATCGTGATAGAAAACTATTATGATAGAAAACTGTCATGATAGAAAACTATCATGATTGAAAACTATCGTGATAGAAAACTATCATGATAGAAAACTATCATGCTAGAAAACTATCATGATTGAAAACTATCATGATAGAAAACTATCATGATAGAAAAAACTATCGTGATAGAAAAAACTATCGTGATAGAAAACTATTATGATAGAAAACTGTCATGATAGAAAACTATCATGATTGAAAACTATCATGATAGAAAACTATCATGATAGAAAAAACTATCGTGATAGAAAAAACTATCGTGATGGAAAAAACTATCGTGATAAAAAAAACTCTCATGATAGAAAAAACTATCGTGATAGAAAAAACTATCGTGATAGAAAAAACTATCATGATAGAAAAAACTATCGTGATAGAAAAAACTATCACGATAGAAAAACTATCCTGATAGAAAAAACTATCGTGATAGAAAAAACTATCGTGATAGAAAAAACTATCGTGATGGAAAAAACTATCATGATAGAAAAAACTATCATGATAGGAAAAACTATCGTGATAGAAAAAACTATCATGATAGAAAAAACTATCATGATAGCAAAAACTATCGTGATAGAAAAAACTATCGTGATAGAAAAAACTATCGTGATAAAAAAAACTATCGTTATAGAAAAAACTATCATGATAGAAAAAACTATCGTGATAGAAAAAACTATCGTGATAGAAAAAACTATCGTGATAGAAAAAACTATCATGATAGAAAAAACTATCGTGATAGAAAAAACTATCGTGATAGAAAAAACTATCGTGATAGAAAAAACTATCATGATAGAAAAAACTATCGTGATAGAAAAAACTATAGTGATAGAAAAAACTATCATGATAGAAAAAACTATCGTGATAGAAAAAACTATCGTGATAGAAAAAAACTATCATGATAGAAAAAACTATCGTGATAGAAAAAACTATCGTGATAGAAAAAACTATCGTGATAGAAAAAACTATCAAGATAGAAAAAAGTATCGTGATAGAAAAAACTATCGTGATAGAAAAAACTATCATGATAGAAAAACTATCCTGATAGAAAAAACTATCGTGATAGAAAAAACTATCGTGATAGAAAAAACATGCATGTTGCATGTTGCATGTTGCATGTTGCATGTTGCATGTTGCATGTTGCATGTTGCATGTTGCATGTTGCATGTTGCATGTTGCATGTTGCATGTTGCATGTTGCATGTTGCATGTTGCATGTTGCATGTTGCATGTTGCATGTTGCATGTTAAATGTTGCATGTTGCATGTTGCATGTTGAAAAAACTATCGTGATAGAAAAAACTATCGTGATAGAAAAAACATGCATGTTGCATGTTGCATGTTGCATGTTGCATGTTGCATGTTGCATGTTGCATGTTGCATGTTGCATGTTGCATGTTGCATGTTGCATGTTGCATGTTGCATGTTGCATGTTGCATGTTGCATGTTGCATGTTGCATGTTGCATGTTGCATGTTGCATGTTGCATGTTTCATGTTGCATGTTGCATGTTGCATGTTGCATGTTGCATGTTGCATGTTGCATGTTGCATGTTGCATGTTGCATGTTGCATGTTGCATGTTGCATGTTGCATGTTGCATGTTGCATGTTGCATGTGGCATGTTGTATGTTGCATGTTGCATGTTGCATGTTGCATGTTGCATGTTGCATGTTGCATGTTGCATGTTGCATGTTGCATGTTGCATGTTGCATGTTGCATGTTGCATGTTGCATGTTGCATGTTGCATGTTGCATGTTGCATGTTGCATGTTGCATGTTGCATGTTGCATGTTGCATGTTGCATGTTGCATGTTGCATGTTGCATGTTGCATGTTGCATGTTGCATGTTGCATGTTGCATGTTGCATGTTGCATGTTGCATGTTGCATGTTGCATGTTGCATGTTGCATGTTGCATGTTGCATGTTGCATGTTGCATGTTGCATGTTGCATGTTGCATGTTGCATGTTGCATGTTGCATGTTGCATGTTGCATGTTGCATGTTGCATGTTGCATGTTGCATGTTGCATGTTTTGCATGTTGCATGTTGCATGTTGCATGTTGCATGTTGCATGTTGCATGTTGCATGTTTCATGTTGCAATGTTGCATGTTGCATGTTTGCATGTTGCATGTTGCATGTTGCATGTTGCATGTTGCATGTTGCATGTTGCATGTTCATGTTGCATGTTTGCATGTTGCATTGTTGCATGTTGCATGTTGCATGTTGCATGTTGCATGTTGCATGTTGCATGTTGCATGTTGCATGTTGCATGTTGCATGTTGCATGTTGCATGTTGCATGTTTGCATGTTGCATGTTGCATGTTGCATGTTTCATGTTGCATGTTGCATGTTTGCATGTTGCATGTTGCATGTTGCATGTTGCATGTTGCATGTTGCATGTTGCATGTTGCATGTTGCATGTTGCATGTTGCATGTTGCATGTTGCATGTTGCATGTTGCATGTTGCATGTTGCATGTTGCATGTTGCATGTTGCATGTTGCATGTTGCATGTTGCATGTTGCATGTTGCATGTTGCATGTTGCATGTTGCATGTTGCATTTTGCATGTTGCAATGTTGCATGTTGCATGTTGCATGTTGCATGTTGCATGTTGCATGTTGCATGTTGCATGTTGCATGTTGCATGTTGCATGTTGCATGTTGCATGTTGCATGTTGCATGTTGCATGTTGCATGTTGCATGTTGCATGTTGCATGTTGCATGTTGCATGTTGCATGTTGCATGTTGCATGTTGCATGTTGCATGTTGCATGTTGCATGTTGCATGTTGCATGTTGCATGTTGCATGTTGCATGTTGCATGTTGCATGTTGCATGTTGCATGTTGCATGTTGCATGTTGCATGTTGCATGTTGCATGTTGCATGTTGCATGTTGCATGTTGCATGTTGCATGTTGCATGTTGCATGTTGCATGTTGCATGTTGCATGTTGCATGTTGCATGTTGCATGTTGCATGTTGCATGTTGCATGTTGCATGTTGCATGTTGCATGTTGCATGTTGCATGTTGCATGTTGCATGTTGCATGTTGCATGTTGCATGTTGCATGTTGCATGTTGCATGTTGCATGTTGCATGTTGCATGTTGCATGTTGCATGTTGCATGTTGCATGTTGCATGTTGCATGTTGCATGTTGCATGTTGCATGTTTGCATGTTGCATGTTGCATGTTGCATGTTGCATGTTGCATGTTGCATGTTGCATGTTGCATGTTGCATGTTGCATGTTGCATGTTGCATGTTGCATGTTGCATGTTGCATGTTGCATGTTGCATGTTGCATGTTGCATGTTGCATGTTGCATGTTGCATGTTGCATGTTGCATGTTGCATGTTGCATGTTGCATGTTGCATGTTGCATGTTGCATGTTGCATGTTGCATGTTGCATGTTGCATGTTGCATGTGCATGTTGCATGTTGCATGTTGCATGTTGCATGTTGCATGTTGCATGTTGCATGTTGCATGTTGCATGTTGCATGTTGCATGTTGCATGTTGCATGTTGCATGTTGCATGTTGCATGTTGCATGTTGCATGTTGCATGTTGCATGTTGCATGTTGCATGTTGCATGTTGCATGTTGCATGTTGCATGTTGCATGTTGCATGTTGCATGTTGCATGTTGCATGTTGCATGTTGCATGTTGCATGTTGCATGTTGCATGTTGCATGTTGCATGTGCATGTTGCATGTTGCATGTTGCATGTGCATGTTGCATGTTGCATGTTGCATGTTGCATGTTGCATGTTGCATGTTGCATGTTGCATGTTGCATGTTGCATGTTGCATGTTGCATGTGCGATGTTGCATGTTGCATGTTGCATGTTGCATGTTGCATGTTGCATGTTGCATGTTGCATGTTGCATGTTGCATGTTGCATGTTGCATGTTGCATGTTGCATGTTGCATGTTGCATGTTGCATGTTGCATGTTGCATGTTGCATGTTGCATGTTGCATGTTGCATGTTGCATGTTGCATGTTGCATGTTGCATGTTGCATGTTGCATATTGCATGTGGCATGTTGCATGTTGCATGTTGCATGTTGCATGTTGCATGTTGCATGTTGCATGTTGCATGTTGCATGTTGCATGTTGCATGTTGAATGTTGCATGTTGCATGTTGCATGTTGCATGTTGCATGTTGCATGTTGCATGTTGCATGTTGCATGTTGCATGTTGCATGTTGCATGTTGCATGTTTTATGTTAAATGTTGCATGTTGCATGTTGCATGTTGCATGTTGCATGTTGCATGTTGCATGTTGCATGTTGCATGTTGCATGTTGCATTTTGCATGTTGCATGTTGCATGTTTGCATGTTGCATGTTGCATGTTGCATGTTGCACTGAAGGAATTGGATATTTTGCTTCTCTTCCAAGTCTTTCAAGGGGGTTGTCTATTGTCTAGCTGAAAAGTCTCGTTTATGGGTCCAAAAATATCCAAAAATTAAGAAAAACCTCTTTCCAATATGTTTTAGGAGTTATTGCAGTAATTTTTGAGTTTTGAAACTCAAACTCAAAAGTGCAAAAGTAGTTAAATTCTCCCCATACCATAACATATGTTCCCAACATTATAAACAAAAAAATAAAGCATCCATACACCAATGATAAAATGTATCACTGTCTTTAGCCAAGGTACTATAGGCCATTGTCAACATATCATTTTTATTTTTTTGGATTTTTTTCCTTTGGGCTCAAATGTTTTTTGTACTCTAGCATGTTCGGAGGCTTAAATCTTATTTATAAAGCGTATACTATCGCTGAAAACGTTTTTGGTTATGCCACTAAACTTTGTCTTAGACAAAAGCTTGTGGATCCATGGAGGATGCCGAAGGAGCATTTGAAGTATGTATTGGTGTTCCTGCGTCAATCGATTATTGCTACCCATCTCTTTCAAATATCATAAGCCTGATAAAATTTTGGATCAAAGGCATTCCCTCAAAGTTCAAGTTCCATGAATATTGATTTCTTTAATACTCGTAGGTACATACCTACAAACTAAAAGATATATGGCTAAAGAAAATGTATGCATATTTTGTCAGGCAGCAAGCTTATAATGTACTTGCATGTTGCATGTTGCATGTTGCATGTTGCATGTTGCATGTTGCATGTTGCATGTTGCATGTTGCATGTTGCATGTTGCATGTTGCATGTTGCATGTTGCATGTTGCATGTTGCATGTTGCATGTTTGCATGTTGCATGTTGCATGTTGCATGTTGCATGTTGCATGTTGCATGTTGCATGTTGCATGTTACATGTTGCATTTTGCATGTTGCATGTTGCATGTTGCATGTTGCATGTTGCATGTTGCATGTTGCATGTTGCATGTTGCATGTTGCATGTTGCATGTTGCATGTTGCATGTTGCATGTTGCATGTTGCATGTTGCATGTTGCATGTTGCATGTTGCATGTTGCATGTTGCATGTTGCATGTTGCATGTTGCATGTTGCATGTTGCATGTTGCATGTTGCATGTTGCATGTTGCATGTTGCATGTTGCATGTTGCATGTTGCATGTTGCATGTTGCATGTTGCATGTTGCATGTTGCATGTTGCATGTTGCATGTTGCATGTTGCATGTTGCATGTTGCATGTTGCATGTTGCATGTTGCATATTGCATATTGCATGTTGCATGTTGCATGTTGCATGTTGCATGTTGCATGTTGCATGTTGCATGTTGCATGTTGCATGTTGC
The DNA here is from genome assembly GCA_963921185.1 of Dasysyrphus tricinctus. Classification (NCBI taxonomy): domain Eukaryota; kingdom Metazoa; phylum Arthropoda; class Insecta; order Diptera; family Syrphidae; genus Dasysyrphus; species Dasysyrphus tricinctus. The sequence goes on from OY992531.1 coordinate 200,917,763, forward strand.
ATGTTGCATATTGCATGTTGCATGTTGCATGTTGCATGTTGCATGTTGCATGTTGCATGTTGCATGTTGCATGTTGCATGTTGCATGTTGCATGTTGCATGTTGCACTGAAGGAATTGGATATTTTGCTTCTCTTCCAAGTCTTTCAAGGGGGTTGTCTATTGTCTAGCTGAAAAGTCTCGTTTATGGGTCCAAAAATATCCAAAAATTAAGAAAAACCTCTTTCCAATATGTTTTAGGAGTTATTGCAGTAATTTTTGAGTTTTGAAACTCAAACTCAAAAGTGCAAAAGTAGTTAAATTCTCCCCATACCATAACATATGTTCCCAACATTATAAACAAAAAAATAAAGCATCCATACACCAATGATAAAATGTATCACTGTCTTTAGCCAAGGTACTATAGGCCATTGTCAACATATCATTTTATTTTTTTGGATTTTTTTCCTTTGGGCTCAAATGTTTTTTGTACTCTAGCATGTTCGGAGGCTTAAATCTTATTTATAAAGCGTATACTATCGCTGAAAACGTTTTGGTTATGCCACTAAACTTTGTCTTAGACAAAAGCTTGTGGATCCATGAGGATGCCGAAGGAGCATTTGAAGTATGTATTGGTGGTTCCTGCGTCAATCGATTATTGCTACCATCTCTTTCAAATATCATAAGCCTGATAAAATTTTGGATCAAAGGCATTCCCTCAAAGTTCAAGTTCCATGAATATTGATTTCTTTAATACTCGTAGGTACATACCTACAAACTAAAAGATATATGGCTAAAGAAAATGTATGCATATTTTGTCAGGCAGCAAGCTTATAATGTACTTAAGGTAAAAACCTAGCGACGTTCATGACCAAACAAATTTCTTGGCAAACTTTAATGTTTTTATCAAACCAATTTCGAACAAATTTATGTAACAAGAATGACAAAGGTCAGAGCACACTCAATGCCCGTTACGGTTCATGTTTTTTTTAAGCCAACACCACTAGTAAGTTTTCTAGTCTTCCGTAAATCAAAGGCCAATAAGTGCAATTTCCGTTGGACGAAGAAATAATAGTGTACAAGTTACACTTCCTTCCCAAAATAATTTAAACACTACCATTAGAGGTCCTCGATAGAGTGCCTCCTCCTCTTGTAGGGTCTATAGAAGTTACACACGTATCTACGTACAACGATGGTGGCGGCGGGGACCCGTTTATGATATGGTCTATGAATTGCCTACAATTTACCCGTTTGTTTTTTGTAGTTCAAAAGCTTTAACGACGCTGAATTGCAAACAGTGCACACACAAGGTGAGAATTGCATTAGCCTCCCATAAACACGAACGTCAAATTCGTGCCACAAAGTGCTTGTTTTGCGTGTCGCCACCACGACTACCGTCGACGTTGTCGACAAAGAATGAAAAAGCCTCCAAAACACCACCACCATAGCTCTGCCAGAGTGCCAGAGTAAAGCATTTATGGCAGATGATTTATGCGGTAAAGCGATAAACTGACGAAATTAATCGATCAACATTTTTTTAGCACCTGGGACTGGGGGTAATGATATGGTTACTACCTACAAAGCATGCCTGCTACTGTTGAACAACCACCACCTAATCAAATGATAGCACGACTTTTAAGCTTCTTCTTCTGGCCATCGTCGCATCATTGCTGCGTCACGTCACCGTCACCGTCGTCGTCGTCATATAGCTCGTAACTTGCAATTCAAAATGTCTAATGGAGCTCAAAGAATTAATGCAAAAAAACATCTCTCGTCGGAACACGTTTCGCGGGGCAAATTGGCAAACTAAAGGAATTATTTAGTTTAATTCAATCGACCGGCGAATTGATTCGTGTTTTTGATACTCACTGTTCGGTGCACTTAAAATATGACGTGCCTACTCCAACACTACATTGTTGCAACCCTGCCAGCACCGCATGCCGTCCAACTACCACTAGTGTCATTTGCAAAACTGTCAAATCATTACTCATAGGCTGATTGGGCTGGCTTTGATTTTAGCCTGCCACCGATCGATAGAACCTGGCAATTGGTAGTTTTTCTATCTCTAGTGTAGCAGAGTAGACAGACACTTTATGTCTGAAACGGGTAACCTGTTGTTTTTATCCTCCTTTTTTATAGGTGCATGCAATAGTAATAACCGCGGTAATAGCAACTGATTTATTAGCAATAACTAGAGTTTTGGCGAATTATGACAACAGTGATTTTGTTGTAGTTGAAATAGTTGTAGCATGGTAAGGTGTTTTTGGTTGATGAAGCGAAAGGTTCACTTTACCGTTAAAAATTTGAAAACAGTTTATGAACATGAAGGCTGGAAGTAACTCGTGATTCATAAAAAATGGGCGCTGTATTTTTCTTAGTTATCTATTGAGGGAACTTAAATATAATTTGAATAAATTTTTCAACGTGAGATTAACGTATCTTAGGTACTTTATTTATTTAAACTTTTTGAGGTCTCTATTTTTGCAACCTTTACAAAACAGATTCTGTGCGCAGGCAGTTTAATAGGCATACATTTCAAATCGTACTGTTGTCCAAGGGTAGTATCTCGTGATATAATGGTATGTGTAGTGCGTTGGACTGTTGCTGAGTTGCTTGATAAGTGTTACTGGCTTTGCGACCAACAGTGAGCAACTATATAAGTTCCGTGAGCAACTCAGAGCTGCGTAAAGTTGATCACAACCTTGAGTTTCCTGGTGGGTGCTCTCCATAACCATTGTGTGGTGTCCATTGTTTCCCTTTAAAAGAGAGCATGTTCTCTTGGCATCCTAAAGTTCAGCCATCACCATATAGAGCACCTAGTGATGTATGCTATCATATGTGGTTTTGAAGTCCATGATGGTGAGTCATGTCTTGAAATTCATTGGTCTTTTCCAGGATTTACCTGAGAGTGAATATTTCGTACCTGCCGATTATACTATAAAAGTGTAACAAAACGTCTTAAGACGCACTTATGGAGCTGATAGACCGGGAACACTTCGTTTGCCTGCGAAATAATTGCATGGGTAACGTTTGCCCGCGGGATTGTTATACTTTTTTTGGCTAATATTAGGAGAACCCACAAAAGAGGGTTAACATCCTGAGAACCCGGGAAGCGGGCCACCCCTGTATGGTACTGTCCAAGAAAACCGTTGACATTGGCGCCTGCCAGAGGACTTTACATACCCGAAGCAGTGCAAGGGATTTGCATGAGCGGGACAGAGGACCCAAAAAAGAGGATTACAATTCTGAGAACCAGCGAAGCGGGCCACCCAAGGTACTGTTGCTCAAGAAAACTTGACATTTGCACCTCCTAGACGACTTTACATACTCGAAGCGGAAAAATGGAGTTACGTGAGCGGAACCAGAAAGAGGGTTCAAATCCTGAGATCCAGCGAAACTGGCCACCCAAGGTACTGTTGCACAAGAAAACCTGAAATTAGCGTTTGCCAGATGACTTTATTTACCCGAAGCGGAGCAACAGAGTTGTGTGAGCGGGACAGAGGACCCAAAAAGGAGAGTTAAAACTCAGAGAACCCGCGAAGTGGACCACCCAAGGTAGGTACTGTTGCCCGAGAAAATTGTTTTAATTTACTAAAAAGTAATTACTTTAGTGAATTTCTGAAACTTTTGTATGTCTCTTCTTTATTTATTGGTCTGAGTCGATCTCGTACTGTGGAGGTGATAACACGTTTTCGGCTTCCCAGTTTATTTAAAGTAATTAAATCGGAGTGACTAGTAAAAGTTAAGCTACAAGCAAGCTATTTTCAATAGCGTCGATAGCGTAGAGGAAGAGGTGGCGGACCGTGAAACCGAAGGTAGTGGGTTCGAGCCCCAGTCGGGGAAAAAAATTTTAGCTGCTTTTTTTCATAATCGCGAGGTAGAAAATATCATCGCGAGGGATAAGTGGCATAAAGAAACATACAAAACGGCGGGGACATCGAAAGGTGTTCCAGCAGCAACAACAACAATGAAGCAAGCTATGGCACCACCAGCCGTAGCAACAGCTAGTGCAGTAGCACCAACAACAACAACGAAAGCGATGGCACCACCAGCCATACCGTCGTCTAGTGCCGTACCAACAACGGCAAGTTCAGCAACGGCACCAACAGCCGATACAAAAAACAAAAGGAGGAAGAAGATACGATGCGCGCCGAACTTGGTAAAGCGGCGCTCTACTACCACTCCAGCAGAGCTGCCAGCTGGGGGGAGAGGGGCGTCGCGGCCAGCAAAAGCATCAGCAGCAATAAATATACAGCGACAGCTTAATACTTCGCCCTCCGACGAGGAGCAAATTGAGTACATGTCCGAAGGGGGAGAGGGGCTATACACTACGGGTGATAGCAACACCTTCATCGACATCACAACTCCAGAGGCGTCCTCAGACGAAGAAGATGAGGCGCAAAATGCTATACACGTCAGCCCTGAAAAGGAAAATGAAAATGAAGAGCAGCGAATCAGCCAGCAAATTGGAGCCATCGAAGGAGAGATGGTGCGCCTCAATGCCCAACTTGCGACACTGGTGCTAGCTCTAAAGAACAAGCAAGAAGCTCGCCGGGAAAAAGAAAGGCTGGAGCGGGAGCAAAAAAAGGCACCACAGGCGCCAAACAAGGAAGCGCAACAGCACCCACTGCAACCACAGCTGCCAGAAGGAGTGCAGCAGCAACTACAGCAGCAGCCAAAAACAAAGCTGCCAATACAGCAGCCACAGCAGCAGCCCATGCCCAAGGAGCAGAGGCAACAAAAAAAACAGCAGCAGAACCAACAGCAGCAGATACAACAGCAGCAGCAGCAGCAGCAAAAACAACAGGAGCGGAGCAGTGAGCAGCAGGAAGTACACCAGCAGCAGTCACAGCCGCCCCAAAGCAAGAAAGAAAAGGTGCCGCCCATCAACACCTATAAGATGGAATTGCAGGAGACCATAGACCTATGTAAGTCGGCTATAGGCCAAAACTTTATTATTAAAAGACTTAGTAAAGATAGGCATGCTATTCACTGCTTCACAGTGGCAGATCATAAAATTATTAAAAACTTATTAAAACAATCCACAACTGAGTTCTTCAGTTTTACCCCCAAAGTGGATAAATGTCAAACGGTCCTCTTGAAGGGCATAGATTCCTGCACGGAACCAGAGGTGCTCTATAAGGAGCTCCGTGAAAAAGCGAGCGGCGATCTCGAGTTTATCGGGGTCAAGCCGTTTACCACGGTCAGAGCCAGACGGGAGAAGCGGTCTTTGCCGTTCTTCCTGGTTCAGCTTTCGCCCAGCAGCAAACTGGATAGTTTGAGGAGTATCTCCGTCCTCAACTACCAGGTTGTAACTTGGGATAAACTAAAGAGACGCGGCGACATGCTTCAATGCATGCGCTGCCAAAGGTTCGGCCACGCTGCAGCAAACTGCGAAATGCAGTCACGCTGCGTGAAGTGTGGTGAGAACCACATTAAGGGAGAGTGCAAGCTCGGAGAGGAACGGGTCGAAGACATGACCCAGCTTAAATGTGCACTTTGCGGAAAGGAGGGGCACCCTGCTAACTATCGGGGTTGCTCAGCTTTTCAGCAAATACGTATTAATAAAGCGGCTAGGCAGACAGTAGTTGAGAAACGCCCCCCAACGCGTGCTCCCACAACAACGCCCGTCAATCCCCAAATTTCTTACGCCCAAATGGCGGCAGGAAGAGGAAACACGGTACAGCCTGCAGCTAAGGCAGCCCAACCGGCCCTTGTGCCTAGGGCTCCGGACGCTCAGGCCGAAATAAGAAGCATGTTGCTGGCAATTCAAGGCCAGTTGACAGGACTTCAGAAAGAGATCAGGGAGCAGGCAAATAGGGTAGACTATATCTACTCTGTTTTGCCTAGCTTAACGCAAATTAGAGGTTAAAGGCGCGCTGTCGGAGAGGCCTCTTAGGATCCTTGCTGTGAATGTAAATTCACTGATTAGGACCGAACGTAGAGCTAATCTTTTCCAATTGTTGAAAGACCAGAGTCCAGATGTGTTTATGGCCAGCGAAACTAAGCTGAACCAGAAACATAAGTGGACTAACAACAATTACAATATCGTTAGAAGAGATCGACCCAACTCCACTCAAGGGGGGGGCGTCGCAATCTTCATACGAAAAGGCATTAATCATAAAGTTATATATAATAGTGATCTGCGCAGATTTCGGCTGTTAGAGGCGTGCATCGTGTGCATTCCTCTCCAACAGGGGAAGCGAATGTATGTGATCGCGGCTTATGCACCGGAATCACCTCAGCCAACTGATTTTATGACAGAGCTTGAAAAACTTTTCGAATGTCTACGCTTGAGCTTGGAAGAAAATTACTTTCTCATGGCCGGTGATTTGAATGCCAAACACCTAGATTGGGGAAATCAAATACAGAATCCAAGAGGTATTCATCTTTTTAATTGGATGAGTCGATATAACACTGAATATGGTGTCGACCTGCTGGCTACGGATCGGCCATCGTTTCCAAGAAGCGGTGCCTATCTGGATCTATTGCTAAAAGACGCAAGACTGACAATTACTGACACCGTGGGTCAAAGACCAAGAAACTGTTTACGAACGATCGAGTACGACAGTGACCACTGCGGACTCGCCGCCGTAATACAGCTTCCGAACGAGCTCGTGGAGTTGGATGAGTATGTGCCTGTGCATACTTACAATTACAGTAAGGTGCGCTGGCCACGCTTTACCAACGCCTTATCGAGCGAAATCAGTTCGAATAATATATCCCCACCAAATGACAGGAATTTGACAAATAACGAAATAGACCAATATCTTGAACAAATGGACGAGACAATCAAACGAACAATGGACAGAACGATACCAAAGTACAAACAACGGGACGCAACCGACATGTACCGGAATGCGACCATTGACGCATTACACAGACAAAAAAGTGGACTGCTGACAAGACTCAAACGCTTGTACCGACGGTTTACTGACCCACACGATCTGGAGATTAGGACACTGAAGTCTTCGATCAAGAACATCAACCAGCTTATTAAGGAAAATTATCGGTTGTCGATTAATTTGTATTGGGATAACAAAATTCGGGCTGTTAATTCTAGCGACCCGAGTATGTTTCCCCAAATTAACAAGATATTTAGAAGGAATGATCAGAACGACCTTCCGTGTCTTAAGCTCCAGAGAACAACAGATAACAGAGACGTACTTCTGACAGCAGGAATTGATCCAGAGGACGCCGTCTTGGACGATGACCTCTTTATTGTCGCAGATCCGCAGGAGAAAGTGGAGGCTGTGGGGGCTGCTTTCCAGCAAGTGTACAAGGTGAATGCATGCATTCGCCCGAACCATGACCTGGAAAACAGAGCCTTGCTCCACCACTTCTACCTTCGGAATGACATAACGCAATGGCGATCAGAGAACCTCGGTTTTACCGGGTTCAATGAAGATCATTTGGCAAACGCCATAATCGCCGAGCGAAATCGGCCCAGTTCCCTGTTAATTACGAAGGTGGAGCTTCAGCTCATCTTCGATTCATTAAAGAAGAAGAAGTCAGCAGGAGTCGATGGCATATCCAACGTTGTACTTCGACATTTACCCCAAGAAGCAGTAGACATTTATACCACACTGTTTAACAACGCTCTGAATAATGCATATTATCCAGTGCGGTGGAAGACGGCTGTGGTGCATCCTCTCCCGAAAAAGGGAAAGGACAACTCCAATCCGGCGAATCTCCGGTCGATAAGTCTTCTTCCGAGTATCAGCAAGGTATTCGAAAAAGTTATCAATAGAGCTCTGTCAAAGTGGGCAGAGGACAATAATATCATACCGGATAATCAGTTCGGTTTTAAGGCGGGACATGACACTATTCATGCCGCGTCTAAACTCGTTTCGGATATCCAGTGGAACAAATCCAAAAAGCAGTGTACGGGTGCCTGTCTGGTTGATTTGGAAAAGGCCTTCGACACCGTATGGCTAGAGGGTCTTTATCTAAAGCTGACCAGACTTGGCATTAGTAAACCACTATTATATATGCTTTATGATATGCTCAATGGTAGAAAGTTTGTTGTCAAGAGTGGCAATGTGACTTCTTCCACAACCTTTAATATTAAAAATGGTCTTCAGCAGGGAGCGGTCAACTCGCCGATTCTTTTCAGCATTTACAACAGCGATCTGATAAGTAGTCTAACTCAGGCAATTGCGTATGCCGATGATCTAATTGCGTACAGAACAGCTCCAAAAGTCGAGGTCATCAGAATTCTTTTGCAGCGTGACTTCGAAAAGATTCAGCGATATTGCGATGACTGGAAGTTGAAAATCAACTTTCAGAAATCAGAAACTATCTTGTTTAGGACTCCGTTGCGTGGAGCCACAAGGGATACGAGAAAGAACTGGCGTAAGCTGGTGATCGTAGGGCCAAATGGACAGCCACTGGCGAGTAAAAGTGTAGTAAAGTACCTTGGCATCTGGATGGATCAGTATTTGTATTTCGACAGACATATAAATGCTGCTCTGTCCAGGGCTAGGGGAGCTTTTTCCCTGACGAAACGGTTGTTTTATAGCAGCCGGCTTGACAGCAGGGTGAAGGTGATTTGCTACATGGCCCTCATACGGCCGATGATTGCCTATGGGTGCCCGGTTTGGTTCAATGTTGCCACATCTCAAATGGAAAAGATTCGGGTGTTTGAGAGGCAGTGTCTTAGACGCTGCCTTGGATTACACAGAACACCAGAGTTGGAGTACAAACATTATTATTCCAACCTGGTTCTATACAACGGCGCCAACATAAACAGGATAGATAATTTCTTGCTGAAGCTTATTCGAGGTCACATTGCAAGAGCAATGTCCTCGACCAACAGCTTAATTTTTGGGGCTTATTACCCTAAAAACGATTACTACGAGAGTGTGCGTCTAAGCGGCTTTATTCCGCCCGATGCATTCCTCTACTTAGACAGTCGAGGGCTGATCCAGGATAGAGCGGCGGTTCCGCTAATCTACCACGTCGGCCGTAGAACTGTGGATCGGCGGCTCCTTTACAGTCGAGACGTCCTCGCACAACACGGAGCGGAGCACCTTCGGTTCAGTAGGACTGTGTCCGATCGGGACCGAAGAGATAGGGTAAAGCAGGAGAACCAGTTCTGGTGGTTGAAACCTGAACACGAAGATTCTTCGGATATTTAAAAGTTGACTTCATTTTTCTATGCCATGGCCGACTTACATAGGTTTAGGTAGTTAGTTTTAAGCAGGGACAGTCAGGGTGGCACCAAAAAAAAAAAAAAAAAAAAAAAAATTATAAAACCAATAAAAACACAAAAAAAAATCATAAAAACCCGAAAATGCTTGCTGTGGCTGTTCTAGTTTTAAGTAGTCTGTAAGTAGTTTGTAAGTAGCATTAAGTAGTTTTATAGTAGTTTTAATTAGTTTTAATTAGTTATAATTAGTTTTAATTAGTTTTAATTTAGTTTGTAAGTTTTATATAAAACCAAAATAAAAGATATAGAAACCAAGTTTTTTCCAATTCTTCTTGGTGAAAAATAAAACCATGAATTCTAGTTTTAAGATAGTTCTTAGGCCGAAAGGCATTAGCATTAAGTTATTAGTTTAACTTAGAGCGCCCGAAAGGGGCCAGTAAGTTAGTTGTAAGATATTAATAAGTAGGCTAGTTTTTTATGCATTTTTGTCTAGCTTTAAGATAGTTTTAAGATGAATTGAAAATAAAAATGAATTTACAAAAAAAAAAAAAAAAACGGATTCGGACTCGGCTGGGTTGAATTCCTACGCAATTTTTGAATGGTGTGCAATATTAACCAAAAATTGCACTTTCTAAGTTATTCCTCTTTTGTTAAGTACTTTCTGAAGCTTTTTGTTTTTCTTCACTTTCTTTTGTCACACGCGGCTATTCTCCTCTCCAAAGTTTCTCCACTACCAGTTTTGCCACAACAGTTTCTTTTCCCAGATTTGTAATTAGTTTATACAAACCAGAATGCACCTGGTCGAACAAAACATTCAGACACCGCCCGTTGCCAAGCCTCGACGATGTGTTGAGTCCTTGTAGAAGGGAGTGTGTTCTGGTGAGTCATCTGTTGTCCAGAATTCTGGTTTATAATATGGCACTGTAGTTCCGTCGTCAACGTAGTTCTGCCTAAGCCAATCTGTCAGCAGATACATTCTTCAGAGAACTATACTAGTTATTCAAATATTCGGTGGTGTTTTCTGGTGGACCAAATGCCAATGCTTTTAGCATTCGCACCTCAAGCAAGAAGCTCTCATATTTAACTGCCAGTCCAAAGTGCTGAACTATTTTCCATATAGGATCTGCCCAAAGTGGAAGAAACAATCTTTGGTTTGAGCTCTGGGGAATGTTTCTGCAGCTGTGATAATGATGGCTCTCTCGAAGTCCGATGTAATTACATCGGGATCCAGAGGCAGATTAATTTCTGCAGCACATCTTTGGAGCTGCAGCCGAAATTCTTGTAACGCCTCTTTCATCCGATTACTCATCTTTTCATCAGGCCAAAGACCAATGGGACCACTGTGCCCTCGATGTCCCTATAAAGAGAGAGCAGGTGTCCCATAATCGATGGAATAACCGCAAACGTTCCATCGAAGAACCAGCACTTGGCTTCGGAGATCAGCTGCATGGTTTTCCTCGTGCCAAGAAGTTTGTTCATTCCGGAATTGTATACAGCCTCGGAAAGAACGAATAATTCACCCCCAATAAAGCGGATATGTTCTAGAATACATATTTGCTCGAGGCTCTCTGCCAGAGGTACGTGGTGGCTATGGTGAATTGCTCGTTGGTTTTCATAGTTTGTATCCGCGTCTTACAGCGAAAGAGCTTTCTTTCGGCATAGTACCAAAAAGATTTCTCTTCAACGTTCCTTTCCAAGTGGAAAAGATATCCGACTTTAAGAAGCTTTTTTTCCCACGCTTAGAGAAATTGATCTGGAGATTCAATGAAAAAAAAGGTGGTTAACCATCAGATCCAGAAGCTTTGTTGTTCTTGAGCTTCCCTGAGTCTGCCTCTTCTATGTATACTGGGTGGTGGTACTGGGTCTTCATTGACAGGAGGTGGGTTCTCTGGTCGTCCTATTACTCACTCTACCTGATACTCAATAAGCAGTTCCTGGAATGCTACTTGAATACATATATTATTCCCTATACTTGCTTACTTTCACTGTTTCGAAGAGCCTGCGTTCCTGTTTTAAAGCCAGCAGCCAGTTGCTTGGCTTTTTTATAAAACTGCCAGATGTTGTTTCGATCGCAAGACTATTCGATCTCCTTAAGCTCGTAGGCTTGTGTACGCCCTCTTCTTTTTGAGCAGGATCTCCCCTTCTCTCTTTGACAGTCGAGCGCTAAACCTTGCCACAACAAGTAAATGGTCACAGTCGACGAAAAGTATGTACGCTTGTCTAAGATGTTGGAGGCGTGTCTTCCCTCAATTAGCACATGGTCGATTTGGTTGGCATATCGACTAATCGGGAGCACCAGGTTGCTTTGTGGATTCTTAGCCGTGGAAGCCTAGAACTACTTATCAATGTATTATGAGCCGATAAATAGTCTACATATTTGTCCCTTCAAGGAGGCTGGTGCCTACCAACTAATACGGGGAAGGTGTCTTCCATATGAAATGAAAACAAAGACTTTGTAAGGAGGAGGAAAATAGGTTCTGAGTTTGAAAAAATTAATTCATAAAATATTAACATTGGTATCGACACGACACATTATTGCAATCTCTACATTAAATTCCAAGTCCCCAAAAATCCTCACCTTGGCTTTTTGTATAGGCACATTTAGAGAGGGCTTGAGAAGGGAGAGGTGAAGGCTTATCGAACTGAACTTTTTGTTATGGTATAATCTGAGCTCATGACACATGATTTTAGGGTACCTGTACCATACCTACCCCACGAAGATGGTGTTTCAACTGCATTCATCACATAACTTCGCAAAAAAGTTTTCTTACCAAACACTTCTCAAGCTGCTAAATGTCTCTGTTGCCATTCTCTTTGACTGGCCCCTATTAAAAAAAAAAATCACTTTACAGTCTATCTGCATACACACTCCCACTATCCATATATCATCTCATTTATGATTGATTTTCACTGAATTGTTAACTAATTACTTGACATAACTTTTCCTTTCATTTTCAATAATTTTTATGTAGACAGAAACACTGCAATTGCATCATTAAAATTGGTTATTTGCATTTACAGTTTAAACATTGGCAATATCACTGAATCAATACGTTACGACAAAAAACAAAACTTACACAATAGCAACAGGCACAGGCATCAGGAAGGTAGTAGGTCTGATGAAATCGCCATAAGGGACTGCAAAGGAGCAGTATCACACTTCGCATATGACAAACAATCAATGATAATTTGTAATTGTCAGGTGTTAAGACTCGCGTGCGGAATCCACCTGAGAAGGGAAAATGTTGTTTTTATTTTCTTATTTTTGCAAACACAGCGGTATATGATGTAGCGACTGGACCCTCCGAGGCGCCCAAAAATCGCCTACAACACATGAAACAAATTAATAACAATTATGATTGTTGAGATGCCTAAATTGTATAATCATCATCGTTACAACGACCAACAAAATCGTGTTCGTACTCAATTCTCTGATTTTGGACACAAAGCGCAAAAATGATTATTAATCTGTCTGCGAAAGGAATAATTTATTTACGGAACATTATCATCATGGAGAGTAGGATGCGTATATAAATGTTTCCAAGGGGCGGGGGTCAATCCTTCAGGCAGATTTCTTTTGGGAAAACAAATACTTTCATTCGCAAGAATTCATGCTAACGGCCGCATTTTATTATTTATAGTGTACAAGACACTGATTTTGATTTGATAAAAGTTCCTCAGAGAATATGACAGAAGGAAAGTAATCTACTTTTCACATCATCCTTCTAGTGTTTTTGTAATTATATATAAACTTTTTTTTCAATTTTGCTACGGAATTTTGGCCATCCTCGCTTAGGCGTTTTTCTTTTAGCTCTAAGCAGAGCATGGAATTGAGCAGGGTATGATCAAATGTGGTGTGTTCAACGCATCAAAATCTAGCACTGACTTTTAATTTTTATCTGACAGCTAACCAATCAAAAATTCGAAAGATTAAAAATGTGAACAGAAATCGGTGTGTTGAACACCCCCATTTGAAATGAGTGAAAAATGAGTGAAGTTGGCTGTGCTCAGCTATTTGCACTTGGTCTTTTTATAAGGGGGTTTCCTTTCTAGCACTGAGTAGAGCAAGGAGTAGAGCTCGAGCTATCGGAGTTAGCTCTGAGTAGAGTATGATCAGACCTCTCCGATATAATTTTGAAACACATCTGGACTCTGAACTGTCATACGGTTGCGATGCGTTCAACTCATCAAAATTAAGTGATGACTTTTAATTTTCATCTGACAGCTGGCGAATCAAAAACTCGAAAAATTCAAAATTGTCATCAGAAATTGATGTGTTGAACGCACTCATTTGAAATGAGTGAAAAAAAGAGTGAAGTTGGCTGCGCTCAGCTTTTTGCTCCATTCGCTCGGTCTTTAGCTCATGGAGCGAACTCCGAGCTAGCTCTGATTTAAAAAAGAAACACAAGTTGAGCGCCGCTCTGAGTGCTCTGAGCTAAAAAAGAAACAAATCTTTTTTGACAGCTCAGTGATATGCTCGAAGCTAAAAAAGAAAAACACCTATTGTGGGCTTTTGGGAAACTATTCCATCTTTAAGATTGCTTATTGAATGGGCCCAATAAACCACCTACACCATGTAATATAAATGCAGCCATGGCTTCGGTATCTGTGCTGAACTTGGTGGGAGGAAGGAGCGTATTGTTCGCAAAAGCAAAAAAGTCGGCCAAGGCATGCGACGCACAATACGTATTGTACACAGTAAAACACTTTTTTCGAGCATCAGGCAGAGAGACCCATGTCGAAATTAATTAGTAGCGGGTGAAGATCATCATCGATGGTTTATCGTCCTAAAGTCCCTTTAATTTCATATTTCATTGCCAACATGATATATGGGCGCTGCAGGCGTGGCGGGATATCCTTTTCACATTCGTTACCGATTGGTATTTCAATCCATTGGAAAGTGAAATTCTCAATTAATGCTTTGAGTTATGATGCAATGCAAGCGTCTTCGTATCGTAGTCGTGTCGTTGTGGAATCAAACATATAAAGATGGTGACGGAAAGATGGCCTTGCGGATTTCGTTTTTTTTTTTGTCGTGAGTAGAGATTCCAGTGGTGACCTGACATGCGTGTGTAAGTGCCTGTTTTTTGTTATTATTATTGTATTTTTTTTTGTTATTAAAACGTAATATTGGCATGAAATATATGGTGATGGTGACATCGAAATTCAAGGAATATATGTGGTTAATGAACAGGAACCTAGGATCATGGGTTATCTTTGATCTCATGCAGTGCGATACATGAAGTTAATAAGTCATAAACTGGTAATGATTGTAAGGTTGCGTGTTTTAATGTAACACGTCATTTGAGTTTATGGGTGAAAAGAGTTGAATTGATAACTGATTTAGCGATTTGAAGATTTTCGAAGGCCATTTTAATGATCATACTAACATTAAGAGATTAACACAAACAGAGCTTTTTTCTAGGGTGCAATAGTAAACAACTTAAATATGAAGAATGAGCTGTATTATTTTTGCTTTCTGTAAGCTTAGGCCCAGTTAAATTATGATGACAAGATAACGAACTTTTTGTTGCCTGAAATTGAAGTTCGTGATATCAGCGACACTTGCTTTCAGCGTAGACTCAAAAAAAATTTCAGGTACATTTTCCCAAATTCATGGCCAAAGCAACAAAAGAAAACTTAACGATTTGCTGTTTTTTTTGTAAATTCCAAGTTGTTAACAAATAACATAAGCTTTGAACCTGATTGATCATGCGAGGCTTTCAAAGTGGAAACTTTAAATTAACGAGTGCAGTAGCAAGTTTGATTTGTGATATGTAAGAAAAGGATAATAACACTTTTTTGCAATATTTTGAGTCTAAAGTAAATTTTCAAACATTTTAAGATAATGTGTTGGTGTAGTAAGAACAGAAAAACATTTTACTTTAATAATGAAAAAGTTTAGTTGATTTGCATTGTTTTGTGATGAAAATGGTGTTAAAAGTTAGGTAAATGTTTTATAGGAAGCAATCCTGAAACATTGCGGCTTTTTGCGACTTTTTAAAACATTGGCATTAATAAGTGTTTGAGGACGGTGTTTTTTTTGTATTAAATTTTTTTTTCTTGACACAGTAGGTATTGCAATCAAGTTTCATTTTTCTTTCAAGAAGTCAGCTTTCTGAATTTTTAAAAATGGTACTTCTCGTGACACTACTGAATATTTTTTTTGGTATAAAAGGTTGAAAACGAGTTCAATACTGAAATTTCAGAGCAAACAAAGACAAATTTTACTGATTTAGCTTATGAAAATAGAGGATAATGGCTGAGCGCCCCAAGAAAAAACAACACCTTCTTAAAACAAAATAAAAATTGAATACAATATAAAATTTTGTTTCCATGCCGAGCCCATGGATTTGTTGAACGGTATCAAATGGATTTTTTGGACTTAAGCGAACGATCAAAGAGATGTAAAAGTAAAACAGAAGATTTTCGTTCTAATTACATATACCGAAGAATTAAGCTATTTATCAAGCCCGGTGGTCCAGAAAGTAAGGACACAGTATCAAATCTTCGTTGCATAGGTTCGAATCCTGGTAGAGTTCACATCTTTTTTTTTCTCTCTCTTTCTCACAAATTCAATTCTTATTTTATTTTTACTATCTGTTTTTTTTTTATTATTTCTTTTTAACTTTCAACTTGAATTTTCAAAATGATTTGCTCTTAAAAAAGTTGTATGCTGATAGTTCAATTTCCTCCCCACTGCTTGCCTGTTTTGGGCCATGTGGAAATCTCTTCCACGCCAAGTACATCGGTTCAGCTAATGCGTTTATTGAGAAAGTAACCAATTCTAAATATGCGTATTAGTATTGCACCGACTGCCGTAAGCTGTCCTTGTCTCAGCTGGTGTTTAAAATGTCTAATTTTAAAGTTGACATTATGAAGCTTTCTAAAGGGTTCGAAGAACTGCTTAGTAAGTTTAATTCGTTAACACTTCCAAATGATCCGGCAGATGTCGGTATATCTACTGACGTCCTGCTACAGGCCCTCTTCCTCTTTTAATCTCGCCCTCCAAAGATGATTTGTTTGCGCAATCCAATTTCAAATAAAAGTTCTGATAGCGTATCAGTTGCCAAAAGAGGACGAAAAAACTCTGTAGTTTTAAAAAACTCCACCCCCTAAAAGAACTAATCTACTTGCTAGTCCCCAGACTGCTTTACAATTAGCTCTTCCGGTTGAGGTTATGGATCAAAGTTCAGGGGTAGTTCCAGACGCAATCTCCGAAGACGCCAATAAAAGCGGTTTCTAAGCCAAGGAGAGTTCCAAAAACATATTTTTGGACTGAAATGAGCCAAAAAGGTATTTTTAATGCGCGGTGTTACGATAATGCCTTTGCGCTGTAATTAAAACTTAAAAAGAGTGGTCAGCTAAAAACAATAAAGATAAATTCATTAATTCTCTTCAGTTGAAAAAAAAAACCAATAAAAAGTATAGATATATTCGAAATCAAAACAAAATCAATTTGAGCATAAATCTCTCGATTTTTCCTTACAAGTTGAAAGGATAATCCTCCTTTTTATTTAAACACAGCTCCTTGAAAATGATTCAAAAATAAAATTAATAATTCTCTCATCGTTTATACCCGCTCATCTTTCCAAAACGATTAAGTCCGAGTAAACAACTTGATAACAGTTACCCGTGTGGCCCTCCCAACAAGCAAACTGTCATCGTACATCAAAACTCATAATTTTCACAGTTATGCTTGGCTTTATAAAAATATTTTTCGAATTCAGGTCAAAGATTTATCTTTTCGATCCTCTATAATCGGGTCAATTTGTTGCAATCGAATTCATATATAAATTACTCACTTCAATGTTTATTAGTTTATCCTAGCAATTATGCTTGGAGAGATGATACGAATGACTGCCCAAACCTCCCCTATTACTCATAAGTTGATCTTAAAAAGATGTATGTTTGTTTATTCAAGTCTTCGAAAAGCGTGCGTCCTCCTTAATCCAAAAATGTCCGTTCAGAACAAGAGAATGAGAATCACATCTCTAATTATACCTTAAGACCACGACTCACTCCATATACGGAGTTTGGTGTACATAAATTTCACCGAACGTGTGCGTTCCCCTTTGGAGAGAAGAGAAATTCTACGTCCACACCTTGGTGTGTGCTTCACACAAAAATGGTTAAATAAAAAGATTCGATGCGCCTACGGAAACCTTTTATACAACTTTTTTTGCCATCATGGTGTCCTCTTTTCTTTTCGTAATTTTTCAACTTAATTACTTTCGCGGATTGGTAACGCGAGAAGGATCACTTACAGTTAGGTATATCGTATATAGTGAAAACCATAATAAACGAAACATGAAAGACTTTGAGCTACGACAATGTTGATGGCAAAAACGACGACGACGACGACTAAGACGAAGGCTCATCCTTAAAACACCCACAATGCTGAAGATTGATGGGGAGGATTATGCTTCATTTGCAATTCATGATCGCCAGATCGTTGGCGTTCGTCAATTCAAATAGTAAGTATACGCCCGATATGGTTTTTCTTTGCTGTGTCAAGTAGTATGCTAGTGTACCGGGCGGCAGCATTGGTAGCAGAAAGCTAACGTTTGGTATGTCTTTACTTGAAACGCTTTCCCACTGAAGTGGATCTTCAATTTGGCATTCAGATGATAAAATAACATTTTTTATTAATGTTGTTGGTGCATCAATGAATATAAAATAAGATTAATTTTGCTTAAAACAGAACTTCAGTTTAAAGAGCCCTACACACACATGAAAATATTAATTGCCAATATTGATGGAATGAGTCACATTGACTAGCTTACCCATTCTAAGACTCTCGCAATGTGCTTATTTAAATATCTACAGATAAAAACATTGGACTTATGTCCCTCTTACGGGGCGAATTCTACAATATCAAAGATTGAAGACTCATGAACGAATTTTCCTCAATATTTCAGCAAATTTAATCAAGTTTTAGAGATGGTGGATCTCAAACATCTGCAAAAAAATCAGACCTTCTTACTTACTTATTTAATGAAGGTGGTGCAATAGTCTGGGGTGGACCAGGGCCTCAAGCAACAAGCTTCTTCGAGCCCGCTCGGTTTCTAGCTAGCTGTATCCCTCCAGTTTCGGACGCCAAGTTGGTTGAGGTTCGCTTCCACTTTCGTGTGCCACCATTAACGCTGCCAACCCTCTACTGCGCCATCCCTTGGGGTTGGTTTCAAAGGTTTTCCGAGCCGGAGCATTGATGTCAATTTGCTCTAGGTAACCCAGCCATCTCAGTCGTTGGCTTTTCATTTTTGTGGCTAGGTTGATGTCGCTGTACAGCCCGTACAGCCCGTACAGTTCAATGTTGTATCTTCTTCTCCATTCAAAGATAACCCGGAGAATTTTCCCTTCAAAACAGCCTAAAGTGTTCTCATCAACCTCTAATATTGTCCATGCCTCTGCACCATACATCAGGGCCAGGATGATAAGCGTCTTATACAGGGACAGCTGAGTTGCTGGAAAGGGGACTTTGCTTCTCAATTGCCTTCTTAGCTCAATGCATCAGTGATTGGCAGGAGCAATTCTTCATTCGATCTCAGCACTCGTAGCGTTCGCTTATAAAGATTGAGCCTACAGTGTTGACGTGGGAGTTTTGCACTATTTTTTCAAGAACTATATTGAAGAAGTCGTATTACAGCGCGTCGTCGCCTTGGCTAAAAACTTTTTTTCATTAAAGGTATCGGTGAGGTCCTTGCCGACCTTGATGGAGCAGGTGCATTCTCCATCGTCATCCTGCACAAACGGACGAGTTCGGCAGGGATGCCAAAACTGGACATTGCTCAACATAGCTCGTCTCTATAGATGCTGTCATACGTGGCCTTGAAATTGATGAAAAGGTGGTGGGTATGGATTTGAAACTTTTGTTTTTTTTTCCAAGGTCTGCAGTAGTGCAAGTATTTGGTCGATAGTGGACTTCCCTGGCCCAAAGCCATATGATATAGACCTATCAGGGTGTTGAATGTCTTCAGGCGTTCACAAAGTACGGTGTGCGTTGTTAACAATACTGATGACTCTGTAGTTGGTGCAGTCCAGAGGATCGCTTTCTTGAGGATCGAGAAAACAATGCTGATGATACATTAATCGGGCATGCTTTCTCCTGACCATATTTACCAGATGACCTGCTGCATACTCTTAACCAATTCATTGTCACTTCGCGCGGCGCTTTCAATAGCTCAGCCGCAAGGTCATCAGCTCCAGCAGATTTTTTTGACTCAAGTTTAGATATAGCTATCTTTACTTTGTCGAGATCGGATGGACGTAATTGTTGGCCGGTGTCGGCGTCGTGCAGGTTGAATGATGCAATCTACACGATAAAGGAATTCGGTTCGTGATCGACGGTATACAGTTTGCAGAAATGATTTTTTAATATCCTCAGCACTAACTGTGATTCTACCACGATGTTCCCCCAATCATCCTTGCAGGCTTCGGTTGGGGCCTTGTAATCCTGGGAGGTTCTTTTTACTTTTTGGTAAAACTTCCGATCTTCATGCCTGAAATGGCATCCCCCAGTCTTTCATTTTTCTTTTGCCCTGCCCATCCCATCACACTTCCTGGATGGTGGTGATGTCTACTATGTAGCAGTCTAGGGCCTCCACTTAATGTTCTGCTGCACGTGGTCTATAGAGAGACAGAGCATTCCACGTGCAGATCCAAATTTCGTTGTTCTTATTTCGTTTGCTAGGTTCATCAACAGTTCATCCGTCCGTATTCGAGGCTTGTTGTTGCTTCGCAACTTAAATCGCCTTACGTGACCGGGAAATCACAGCGACGCCGACGGCACGACCCCCAACCTGGAGGACTCCAAGGGCGGGGAGCCGGATTAACCGATCCTTATAGGCCTGAGCTCCAAATGTTTCGTAGGATCCCGTTTAAGGTGTTCACTTACAGGTTCAGCCTGACAGCCTGGATCCGTAGACGCTACCGTAGATTCCATCTGGGGAATTCTACTGCTGACGTCACGATTACCGAGAAGTGCCTTAGCTGGAATACTCTTCTCGGTTTCTGTCTTCAAGACTGTTGGGGGCATCGTTAATTTTCTATGCTGAATTCATCCGCCGCACACCATCTTTCTGAAGGCTCGTCCAAGACTTCAGCCGAATTATACAGCCCGCCATTTCCGAAATAAGACTATAGTGTTGCAATTTTTATCATTTGTTCAACAAACACTAGCGCTTATTAGTTTAGCAAGTCAACTTCGGATGGACGAGAACAGTATCCGATGGTTACCACTTTATCAGTATCCGGAGGTAAAATAACCACAATTCACGTGTATAATTAATTGCATGCATTACTGGACGTCGCGTTCGTCGTCGTCATGTTGACGCCAATCAATGAATCAGTGAACGACATGATTATTGCCATCCATAAATACCAGAAATATTAGTATTTTACTATCACCAATTTGGAACACTGCATGGACTCTGAAAATTTTTCCTTTTTGAAGGAATTTGGAGCATTTAGTTTCCAAATTCAATTCAAAGGATTCACATATTGTTCCAGGACCTATACACGAACACGTCCCTCAAAGAACAACAAAAACCAAGAAGGATATTCGGTTGGTTGAACAGAATAAAAAACATAGCAAATTGTCGCGTGGAGGAGTCTTCGGTTGATAGTTAAAAATCCAACTCTTAAGGCCTGGTCAAACAGAGCGCGGTCCGGCGATCTTTGTAAAAATTTACAAAGAAAATTTGACCGTCGCGTTCTTTCTCTCCCAGTAAAGTATTGACCGTCCCGTCGGATCGCGCTCTGTTTGACCAAGCCTTTATTGTGCGGCATGGTGGCGATGCAGCGGTGGCTCTAAAGTTCCACTGCATTCATTCACTGTTCATGAGCTGGCTGTAATGATAATGCAGATATATGACTGTCGTGTGGACGTTACTTAATTTATACTGTTTGCCGCATTAAATGACATCCTTCTGGTCTAAAAGCGGCGCTGAGGAAGAAGTGAGGTTTACTCCGTGCGTTGTCGTTGTTGCTCCGGTCTCTCAGACAATCCAATGCTATGCTGCCTCTGTGTGTGACAGTTCCAAAAAATGATTTTAATTTCTTAGCAGTGGGTAGATCGTCGTCGGTCGGGTTGGCTCACACTCCAATGGTAGTCGCCTCTTCTGTGCAGCACAATACAACTCTATGCTGTGGCTCCATGATCATATGGGTAATTGTTCAGCGCGTTATCTTTGTGCCAGTAGTGACTCTGACTGTGACAACGAGGAGTGAGCGGAAGCAGAGTCTGTTATGTATGTACCAGAAGCTGTATAGTATGCTGTAAGACAATGCAGTACAATTTATTAAGCTTGCAGGTAGCAGTCATATGTTACGCGTTGTCGGTTGTCATGTTTCAGTGTGTATGCGGTGGTGTCTTAACATTTTGTTAAAGATCTCTTTTTGGATTTAGCATTTTAGGCTCTAACATTTGGAATTGTTAAGAAGGAGGCATAGGTGAATGTTTCCAAGTTGCTTTGTATGGGGTTTGGTACATGCACTACGGGAATATAAAACATTGTTTCTGCTTAACTGGAGCTAATGAAAGGAAATAATTTAAGCCCCGTTGGTGGAAATGGTCTTGATGAAAGAAAAAATTGAAAAACAAAATATGAAAAAAGATGCATTTAGTTGATCTATGTAATTTAGTGAGCCTATATAAAATCTTCAAAGCATCTACCAAAATTTTTAGCAATAAGACTTCCAATTATAAACATTTTAAAATGGAGGGCCATGCGCCTAGGGCAGCAGATCAGAAGAAGAGCGTGTCAGAGTTCAATATTTTTTTTTTTTGAAGGAAATTATTTTAGGATAATGGGAAAAGTATAGCCTGCCGTTTTCCACTAGCCAAAGTAATAAAAATCGTCAATAAAGTGTAGTACGTGCAGCTGCAGTGAAGTAGAAATAAAAGAATTTTTCCTTCGAAAGCTATATAAAAAAAGAGAGCTTTAAAAATAAGGAACAAATAAGAGAAATATGTCTTGTCAATTTCGCAGCAAGTCGAGTAGCTATTGTATTGCTACTTCACCCCTTCCATCAAAGATTATGAACACACTCTTCGAGGAAATCTTGATAACGGCCATTCCAAAGTAGCGGACAATTGTCCTCTCAGAAGTCAATTGTCCGCTTGAAGAGAGGTTTTTCTCGCCAAGAAACTAGTATTTTTTCATGAAATTTGGAGGTTTTATAGAATTCACCACAAAGTACTCAACATTGAACATATAAGTTTCACCAAAAACTAATGCAATTTAGTACATACGTTTATAAAAAAAAACTATGGTAACGGAGAAGACACGTACGATTAAGAGATTTTAGATTTGACATTTCAAGCTTAAAATTCTGCGCGGTACATCAAGATATGAGGTTGATTTTTTTGCAGACATTCATAGAGCCATCAGCCATCATATACCAAAAACCATCCTTGGTTTAATGCCAAGTTTCATTTTGCTTTCAGAATAAGATATGAAAGATGGTAACGGAGAAGACATCAGCTAATGGTAACGGAGAAGACACGTATCTACGATTATTGATTCAACTTCATCAACAAGTACACCTTTGTGCTATGCATGTTTTATTTTTATATTTTAAGAATATTGTCATCGGTATTTATAGCCAGCTAAGTTTTTAAAGTTTTGATGAAACAGTGCTTTAAGGAGCCATTTCTTGATTAAGTTCACCAACAATTTCTGGAATTGTTTTCTTCTCTTCGGCCACTTGTAGAAAACCATCAACTTATTTTCATTTTTTTCGTGACTTTTAAAGCACTTACATCAAAATTTAGTTGTAACAAATCATCTATTTTCGCTTTACAATCAGGGCACTTCCCAAACTACAGTGTTCACGATTTTGATCGCAACAAACTAAAGACGTCAAATGCTTGTAATCTGACGGAAACTCATCGCAAGCAGAATGTATAGCTTCGACGCAAAATGAAAAGTTTAATTTGTTTTTTGCAAACACGAACATTGAATGGTGGATTCTTAGCAGGGAGAACAAGTTTTGGCTGAAACACGAAAAAGTAAGTCTTAGAAATTTTAACATCCGGATGGTGCTCCTGAAATTTGTAAAAAGCATCGACAATGTTCATCGTCATGTTACGTACAGGAATATTTGCTCGTGTACCGGTAGCTTCGTTTCAAATCGACTTGACATTGCGACATGATGAATCTTGTGCACGACTATGACGAGACGCATCGTGTGCAGATGGCCTTAGTTTTGAAATATTTCAACCCTACCTCTGTCTGCGTTTTAAAATTGTATTTCTTGCCTTGAAGCTTTCAGCTTCATCTTCCGTAAAATTTGCTTTTTGTTTGCATAGCATTCTCGGTTCCGATCGCGATCAACTTTTATTTACTCGGCGAATTTTTCTTGAGTCTCCCGTAATCTCTGTCAATATCTAGACATAAGAACAATTTTTGGAGTAGGAGTCATGGCAATTATAATAATTCTTTTTTTTTAAGGAACTTTATCTTGTTTTATAATTCGATAAGACAGTGACGTTTTTAAACTTGCCCGAGTCTTTCAAATAACCTTGACTTTCGATAAGTAAGACTTTTCTTTCCCAAATTTCAACTTTCCAGGTTCCAACTTTTTTTCTCGCAACATTCCAAAAAATTCTCCTCTTGCACCGCAAATGCAGTGTCCCACAGACTTTAAACGTATTTGGGTCCTGGCATTTAACATACACTACACATACATACAAAGCAAGTGATTGAGTGATTAGTGACTCACTAAAAAAACAACAACATACCTACATTGCCATTGCTCAAAACAACAACAATAACAAATAAACAAGGTGTAACATAACCTAAAATCTTATATCGCATTCAAATTGGCATGTGGAATTTAGGAAACAGTTTTTTTTTTATTTTGAAGTGATTTTTGTCTTGAGTATAATATGAGTGGTTGGCATTTGAGAGAGAAAAGTGCATTTTTTGTCTTCTCTGTTACCATGTTTAAGGCAGTTAGACATGATATATGTTAAAATCTATAAAAAATCCACGATAACTCTTTTAAAAGTCTTACTTTGTATACGGAACATTATTACACTTACTAATATAGTTCACCATTTATATCAACTTTTGTCATTTTTCGGTAACAGAGAAGACATGAAATGTTGCGTCATTTCAACGCGTGTTACTTTTTTTACACGTTCCAATCACATACACGGAAAATCACATATGGGTTCTTTTATGACTTGTTTATTTTACAACAACAAAAAATAAAATTTTATACTAACAATTTTTTTGCTAACTCTTATATATGTGTACTCTTAATATTGGCTTACCTAAATATAATTTTTTCCGTAATTTGAAATTGAGTTGCTTGGTTTCGATTATTTTGGAATGGCCGATAATAAGGGTTTCAACATCGCCGGCCTTCAACCAATGAGAACTGCAGATTCTGCGAAAGATTAAAAAAAATAACATTAAGGAAGCTCTTATTTTCTATCGATCATTGGGCTGATCAGAAGACGGCTACGACTACGATTATCAGATACAAAAATAAAATTACTTGCATGTCAGCTTAGAGAAGATTCCACTGTTACAATCAGTACCTCTGATACAGACATTGTTGTTATCATGTTGGCCAATATGGAAAATCTTCACGCTGATATATCAACGTTTCTGCTCTTTTTAAGAAGCTAGGCCCAATATCTTCATGAACGCTACCAGCATTTCATGCGCTAACAGGATGTGATTTCAACCCGGCACTTTACAGACGAGGCAAGAAAAAAAAAATCTAAAGATTTGAGAAAAGTTTTTCAAAAAGCTTCTGCTGGTTTGGGATCAGAGGATTTATAATATATATGAGTCCCTTAACATCATAAATATTGTAGATATCGCTACTTCACACCTTCCATCAAAGATTATGAACACGATCGTCAAGGAAGTCTGAATGACAAGGATTTCTACATCTCCGGCCTTCAACAAACGAGAAATGTAGTTTTTCCGAAAGGTTTAAAAAACATTAAGTTCAAAGAAGATCCTGTCAAGTTTTTGATTGATATCAAATTGGGCTGATCAGAAAATGGCTACGATTATGAGATTCAAAAAAAGTATTTCTTACATTTCAGCTAAAAGAAGATTCCACAGTAACAATCAGAACCTCTGCTACAAAACATTTTGTTATCATGTTGTCTAATATGAAACATCTTCACGCCGATATATGGACGTTTCTGCTTTCTTTGAGAAGCTAGGCCCAATAGTTTCGAGAACGTTACCAGCATTTTATGCGCTAACGGGATGTGATTTGAACCCTGCACTTAGAGACGAGGTAAGAAAAAAACTCTAGAAATTCTTCAAAAAGCTTTTGTTGATTTCGTATTATAAAAGAGTCTTTCCTTTATCCTTAATCCTTTATCTGGTACTTGCGTATGGATTAAACAAGATGGCTGATGTCAAACGAGCTTAAATTGAAATCTGTAATTAAAAAGACCTTCAAGGTGTCAGATATATCACAGCCCTTCTCGTTGAATGTACGTAAGGCCTGGTTCACACGAGATTGTACCGCACGATTTTTTGCAGTATAAATCCGTGCGAATGAGCAGTGGCGTATATATTTTGCATAGAGCCTTTCACACGACGTTTGTACGGCAAGAAAACGTACTCGGCTAAGTACGTTAATCGAATACTCAACGGACTTATCAAAAAAAACGAATGAATTGCGACGTATCGTCTTCCAGTGGCGTATAGTTTTATATAGTCTCGTTCACACGGTTAAAATCCGCGTTGGGTATTTGTTCGTTGGCATCGAATGAGCTTCAGTGGAGAGAAAAGCCGATGTACACAAAAAAAACTAATCGACCGATATGGTTGATTTAAAAAAAATTATAACTCCGGTGATACTCATTGGATCTTGTAGGTTAAGGTCTTAAAATAAAGAAGAGAAATGAGGCAATAAATATGCGTTTTTAGTTTTTCAAAATTTTAAAAATTTTCATCGACATTTAAATTTAGAATAAAATTAATGGAATTGAATTGGGCTTTATTCACCCCTTTAGTATGAACATTTTTGCCCCTCCTCAATGATTTTTTTACACAATATAGTCCGTTATGTCAGCTTTCTTTAAAGACCTTAACCTTGAAGATCCAATCAGTAGAACGGGAGCTATAATTTTTTAAAGCCATCCATATCAAATTTTAATAAAAAAAATTTCATGTAGATAACGGGATCTTCTCGCTGGTGGATGGTCGTGGACAATGGTCCAAGCAGGTAATTTCAATGCAATTGTTTTGATTTTTCGATCAATTTAAAATCAAGATTGTGTCGCTTATAATACCACGTAGGATAATGAATGAGGTATCAAAATAACCGTAATTTTATTTAAATGTTATATTTAAAACAACAAGAAAATTTATCAATGCACTAAACAGATATGAGTTCATATGTGAAAGTGCTCAAATAATGCCGTTATCTCAGTCCAACGATATTCTAGGACTCTTATTTTTTATTTTATATTTGGATCAATATTTTCTATTATCCGTCCAAATTTCAGCTTTCTAGCCCATTAAAAAGCCCTTTAAAAAGATAAAAATAAAATACTTCACAAATTCAAACTTTTCCATTCATTTTCATTATACTGCAGCTATTCGAGTTTTAAACGAATGAATATAAATATCGTGTGAACACCCGATTTTTGTTCGGTAAAAACCGAATGCTATAAAAAACGTGCGGTACAATCTCGTGTGAACCAGGCCTAAGTTGATGCGTGTTATTTGCGACCATGACAATCCAAGTTACTGCAGCGCGTATTACGAACAAGATAGGGTCAGTCGGTCGAATATGCCAGTGTGGGTAATATGCCACCTTTCAATATATTGCAGTTCTAAGTTGATGTTGGCAACGTTGACATTACAATTCGCTCAGTTACGCTAAGTTTTCTGGGCACACGGATGCGAAAGTTACTAGGCAGTTTGGTTTGGAAAATATTCATGAAAGTTTAAATTCAAGTGTGTTTTTATTAAATTGAGTGCGATTAAAACCGGTTTTCTTTTGTGCGTTTTAGCGCAATATACGAAGGTTTCTCCCAAGAAGGTAAGGCTAATTTTGTGTACTTAATGTTTATTTATGTCTAGACTTGATATGTTCCGTTAATTTTCGTTCAGGGATACTTTTATATTTTTTCACGTTTTGGAGTAAAATGCCACGTTTGTTTCGTACCAACTGGCATTTTACCCACTAAAGGGGCATATTACCCCCTTTGATTTTAATTTCTTTCAGATACGATTAAGATGGACCCAGATGTGACTGGGTGCAATGCTCCAATTGTGACAAGGATGCACGAGGACTGTCTCCAAAATGGAATCTGCCCGATATGTCCCATCGATTAAGTGCCATATTAAATGTTTGCTGGCATTTTACCCCCTCAGAAGTGGCATATTACCCTCACGTGTGGGTAAAATGCCACTTTTTAAGGTTTTTTAAAAACTTCATTTGCAATTAATTAAAAGTATTAAAGTTATGTGTTTATTCCTTTATTTATTAAATAATAATACAAACTTACGAAACTAAGAAAATCTTTTACTTAACTTGTCATTTACTATTTAATTTCAATTGTTTACTGTTAAGTGTGGCATATTACACCGACTTACCCTATAGTGCATGCTTGTGGAGTACCTAATGCACACAATGCAAATGTCATCGGCAAGTCACCAACAGATAACAGACGGATGGACCGATTTCAATCGGAAATTGGAAATGACTGCCTTCGTTGGTGATCAATTACCTAAAGCGTATGAAGATGTAATCAAATAACCTGATATTCTAGATCTAGGGGATACTTTAGTAACACGCTTTTCATGAAAAAATAATAATAATAATTTATTACAGTACAGATATGGAAGCTGTAGATGAAACTAATGATCAAATCGAAACACATGAACAAAATGATTCGACGGATGAAGATGAAGATTTAAAAAAAATAATTTTGCCATGGCTATCACATTTGATAGCCAGTGATGTTTCCACTGATGACATGGCTATCAAAAATGATAGCCCGGTATGTATTCATATAATGCTTTGGCTATTAAAATTGATAGCTGCTATAGGAAGAAAATTCACTACGAATAGAAAACTCTGGCACCCAGTGATATGCTAGGTTTACCGGCTGTAAATAATAACTTTCACGTAATTGCTCTATTCAATTCCTTTGAAAATGGTTGAAAGAAAATTTTATTTAATAATAAATAATAAAAAATTTATGAAAACTTCACTTTTTACGAAAAACTAAAAAATAATTTAAAAAAATCGATACATTTTCAATCTTATTTGTATTGTTCATATATTACGTTATATTTAATATGCACTTGCACATATTTAGGAACTAGGGTGTTTTTGAACAACTTATTAGAATTAGAATTTATGTTGTGTGTGGACATTTTCGCGGCACATTTGTAGCTGATCTGGACAATCTTCACAGAAACATTACGTCTGTTTTGCTTCTTTTCGAGCACAAACTCGACCCTTTTTCTTTGCTGATCCGACTATAGAAAACTATACACTTTCTGCGAATTTTGATTCCAAAATCATTCACCCTATCTTTCAAATGATGAAATTTGGTTCCTTTACTGTAGGCTAGAAAAGCTTCAGGCTAAGTTGATAATTGTAGAGCATTCCGTTTTGGTCTTGAAGCTTGATGTGGATTGGAGCTTGTGGAAGCCTGGGTACTATCTACTTGGATGTGTGCAGTGCGTATATTTGAAAGAAGCAACAAAACTGTTGCGTGCTTCGTAGAAAGACTATGCATATCTTTGATGTTTTTCCATTTCAAAACAACGTAATTATCTTCTTGAGAAACAACTTCACCTCTTTTTAACTTTGTAAGAAGGGCTTCTTTTGGTAGGTTTTGTTTATTTATTGTACCGACAAGATGTGTGTTTTGTTGCTAAAAGGACTGAGCCAAATCATAGCTGGTATAAAAGTTGCCAATGTAAAGACATCTTCCTTTATTGAAAAGTCCTTGGCAAAGTTCGGTACAGACATTCCTGGCCAGGCCGATTTCTCTTTAATTGTTAATTCTTGTGTAAATTCTTAATGCTCAGCGGAGTAGAGTGTGAATAGTTAGTTTCACCTTTCACTCCATATCGATGAGTTTCGTTGGGTATATACTGCCTAAATACAAGACGACCTCTCCATGGTAGCAGGGTTTCGTCAATACAAAATCTTCGGCAGGATAAAAAAAGAGGTTTGAAATTCGTCTGAAGGATATGAATCAGTTTTACAATTTTGTGAAGTCGATTGTCGATTGGTTTGGCTTGTTTCATTATTTTAAGCGCAACATAGAAAACATAAGTCTGTAAACGGTTTCTGGGCATAATTGTTCTTGGTAGTGCCATTTTGTAAACTCCTTGTTTTCCAGTAGTCTTCAATTCATCCAAGAGGTACCAGGCCCATCCAAATCATCAACGCAAGTAATTTTGTTAATTTCTTCCGAATGTGTTGGAATCCACTGGAGCAATAGATACGTTGAGTTTCGGCGATAGTACATTTGATCAGACCTGCATCCAAAATACGTCAAGTAGATGTCGTTGGGTGAGGCTTGATTCAATCAAACTCCCTCCAGATAATCTTGCGTTGTCCCATTTCAGAATTCGTGTAGCCCAAAATCGCTACCCTAAATGTAGCACAAAAACTAGCCCAATCTCTTTTAAAATATTCTAAACTTTTTTATATGATCCAGGTTTTTTTTTTTTTAATTTCAATGGTCAAATATTTAAAATGTAGATAATTTAAATATATAAAAATAATAAGAAGTAGCTAATATCAAATTTATGATAAATGACCAATCCGGCAGATTAACATACCTACATACATCCGTTATCAGAGATACTCACAGCAAATAGTATGTACTATCAATGTCTTACGCACTCGAATATTTTCGTGTGCCTGTTTTTTTTAAAACATTTTTGAAAACCTGTAGATGCTCCTCCACCTAGCGATATTAATGTCTCTCTATAATTTAATCTTCAAAATTCCCACGAAGCTCGAGTTAATCCCCATTTAGCATCGTGGGCTCCCCTAATAACTGCCATGCTAACTTTACAGTGAAGTTAACAGTGCAAAATTATTTTTTTCGATTTTTTCTTTCAAATTAGAACTTCAAAATTTGAACCTTAATTTTTCGCAAAATTGCAAATTTGGAGCCTAACTGCAAATTTTCTTTCTAAAGGGCATGTCATGCTAACTTTACAGTAAAGTTGGCAGTACAATGAGTTACGCCCACTATTAAATGAGCTGCAAAATTCAGAATTGAAATTAAAAAAAAAACTGCAAGTTGCTGTCGTGATCCCATGCGTCTAAATGAAATTGTAATGGAAATTTCCCAGACGTTATCAAATAAGTTTACTCATGTTTTAAGTCAGGTGGTAAAACTTGTAACTTCTTCGGATATTTATCTTTACAAAATAGGTCTCATAAATCAATGACTGCACATTTTTATTTTATTACCTATACTTCTTACATCAGTAATTTATTATACCGAACTGAAGAATTGATTCTTCACAGGTTTTATTTATAATTTTTGCTTCAAACGTTATTCGCCCTGTGGCCGACACTTAAACCGAAGAATACGATTTAACGGCCTCAATATAATATGAACAATTATTATTATACTGGCAAATAATATGAAAATCTCATTTAAATAATAGCTCTCCAGTCATCTGCCAGTCTCACAGACAATAACAATGGTCTTATAATTTTAATGGGAATTTCTCACAGAATATTACCTGTTACCTCATGTGTAGATATATATGTACACACCCCAGCCCAGGGGCAGACTGGGGGTCAAAGGGCCTATCGGGACTTTTAGAAAAAGGGACACAGTCACAGAATGCACTCACTTCTGAGATGGTTACAACTAAAAACACCCCCTCTTATATGATTTTTTTTTATGATATGTCCCAAAACTATTTCATGAATGATTGGCCAGTAACTTGGGAGTATCCTGTGTACTTCTCACCTATGAAGAACGATGTTTCTCATATGAAAATAAATACTATATCAAAAAAATTGAATAATGACATTTTAAACACAACTACCTTCCATTTACCCCAACTTGATCTAATGACGTCACTGGAATGAATATATGAAACAATATATATGTACTAACTTTATCCATTACATTGATTATGTAAGACAATAACATTGTCTTTCAAATGTTTGAAATTTCTATTCCCCGTATCTTCCGTAACCTTGTTCGCTTGTTCCTACCGAAAATGTCAACAAAACTTTTTCTCTAGGAAATTTTATAATCTTTCATTTTGCTGTGTACACTTTTCCGCTAATACGCTCAGTTCCTAAAATATTCACGAAAAATTATATAAAGGGACTTCAAAGACTCCCTCCTGCCTAAAGCTTGTGGCCCTGGACTGGGGTCTTATAGTATTACCTGAGAGTCACCCCTACAACGTTAAAATAATAACCCCGAGAGCATGATTTTTTCAATTTATTTTGTAATTTTGAGACTTCATTGACTGAACTATTCGATTTCAGACATTTTCAAGTTATTTGTTTTGCATCTTTAGTTTTCAAATTCAAAGTCCAAATGCGTTTCGCCCAGGTACAACAGTTGGGCTCATCAGTTAGATGCTGTTGTACCCTTCTAAGACGCATTATTTTTAATCGATGGATACCGACAACTAATAAAATATACAGCGTGGAAGCACTTTAAACTATATTTTTCTAGGGGAATTTGTTTAAATGTTGACACCTAGAATATATATAAGCCCGTGGTGTGGCTATTATAAGTATAAGAAGAAAAACGTAAATCATATTTTATATATATGTATGTATTTTTATTAGTTATCGGTATCCATCGATTGAAAATAGTGCGTCTTAGAAGGGTACAACACCATCTAACTGATGAGCCCAACTGTTGTACCTGGGCGAAACGCATTTGGACTAAAGGTCGCAAGAAACTTTTAATTTGAATTATATTCAATAGTCCGCAAAACATAAACAAAAATAATTTTCTTTTATTTGCATTTTTCTTCCAATACATCTTTAGTTTTTTGGATATGTTAAATTTTTCTATCAACTTTAGAATTATTAAGGATCCGTATACCGTAGAGGCCACCAACCGAGTTGCAGTGATATCGTTTAGGACCAACTGAGTTCTGGGGGCCTCCAGAGATCCGTAGGGGTCGCCAACCGAGTTCTGGGGGTCTCCAGAAATCTGTAGAGGCCTCCAACCGAGTTCTGGGGGCCTCCAAAGATCCTTAGAGGCCTACAACCGAAAGCTGGGAGCCTCCAAAAATCTGTAAAGGACACAAACCGAGTTCGGGGGCCTCCAGAGGTCCATACAGCCAACCAACCCAGTTCTGGGGGCCTCCAAAGATCTTAGAGGCAACCAATCGAGATGTAAAGGCCTCCAGAGATCCGTAGAGACCACCAGCTGAGTTCTGGGGGCCTCCAGAGAACCGTAGAAGCTACCAGCCGAGTTCTGGGGGCCTCCAGAGGTCCGTAGAGGCCACCAACCGAAGTCTAGGAGCCTCCAAAGATCCGTAGAGGCCACAAAACCAAGGTCTGGAGGCCTCCAAAGATCCGTAGAGGCCACTATATACCAGTTTTTGTGGCCTCCAAAAATCTGTAGAGGCCACCAACTGCATTTTGGGGGCCTCCAAATATAAATTTTGATCCACAAAAACTCTAAATTTAGTGTTAGTCTAATTGTATTTGAAACTTTTCTTTAAGAAATCAAAAAAGAGACGCAGGAACTTTTATGAACTTTTTACCTGCCCGGGGGCCCACCAGGCAAAATTCCGGTTGCCCGGTGGCCCAGTCCGCCCCTGCCCCAGCCTGCACATACATAATTCTCAACCCAAAAATATAAAAGTGTTTAAAATGCCTCAGTAAGTTTTCCAGGGAAATTATTTTAAAAGTCCAGGCTCATAAAAATGAAGCCTTCGAAAAAAAACATGTTAAATGGTTTCATTTTAACTTGATCCCCCACCCCCCTCCTGAGCTTTTGTAACAACCAACAAACGCACTGCGCACACTAGCTTTAGATGGCATCTGTCATTCTACATTCACCTGTATTGGCAGACATGGCGCCTCACCTGCAAAAAAATAGACTATTATACTGGTCAATAAATAATATAGTTACAGTGACAAAACATAAATAATTTATGCAACAGTCATCTCCCACCCCCTGAAAATCATATAATTCACACATAGCTTGGTTGTGCTCCAAGAAGACTGCATATGTATACTAGACAGCTTCTATGTATGAACACGTAGAACCTATGCAAAACTGCAGTGCAGAATAAAATTAACGATGTTGTCTGCCGATCTCCAACAACAGGGATCCAGTGATGCTCCATAGCGCAAGGCTAGGCTCTATTATGTGAGTCGTAATGTATTATGCTGACTTTTGTAATAAGTTAAAGTAGAATGCACTCAGACCTTTAACTATGATTTAAGAGAGTACAAGAGACGTTTTGGTATGTCCTTCACTAGAAATGCACTGGGGCACTATAATTCGAATGGATCGAAAAAAAAAAACAAGTTGATTAGCTTATAACACAAAATAAATTCTGAAAATTTTAGGGAATTTTTGTTTAGAAATTTTTGATGTTCTCTTTCCATTTTAGTTTCGCATCTATGTTCATACCTACATTATGTAGTTGTATCGGGTTTTTCAATTAGACCGCTACAAAAGTTTTTTAAATAAAACAAAAACGGTTTCGGATATCAATAAAATTCTTTATTCCAGTGAAAGTACGTTCGATGCCATTATGTATGGAACTCGATTTCTTTTACATGGCCACCACGGGCACGCTTGT
Organism: Dasysyrphus tricinctus; assembly: GCA_963921185.1. NCBI lineage: Eukaryota > Metazoa > Arthropoda > Insecta > Diptera > Syrphidae > Dasysyrphus > Dasysyrphus tricinctus. Next base: position 200,951,670 of record OY992531.1, read on the forward strand.
AGAAGTCCAGACGCTGAACCCAATTTTCGACGGTTTTCAAGCATAAATCGGCCGATACTGCTGCAATTTCAGGTTCGATATTCGTACGAAGTTCATCAATCGTCGCTGGCTTGTTGGCATAGACCATAGACTTGACGTAGCCCCACAGGAAATAGTCTAACGGCGTCAAATCGCACGACCAAGGCGGCCAAGCGACTGGACCATTTCGTGAGATAACACGTTCTCCAAACTTGGTTTCCAATAAATTGATTGTCACTTTCGCTGTGTGGCTTGTGGCACCGTCCTGTTGGAACCACATGTCCTCCAAGTCCATATCATCCAATTGGGGCCAAAAATATTCGGTTATCATTGAACGGTAGCGATCCCCATTCACAGCAACGTGCCGGTCTTGATCATCACGGAAGAAGTACGGCCCAATGACGCCGCCTGCCCATAAACCACACCAAACCGTTATTTTTTCGGGATGCAATGATGACTCATGGAGTACGTGTGGATTGCTGCCTGACCAATACCGCATATTTTGTTTATTGAAATTGGACGTAGCGCTCTTAACGTTGAGGCCACTGACTCCGAATTTCGGTAGTAAATTTTAATAATTTCGACTCGTTGTTGGCTCGTATTTCTTTCCATCATGAAATGGCAAACCTTACTGAAGAGAAATGGCAATAGAACGGGAAGAAATATGGCGTCGTTTTCTGTCCCTGCCGCTCTACTTTTGTAGCGTCCCTGTTGAAAAACCCTTTATTTGGCTGTATGGCCATATATGTATGTAAAGTAGGGAATTTTTGGTCTGTTTGTCCAGTTTCACACGGCGCGCCGCATGAAGTTAATGCGCAATTCTTGCTTATTTCCTTTTGAACTTCTGTTCCGAAATGCACGCACACTTACGCGAAGCATATTCGCATGTAGGTATATGCAACATTTTTTTACTGATGCTTGCATGTTGTTGGGATGAGAGATCTATGTACTCAGTAGAATTGACGTGTAATGATGGTTACAATACAATTTATGTATTTTTCGATTGAAAGCCACAATCACCGTCGTGTTGAGTACATATACTGAAAATATAATATGTACTATAGTCAGGTCAAATGGTAGTTTGAAGTGGAAAGTTCTGGTGTAATTATTTTTAGTGGCTCCCTTTATGTTTTTGGGGTCGCTGAACACGAATCTGAAGTTGTCCAACAAAATTTTTCACGGCAAATAAGAGAATTCGCCAAAAAACGTCAAAAGTTTCGACATTTTTTGTCTTTTTTCTTTTTTCAAAAATTATTTTTCTTTTGCAAAAAGCGCTTATGCAAAAATAAAGACAGTAAGATTACCTACAATCTACGCTTATATCATTTTTTTGTACGACTTATGGTTTCTGCGGAAACAGTCGTTGAAAAACAGCCAAAAATCCGTCATTTTTAAAAAATTCCATAAACGATTTTTTTTGTATTGTTTTCTTCATTACATGAAAAGTAGGCCATGAGTTATTATGTTATTTGCATTTTCTAATTGTAGTTGTCTAAAAGTATTATATAGCAGTGATTTACTGTCTAAGTTTCAGTTTTCCAAACAGTCAAAATGTCCATTCAAAAGTGTTTTATTTGTGACAAAGATTGGATTATAGTGCAGTGAAAGTGGTGAATGAAAAAGCAATTGAAACACTCCTTCAAGCCAGCAAGAAGAGAAAAGACGGAAAGGGAGCTTCTTTGGTAGGTAAGAAATCAGTGAAAGTGCATACAACCTGCCAAAAAAGCTATATAGATGGTAAATGGTAGGTAGAAATGGTGACAAGAGCGTAACACTCGCTCTTTGCCAATCATCACTGGATTGCGCCGTTTTGATACCATAACTCGTTTGACCTGTGTATGAAAGCAGTCTAAAGTGAGGATTTGCGGGTTTATTCTCTGAGGGGCTTATTCCTCAGGTGTCCCGTTCCTGGATTGGATGTGAGATTTCCTCCAGTGCGGGTTGGAGATCATCTTCCCCAAGAAACCAGAAAAGCGTTCCTTGCTTTGAAATAGGACGGCTGTGAAGTATGGTTGAGGTACCTTGTGAGTCAGTACAAAAGACAGGAGTTGGGTCATAGGACACTCACTCGATTGGATCGAATCTCGCCCGAGCTTGCTACATTATGCCGAGCTCGGTAGGTTGTATAGTAGCAACGAAGCGCGATCGATCCGACCGTGTGATCATCATTGCCATTGAGCATCATGAAGCCCCGCAGAAACCCGGGTTCCTATTACTCACGGTCTTTGGATCTGGGGGGTAACATGATGCAGAACGCAACCGATTTTCGTCTCAGATCCATTTCGTGGCTGGTGGCTTTTAGAAAAGAGATCAAGTCGTTGATCTTCATTTCGGAAAGTTCGTTTAGGTCGTCAAAAAAAGCCATTCCAAACGATTGTGCCTCTCATTCTGGCTAGAGCTGAACATTTACAGAGAAAATGAAGGATTGTTTCCTTTTCTTGCTGGTCTCCACAGCTGTGACAGTGAGTATTGTAAGGAATACCCAGACTCGCCACATGTTCTCCAATTGACCAGTGCAGGTTGCTACGACCCTGGCTATGTCCCGCTTGGGTCTACACATGAGATATTTGTTCGGGATTTATTAAAGGCGGGCCAGGTTGTTCTGGATATTTTGCAGTTGGTTAAACTGCTCCACCTAAGATTGGATTCCCTAAGGAAAATTGACAATATATTGCCCTTCACAACTCCAAGGGGAATGTTGACTCTTTCCGCAAGTGAGATGTGAAGGGCTGATCCTTGCCATCTGCCCGTTCATTTCCCTCAATGCCACTGTAACCAAGAACCCAGATAAGAGTGACCTTAAGGTAAATATTTAGACTTGCGAGCTCATCAGTAGCCGAATCAATAGGTCTGATCCTTTACTTTGGGTTTCTGTGATTTTTAGTCCAAACTTGTGTCAAAAAATTTTTTTATATGAAGTTTGACACAACTTTGGACTAAAATGCGCAGAAATGCACAGAAAATCACAGAAATTCAAAGTAAAGGAACAGACCTAATGGCTTTCACAGCCGCCTGACTGTCTGTAAGGATGGCTGTATTACTATTTTGGTTTGGTATCTTGCATGCCTCCCTAATTGCCAGTATTTCAGCATGAAATACACTAGCAAAATTCGGTAGCCGAAATGACTTAGAGATGTTGAAAGACTTAGAGAAGACTCCTGAGCCAACACCGCACTCCATCTTTGAGCCATCAGTATAGATAGTTGTGAGTTCCTTCACTCCAATTCCCTAAACTAAGCCTCCACTGCTAGCTTTCAACCATGTACGGAGTTTTCCCATTTTGCGTTCCATCCTTCCCAGTCGACTATTCAACTTTTGGTATCAAATTCAAGTCGATCAGATCAGAACAAAATCAGCCAACACCTGTGGGTCAACGAAAAGCTAGATTTGCCGAAAACATCACGCTGTCTGCACCACGCCCTTTTTCCAGACATCAGTTGGGGCAAATTATGAACTTCACAAGAGAAAAAACAAGCAAAATTAGAAAAAAGAAAATTAAAAATGTGCTTGTAGCGTGGTATTTTCCATGAGCCAGGGGGGCAAATGACCCCCTTGCCTTCCCTCTGGTTGCCCCTGGATACATGACCTAGTTTGATTGAAGGTTGGACCTTCCAATTTATGTGGATCAGCTCGTCTATATTAATGCTGTCATGCGGCGCCCTTTTAATTCATAATTAAATTACCAATACTCATAACGAACTCCGAATATGTCAGAATCAGAACAAAAATAGTAAATAAAAGCTGAACCTCTGTTTAATTTTCACTTTTAAATTTCTGCATTTGTAGGTACCTACCACTAGGACCGACAAACAAAAAAAAAGTCTTCTGAAGAATGACCAATGAATTAATTAGATAACTCAATGCCGTTTGATATTTTATCCAAACTTTAAGTATACAGTGTATCACAAAATTTATTCACCCTCTGAGTGAAATATCACAAAAAACATGCTTCAGACATCCAAACCGAACAAGTTTATTTGCCTCTAAATGTAACAATTTACTTTTTCGCCAGATCACCATAGTATCAGAGCTGCACATACTTCCAACAAGCACACATCCACCTTTTGAGAGAGTAGACAGAAATTGTGGCTGGCTGACTAATGTTTACGACCAGAGTCGTACAGGTTGCGATTAAAGCGTTAAAGTAACGCCCTCTACCTCCCTTTTGAACCTGTCAGCCTCGCCATACAATATAACTACAGTATGTCTCACTGTTTACGTTTTGATTTAATTTTCTTTCTGTTTTTTTTTAATTTTTTTTGTTTGCATTTACCCGGCTGGAGCAGAAACTACACGAAGATTAATATCCCGTCGCGCATGTGCAACAGTATAAGAAGCTAGAAAAAGACAGAGAGACTAATATCATAGTTAGAAACTTTATGGCCAGGCGAATTTAGGTTCGCAATTTTGCTTCATTTTATGTAATCGAAGTTTTTTTTTGTCTTTGAGAACAGTCATTGCCATAACTAATTGGACAGTTAAAATAAAAATAAAAATTTTCTCAAAAATTATGTGCTTATTTTTAAGATTGGGGGTATCTTGGAGTTGGCCAACTCCGTTTGAACAAAATTTAAAGAATACTTTTTGTTCATTGTGTTTGAATGATAAGGTTCGGTTTGCTTCGAATCGCATCAAAAGTAAACTGAATTGCAAACCGAGTTGGCTAATTCAATTTATATTCCGGAGACGTAAGAAATTTGAACATTTCTGAATTTCAAGCTTTTTTCAATTCAACTCAGTTCATTCCTTTCAATTCAATCCAATCCAATCCAATCCAATCCAATCCAATCCAATCCAATCCAATCCAATCCAATTCAATTCAATTCAATTCAATTCAATTCAATTCAATTCAATTCAATTCAATTCAATTCAATTCAATTCAATTCCATTCAATTCAATTCAATTCAATTCAATTCAATTCAATTCAATTCAATTCAATTCAATTCAATTAATATTAATCGTTTCTTTTCATTAACCTTCATTGCTGAAAGCCAAATGCGAGCTCCAGATTGAATCCTGCGAGAAAAACCCGCATGTGTGCATTGAAAAAAAAAACGCATGTGTGCACCGGGGCTCAGTCTTTTATACTACTAAGCAGTTAGATAATCCATCGACATCACATCTACCCTTCAATGAAATTTTACAGTTGCTGGTTTGATAGGGGGCGAACTATTTTCTTAACCGAAAACTGTATTTCGATCCATATATCCAGTGTCGAAACATCAGTTTTTTTTCGGAGAAGTAAAAACTTATTTATTATTATTTTAGCTGAACAACTTTCAATCTTGGGGTGACACCACAGCGTCCGGACCGGGTACCTTATGGTAACTGCGCCGCTGTCTAATGTACAATGTATATTTGTATATATCGCACTTCGAATCAATTTTTGTTGTTCTCATAGTTATGACATCCACTGTAGGACCGAGTATTTTTGAGATACAAACATATCTTAATATTTACGAAGTCTGCCACCCCTTCTTCGGACTCAGGTCCCACTGCTTGGGAAGGAAATGAAAAATTAATTTCCTTATCTGCAAGATCTTGGGACAGTCGTCAGTCAGTCACTCAAGCAGACTTATGCTGGCCAGCCAGCTTAATAGAGAGGGAGATATTAAATGCAAGAGAGAGAGAGAACGAGAACACAAAAGATTGGCTTCATGTGTGTGGACTGATTTTGAGATTAGACCATTTTTCACTGAATGACAAAACAAATATATTATAAAGGATTTTGACATTTTGGCAAATGGCTTCTTTCCACATGGACGTGGGTCGGTCCTTGGTGTTCCTGTTCATGAGGCAAGGGCTTCAGTTTTCATTCATTTGAGTGCAGTCAACATTTTGAGGAGAAACTAATTACATTGGCGGCTGGCGGTGCGGTGAGGCTGTTCCTTTTATATTTATAACTTTTTTTTTTATTATTGTAGCTACTGTCCACTAGATGTCAATTATGATACCGTGATTGCATGATCCAGTTTCCTCTGTTGAAATTGGAGCACATTGCACACGGCGACTGCACAGGCGCAGGCGCAACACATGGCGAATGAGTCACTTTTTTTTTTGTTTTTATTTTTTTTTTTGGCTGGTTGGTTAGATGGCTGGTTGGAGTAGACTTTATACAAACTATATGTTTTGACTTTATTGAGCCTTTTGGGAATTTCTATTCACCTCACGATTATTAATCGAGTGTATTACGGTTAGTGGGATCTAATGCGTGTCTAGGAAATAAATAAAAGTTTAAAAATATAAAAGATCAATATCGGCAAATGTATATAAGACAACGATATAATTGATTACTTAGTTGCTGTGTATGTTGGGCGCGCGCATATGCGCGGTAGTTAGATTTGACATTTTTAATAGTAAATTTCAACACATTCAAGCTGATGCAGCGGTGGCGGCGTGGCGGCGTAGCGGCAGCCCCTGACGACTTCCAGATCCAGACATTGAATCACAATATCTGCGTCGGTATACGCTACGCACCACAGTTAAGTGAGCGCTGCTGGTTATGAACGCGCACAACTTTATCTTGAATCTCTCATCTTTGGGTCAGGACTTGTTAATCATAATATATTCGGTTGAGTTGTTTCGTCTATGTCAGCGGGGTGCCTTTTGTAATTCAGGTGGTTAAGCTGAACTATATAAGCAAGCCAGAAGCTTATGCAATCAAGTGAGTATACTGAGTAATTTTTCAAAGGTGATCTAATATAGGAGTGGGAGGTATTTTGCTGCGGAAGTCTATTTGTCAAAATATACATAGCAATCAAGGGAAATATTTGCAAAAAAAAACAATGCATAATCTATAGATTGACATTATGAATGTGGGGCATAGAAAAAGAATATAATTGTTATAAAGTAAACATTTCAGGGAAAATTGTATTTTATTTAAAGGGAGTTTTGCATATAACGTACGCTATATACTGCCAATGCTTTTGCACCATCATTTAATATTGAAATTTTGGAATAAAACAATAACGATGTGAGCTATCACCAAGCTTATGATGGAGCTATAACTATTTCTGGCGAGAAAACGCATCGTCAGACTGCGTTAAATTTTGATAGTTCCAGGGCAGATATTAGCAGGCTCAGCTGGGTAACCCAATTAGCGCTGGGATGGGAAGATGGGATGGATGGATGGCTAATGGATGGGCCCCTAATTGATCTCTCCTTATGTCGTGACGTTTCCGGTCAAGGCTGTCGTCAAATAGCTTGGATTAATTAGTTTCACAATAGAGGCAAAAAATAAAAGCAATCGTCTCCTCTTACTTTACTAACTTTATCCGGCTCCCGATCCATGAAGGGTCTCTGCCTGAGATATTGCGGTCTTCCATCGGTTGCGGTCCCTCGCATGCTCCTTCCAGTCGTCGAGACCAAGCGCTCTTGCGCCTGTGACCGCCTGGTCCCTATAGCGGAGGTTCGGTCTTCCTGGTCGTCTCGAACCTGGGGGCTTGGATTCGAAGATTTTCTTTTCTGGAGCGTTGTTGTCCATTCGCTCGATGTGGCCGAGCCAGTGTAGTCGACGTGTTTTGGCTCTTTGGACTACATCCACATCTTGGTACAGCTCGTACAGTTCACGATTGAATCTTCCCTCCAATCGCCCTCTTCGCATATAGGACCAAATATCCGCCGAAGAATTTTTCTCTCGAAAGTGCCCAGTATCAATTCCCCTTTTTTACTTTTCGTCCAGCACTCGGCGCCGTAGAGTAGAACTGGTAAAATTAGCGTTTTGTATAGCGTGCACTTTGTCTTTCGAGAAAGGAGTTTTGAACCCATTTGTTTGGCCAAACCGAAGTAGCAGCGGTTCGCTAGGGTAATTCTTCGTCGGATTTCCACTAAGGTGTCGTTCGTGGAATTGATGTTTGTTCCGAGGTAGGTGAACTCCTTGACTACCTTGAAATTACTGCTACCAACAGTGACGTTTTGTTCTAGGCGATGGACAGATGATGCTTTCTTTGTTGATAGCATATACTTTGTTTTGTCCTCATTCACTTCAAGACCAACGCGTTTCGCCTGTTCATCAATAGCTGTGAATGCTTCAAGTACAGCTCTCTTGGAACGGCCGATGATGTCGATGTCATCCGCATAGCCAAGCAGTTGAGAAGACCTGTTAAAGATAGTGCCTTCCATGTTAAGACCACTCTTGCGCACTATCTGCTCTAGGACTAGGTTGAAGAAATCACATGATAGCGCATCTCCTTGTCTGAACCCTGTACACGTCTGGAATAACTCGGATGAGCTGTTACCCATTTGCACGTTGCACCGCGTATTTTGTAACGTCATGCGGCATAGCTGGATCAGTTTTTTCGGGATCCCGAGTTCCGACATCGCCAATAGAAGCTCTTGGCGACTTATGCTATCATATGCGGCTTTGAAGTCGATGAATAGGTGGTGGGTCTCGACTTGAAATGCGTTGGTCTTTTCCAGGATTTGCCTCAATGTGAAGATTTGGTCTATCGTTGATCTGCCTGGCCTGAAGCCACACTGGTACGTGCCGATCATGGTGTTGCAGAAAGGTCTTAGACGCTCACATAGTACGTTGGATAGGATCTTGTAAGCAACATTAAGCAGGGATATGCCTCTGTAGTTCTTGCAGGACATAGGATCGCTTTTTTTGTAGATTGGGCATATGGAGCTATTTGACCAGTCGTCGGGCATACTTTCCTCCTCCCAAACTTGGTTGATGAGCTGGTGCATGCACCCTACCAGAACATCTCCTCCATACTTGAAGAGTTCCGCTGGTAGGCCATTCGAGCCAGCGGATTTGTTGTGCTTAAGCTTGTGGATGGCTTTCTTAACCTCTTCAGTACTGGGTGCTGGGACTGGATCTTCACTGACTGGTTTAATGCTTCTTTGTTCCCCTGTCGCCTCCTCTACATAATGCCCACTAAGCAGCTGCTGGAAATGCTGCTTAAACACGTCTACAATTCCCTGTGCTTCGGTGACTAGGTTCCCTTCGCTATTTCGAAGAGCTATAACCAGATGCCAGTTGCTTGGCTGTTTTGTAGAACCGGCGAGTGTTGGTGGCGGTGTTGGACTCTTCGAGATACTTGAGCTGAGAGGCTGCGGATGCTCTTTTCTTTCTACGCAGGGTTTTTTTCTCTTTCCTTCTCTTTTCACGGTACTCCTCTCTTGCTGCTCTTGTTTTCCGTTGCAGCACTTGCATTCGTACATTTTCCGGCTCCTGCTTCAATACCGCGCATTCATCATCATACCACGGGTTCTTTTTTCTGGGTGGTTGATAGCCTATGGTGGTCTCGGCTGTCTCCTTAATAATGTCGCGATACTTACAAGAAAGTGGTCAGAGTCCACGTTTGCACCTCGGAAAGTTCGCACGTCCAAGATGTTCGATGCGTACCTTGCGCCAATTAGCACGTGGTCGATTTGGTTGGCAGTTCGATCATCTGGAGATCGCCAGGTTGCTGTGTGTATCCTTCGCCCGGGGAACCTAGTGCTACTTATCACCGTATTACAAGCTGCAGCAAAGTCGATTAGTCGGAAGCCGTTGTCTGTTGTCGTTTCGTGGAGGCTGTGCTTTCCAACTAATCCGCCAAAGATGTTTTCCTTTCCAACTTTAGCATTGAAGTCTCCGAGCACGACTTTGACATCGTATTCCGGACAGGCTCCGTAGGCTCCGTCCAGGAGGTCGTAAAACTCTTCCTTGTTAGACTCCTCAGCTTCATCGGTAGGGGCGTGTGCACATATTAGGCTGATGTTTTGGAAGGTAGCTTTGATGCGGATCACAGCCAGGCGATCGCTTATCGGCTTAAAATCGATGACTATTGATCTGAGTCGATTTCCCACGACGAATCCGCATCCTAGCATGTGCAGTCTTTGGTGACAGCTGTAATAAATGTCGCAATCTTTTCTTTTCGTTATACCTGATCCTATCCATCGTATCTCCTGGATCGCGGTAATGTCTGCCTTGTACCGCGAGAGGATAGATTCAAGTTTTTGAGTAGCACCTGGTGTGTAGAGTGTCCTTACATTTCAGGTGCATAGGTACTCGTAGATCATAGCCCATTTTCGTTCCGGGTCTGGTTGCCATTTGAGGGGGGTCGTTATCCGAGACTTCCCGCGTCTCTCTCATAACAATTGTTGTTTTTACTGTGGTCGGGTCGTTAGCCCAACGCATTAACCTCCAATCTGTAGGGCCATAGGTTTAATGTTGCAATTCTTTCCTTGATCAACATTCGCACTTACAAGTTTAGCAAGTCCTGGCATAAAGCCAAGACCAGTATCCGGCGGCTACCAACTTGGAGGTATTGTAAGCACTTGATGTGTAGGAAAAGATACAGCTCGAGGCCCCCAGTTCCTACAACATCCAACCACAAGCGCTCTTGCGTCTGTAACTGCCTGGTTCCTATAGTGAAGGTTCGGTATTCCTGGTCGTCTCGAAACTGGGGACTGGGATTCGAAGATTTTCTTGGCTGGAGCGTTGCTGCCTATTCGCTGGATGTGGCCGAGCTAGTGTAGTCGTGTTTTGGTTGTTTGGACTGCATCCACATCTTGATACAGATCGTACAATTCACGATTGAATCTTTTCTTCCAATCGCCCTCTTCGTATATTGGACCAAACACCACCGAAGGATTTTTCTCTCGAAAGTGCCCAGTATCAATTCCCCTTTTTTACTAATCGTCCAGCACTCGGCGCCGCGCCGTAGCGTTGAACTGGTAAAATTAGCGCTGTGTCTTTCGAGAAAGGCGTTTTGAACCCATTTGTTTGACCAAACCGAAGTAGCAGCGGTTTGCTGGGGTAATTCTTCGTCGGATTTCCACTAAGGTGTCGTTCTTGGAATTGATGTTTGTTCCGAGGTAGGTGAACTCCTTAAATGAATACCTTGAAATTACTGCTACGTTTCGTCCTAGGTTTTGTTTGTTGATAGTATATACTTTGTTTTGTCCTCATTTACTTAAAGTTTCAAGACCAACACGTTTCCCCTGTTCATCAATAACTGTGAATGCTCGAGTACAGCTCGTTTGGAGCAGCCGAGGATGTCGCTGTTGTCCGCATAGCCAAGCAGTTGAAGATAGTGCCTACCATGTTAACACCAGTCTTGGGCACTATCTGCTCCAGAATAAGGTTGAAGAAATCACATGATAGCGCAAGTCCTTGTCTGAACCCTGTACACGTCTGGAATACATCATGAGCTGATATCCATTGGCACGTTGCACCACGTATTTTGTAAATTCATGCAGCATAGCTGGATCAGTTTTTTGCGGCATCCCAAGTTCCGACATCGCCAACAGAAACTCTTGGTGACTTATGCTATCATAGGCGGCTTTGAAGTCGATGAATAGATGGTGGGTCTTGACTTGAAATTCGTTGGCCTTTTCCGGGATTTGCCTCAATGTGAAGATTTGGTCTATCGTTGATCTGCCTGGCCTGAAGCTACACTGGTACTTGTTGATTATAGTGTTGCAGAAAGGTTGCAGACCTTCACATAGTCCCATAGTATCCATCATCTTCAATGACAGCTATATATTCATAAATCCCTTAGAAATAGAAAACTATAAGATTCGTTTTTATTTCAAAGAAAGGTGCTATAGGAACATCGTCACCAACTACTGGCTGATACCCTTCCTCAACAACCCAAGTTAACTCTTGGAAGAGCTCGTTGTGAAGAAAGTCGGGAAGTTATGCGGCGAAATCAACATCTTGCCAGACATTTAGTTTGGTTTTAGGTAAAAAATTCCAAAATTTTCATCACGATATCACCATAGCTTAAACAACCATCGACAACACTTTGAAATATCCATACGCTCATACTACTTTCAGCATTAAGACAACCAAACTCGACGGAACTGCACTTCAGCGGAATTGCACTGCAACTGAACTCCAAGATATTATTTGAACGGAATTTCAGGCCGCGGCATAGTTGGTCAGACTATCAACTTTGCCGCATGGTGCATGCCGTGCTGTCAAGTTCAATTGTCGCTAAGTGCGATATATCTCATAGAATTTCATACAAACAATATTTTTAAGTTCAGTTCCGCTGAAGTGCAGTTCCGTCGAGTGCGGTCTTAGCTTTAATCAAAAATATAAACCGATGAATGAGCTGCGGAGGGAATCAGACTCAATTTTGACGTTTTTAATATGAGCCAAATGTCAAATTTGAATCAAATTCCCTCCGCAGGTCACTCGTCGGATTCTATAAACAGGGTGATATTTTCTTTCTACTTTCTCACAGGAACTTCTTCAAGCAACTGGAGATCTACAATTCGACACTGAAGAGCATCAGAGTTGGATTTGCCACAGATTCGAAACTTGAACCGCTTCTCTACAACATCATGAATTGATGAATACTTACTAACCATAAATGCGAAAACCTTCTCTTTGCAGATTGACTTGCTCCATGTGCTCCCATATTACTCATCGTCATCTTCATAGATGACTGTCTGAGAAGTTGAGGCCAATATCCACAAACCGAGTGAGTATTACACAAAAATGGCTCAACTCATCCAAATCGAAGCTGATTTGCTGCAGATGATGTATCGCCCAGCTGAAAGCTTCAGAAGCATCATCTCATCCTATTACTCTAAAATGGAACCAGATTACCCACCTAAAGCAGGTATACCTGTAGAGGTCAACTTTAACGAGCTGATTCAACCCACACTTATGGGTTGTCCTCAAAAATACCAACATTGCGTTTTTCGTTGCCTCAACCCACTGATGGAATAGAGACCTTTGCTAAGCAAGCACACGAAAGCTCTAATCAAAAAACAACTCCTGAGACACAGCATCATTTACCAGTTTCAAGCTTTGAAGGAACTGCCAATATTTAAGAGAAAAATCCTGGGGATCTGCACTGGGGTTTGCTTCCATCGTCGGCGGTGTAAGCACTTCAAGAATGAGTTGTCTTTTAGACAAATGTAATTTCACATTATTAATTTTTATCTTGGAGATCTGAGGAAGGAATGGCAACAAAACTGAGGTTTTTGTTATTTAAGGACTTGAATTTACAGTGTTACATTGGTGCCTTGTGGCATAATAGCTAGTGTGTTGGACTGTCACCCCAAGGTCTGGGATCCATTCCCAGCCACTCCCACCTTAAAAAAAACTGAAGGTAGGTACTGCCTCTGGCGAGGAACTGACAAATCCTCCAAGAGAACCTATCTGCTGCCTTGTCATGAAGATGCTATGACAAGGCAGTAGATAGGTTCTTTTGGCTTCTCATCTTAGTCGTTCTGACTCGGCAAAAAATTGTAGGTTCCCTCTATTCCAGCCAGAAAAATGCACACCGGAATGGTTGAGAGTTGTAAGTCACTAAGCCCTGGTTTTCTACAGTTTGATCTCAGAATCCAAGTTTGATGAGACATAAGTCTAACATGACAAGCAAACTGAGAAACTAATGTCCCACAAAAGTGACCTATGGCTTTATGAAACTTGTGCTGAAAATTACACCATATCTTACTATTATAAATAAAGTCAAGAATAACTTAAGTCGATGTAACAACCCAGACCGGGGTCAACTTTTTAATACCTTTGGGTCGAAATTTTGAATTGCTTTGGTTTGTAGCTAAGTCCAGGTAGCTTAAGACCTGTCACCAAGGAGATGTAATTGTAAAATATTTTATAAGCCTATCTGCTAGCACAATTAACGAAAGCTTAATAAAACCCTAGTGCTGGCTCTCAAACCTAACTAAAATTTACCAAACACAAACTCGGTATACACTACACACTCTTAAACTCCTGTCCATTCTATACCATTCAAAATAAAATGTCATTTCCGTATTTTGGTAACTGACTCGCCTCGACGAACGATACTAAAGGAACACTGCCTGTTGAACCGAACCACCCGACAAACATTTTACATTATTACGATCTAACTGCACACAGTGAGTAATAAATAAATTCTGGAATTAACTCGTCGTATATTTTCATTACAGCCGACACAGAAAGCCATGTTTTATTTCGTCACAAGTGCGCGTACCTTATTACAAAAAGAAAAAAACAAAATGTCTCTCTAATCCTTTTGGCCGGCTACAAGTTTTGTGTTTGTGTTTGCGTGCGCCTTGTGAAAGAAATATACATTTTGTTTGTTTGTCCCAGAGAAGTTCCTCGATAACTTAAGGTGCGATTGCTACTTCATGCTTTGCTTAAAAATGAACAGACAAAAACGGACGGACATTGTGTGATCCTTGCGCACCTCATACACTGTCTTGAGCTATAATTTAATGCACTGGTGAAATTATTGTTTAAGATTCACAACCTACACCGACACCGACACACACGGGCTTGTGGACTTGTCATGATGTCTTTGGGATCTTTTTGAGCAATAATTTGTGTCCGGTAGAAAGAAGGTGCATTCCTTGGCAATCCGGGAGTTGATTGCAAAATATGTGCAATGTTCGAGCTCTGAGATATCTTGTGTATTTTGTGTGTCTGTTTGTAGAAATGTCGGTAACTGGCTTTGACTATGCTCTTAGACAAGTTAAATGAAGTTTTCTTTATGATATTTGTCCTTAATATTTTTTTTTTTAAATAAACATCTATGTTTTGTTGGACTGTGTTTTAAAATTGATATTAAGAACTTGATGAATCTACGTGCACACACTGCACATTCCATATATAATATGATCCACGAACCATACAAACAGCTTGCTCTCTTCACTTTTCATTTAGAATTTGATATGTAGGTGTATAGCCTATCCGATTGGCAATTCGGAAGACCAATTTTAAAGTGTTTCTGGTTTTTGATTCGGAAATCAATTTGTGTATTTTATCCAGCCAGGTGGCAGCAAAAGAATTCCTAAGATGCAATCAACGTAGGTGTCTTTAGTTTCAGTTAGTCTGAAATGCTTGGTGAACACCTTACGTGAGCGGTGAGCTTCTCTAACATACTTACAGCTGAGATCTATATGGATTTCAGGACGAGTCAGTGTTCTGAAAAAGAAATGATGGTGGCGGATAAACCTTATGTGGACCTATGTGTGCTAACAAGGTGACTTACTTTCTTACCTAAGGTGGCACTACAGTCCGGGGTGGATCAGAGCCTCAACCAACAAGCTTCCTCCAGCCGGCTTGGAGTATAGCTAGCTGTTTCCAGTTTTGCATGCCAAATTAGTTGAGGCCCTCTTCCAATTGAGTGTGCCACCTGTTACACTGTTCTCCTCTACTGCGCCATCCCACGGGGTTGGAATCAAAGACTCCGGGTCGGAGCAATGATATCGCTTCAGGTGACCCAGGCACCTTAGTCGTTGGTTTTTCACTTTCGTGGCAAGGTTAGTGTTGCTATAGAGCCCGTACATTTTGTTGTTATATTTTCTTCTTGCAGGTGGGACCAAAAAATCACTCTTGATAGCGTATACTTGATCTTGCCTTCATTCACCGTTAAACCCATCTTCTTGGCTTCCTTCTCAATACTTACGAAAGCACCGTCACTGGCATTACGCTTTGCTCGTCCCATTATGTCAATATCGTTGGCGTAAGCAAGTTATTAGACGGACTTTTGAAAGAATGTATCTCTGGTGTTGACGTGAGATTTTTGCACTATTCTTTCAAGCACGATGTTGAAGGAGCCACATGACAGCCTTGCCTGAAATCTTCTTGACATCAAAGGTATCACGATGTCTCCCTGATCGTTCTTGCAGGCTTCAGTTCGAGTCTTATAACCTTGGGAGGTTTTTTTTGCCTTTAGGTACATTTTTCGAACTTCACTCCTGCAAAAGCCATCTATTTCCTCCATCGTGCGCTTCTCATGCTTCTACCTTTTCCACCTGAGAAGACGTTGTTCCTTTCTCCTCGCGAGTAGCTCTGGTCCTTCCATACTGCACGCTGCTTTGTATGCTTGTCAAACAGGCTGCATGTACTTGCTGGCATTCTTTGTCGAACCAGTGGTTTCGCTGTGGTGGTCGTGCGAGGCCCAGCACTTGAAAGGTGGCATCTCTGATGGCTTTTTTCTGGTTCTCGATACTTGCAGTTGGTGGCATAGGACTATTTAAGAGGGCGCGAGTGACTCGATCGCAAAAGGACCTGGTGATATCTTGCGACTGTAGCCGTCCGACGTCGAACTTCCTCACAATATTTCCTTGTTTTGGCTACAACGAGGTCAACGAGTCAACGTTTGCTCCTCGGAACGTTCTTAAATACTTAACTTACCTCAGATGGCACTTACAGTCCAGGGTGGACTACGACCTCAACCAACCAGCCCCTTCAGCCAGTTCGGTCGCTAGCTAGCTGCCTCCAGTACGCACTCCAAGTTGGTTGAGGTCGTTCGCCACTTATGTGCGCCACCTAAGGTGGAGTCTTCCTCTGCTGCCTAGACCATCAGGGGTGAATCCGAAGACTCGACGGGCTTGTGCATCGGTGTCCATACGCTCTACGTGTCCCAGCCATCTCAGCCGTGGTATCTTCAGCTTTTTGACCAGGTCAAAATCGCTGGAGAGCCCGTAAGGCTGGCAGTTAAATCTTCTTCTCCATACTCCATCGAATCGATACATACTGGACCCAAGATCACCCGAAAAAATTTCCTTTCAAAGCACCCAAGCAGATTCTCATCCGTTTTTGACATGGTCCATGCTTCTGCCCCATACAGGAGGACCAAGATGATGAGGGTCTTATATAAAGTCTCCTTGGTTCTTTGAGAGAGGGCTTTACTTCTCAAATGCCTTCTTAGCCCGAAGAAACAGTGGTTGGCAAGAGTAATCCTTCGTTTGATTTCTGCACTGATGCCATTTTGCGATGTAATAGTGGAGCCCAGGTAGACAAAGTCCTTGACGACTTCGAAGTTGTACCTATCTATCGTGACGTTTTGCCCGAGTCGACGATGTTGAGATTCCTTTCTCGATGATAGCATATACTTTGTCTTGTCCTCATTTAAAGTCAAATCCATTTTTGCCACCTCCGATTCAATACTTGCAAACGCGGTAGTTACAGCTCTCTTCGTTCTCCCAATGATGTCAATATCATCTGCATAAGCAAATAGTTGAAATGACTTTCGAAAAATCGTACCTCTGTTGTTGACTTGCGAGTTGCGTACAATTGCTTCAAGAACGATGTTGAACAGGTTGCTTGATAACGCGTCACCTTGCCTCAAACCTTTCTTGACATCAAAGGATTCGGTGGTGTTCTTACCAATCTTGACGGAGCAGCGAGATTTCTCCATCGTCATCCTGCATAAGCGGACGAGTTTGGCAGGGATGCCGAGATGCGACATGGCTCTGTATAGTTCTTCTCTATCTACACTATCATATGCGACTTTGAAATCAATAAAGAGGTGGTGTGTATCGATTTGAAACTCCTGGGTTTTTTCCAAGAACTGTCGGAGTGTGATCGACGGTTGATTTGCCAGCCCTAAAACCACACTGGGGCCGATCAGATCGTTGACAAACGGTTCGTTCGGACATCCTTAATACTGGAGGAGTGCTTTGTGTCTGTCGCAATGTGGTCAATCTGGTTGGCGGTTGATTGACCAGGAATTCACCATATGCCATTGTGTATATCGAGATGAGGGAACTGCGTACTAGCTACCACGACGTTTCACCCTGCAGCAAAGTCGATTAATCTGAGTCCGTTATCGGAGGTGGTGTCGTACAGGCAATATCTTCCGATTATGACACCAAAAACGTCTTCGCTTCCTAGTTTTTTTCTGCATATGCCTTGTCCAGGAGCTCGTAGAACTCGTCCTTGGCGTCACCATCTTTCTTCTCTGTGAGGGCATGCACGCATATGAGGATGATGTTGGCGAATTGAGCCTTGATGCGAATTGTCGTGAGGTGTTCGTTGACATAGTTGAAACTCAGGAATTCTTGCCTAAGCCTCTAACGACGAGTCCACATCCAAAAAGACGCTGCCCTTGCGATCGGTAATAGTCACCGTAGTAGATGTAGCAGTCTTTCAGTTTTCTTTTGCCCGGCCCATCCCCTCGCACGTCTTGGATGGTTTTGATGTCTGCTCTGAAGCAGTCTAGGGCTTCTGCTAATTGTTCCGGCTGCTATAGAGGTCTATAGTCTGATAGTTCCATGGGAAGATACGAAGTTCCTTTTCCTTATTTTGGTTGCAAGGTTCGTCAACAGC
The DNA here is from genome assembly GCA_963921185.1 of Dasysyrphus tricinctus. Classification (NCBI taxonomy): domain Eukaryota; kingdom Metazoa; phylum Arthropoda; class Insecta; order Diptera; family Syrphidae; genus Dasysyrphus; species Dasysyrphus tricinctus. Next base: position 200,969,698 of record OY992531.1, read on the forward strand.
CGTAGAAGTCACCCAGATGACACGAACCCAAACCTGGAGGATAAGACCTTAAGAATGTGTGGAGCCGGTTTAACATCTCCTTATAGGCTTGATCTCCGAACTCCGAATATGCGGTAAAAGCCCGCCTACGGAAACACACCTCCCCCTCTCATTTGCTGCCACCAACAACCGGAACCGTCCACATGGATTGAAACCCCATATCCAATTGAGGCACTAGGAAAAACCGATGTCCTCCACGGGGAGGTGAGAGTAGGAGTTGATAGACAGAGGTGGATTTAACAAAAAAAAAATTGGACGCTAGTGTCTTCTTGAATGCAAAATGTCTAATCTTTGGACATCAGACAAGTTAAGTTATTGCCTTTCTAAAAAAAAAGACCTAATATGCCTTGACATAACCTACGGGGCCTGCCCGAGTAAGCTGTCAAAATTGTGCTTGGAGATCTTAATGCCAAAATTGAAAGGAAGACAACTTCGGCGGAAAAGCGGCTAGTGATATTAATAAAATATACCATCTCCTTGGTACCATTATAACCGGTGCTACTGTTTAACAGTCGGTGTGCAAGTAGTATCTGTAAGCCTATATAATGTTGAGTCACGGGGCTTCCTAAATTCAACCAAATTTCAAACGGAAGCATTCTAGTTGACCTGTTTTAAAATACAAGTTCATAAGGCCAAATTAAAAACGTGTCCTCTTGCTATTTCTTCAAATCAATGTGTCTAGTTCCAGTTCTTATTTAAACTTATACGCCTACGCTACTGTTTTGAAGTGAAATATCTAAAATACTGGTAATAAACATACCTCAAGCTCTCAATCTTCTCATAGATTGTTGTAAATACATTTCCTGATTGAGTTACTCTACCACTCCCAAGTATGTATAAACCTCTCCATCTGCTACAATAAAAAAAAGTTACATTTCACACTGAATAGACACCCAATAAAACATGACCCAATCGTGCAGTGTCATCGCTAGGACAAAAGCCGTCTCAAATGCCACAACTATCCAATTCGAACCATACGCGCAATTTCATACTCTAACCTACAACGAAAGTATAGGTCCGCAGCATCAGAAAGGCCATACAATTCAACCTGATGCCTAGATGATTGGCAACCATATCCAATAGGACACATCTCTCCCAAAAGGCCCACAACACACACCACACAACCAACCAATATTTCTGTGCACCAACCAGCACAGCATCACCGATCATGAAAACACCTGAATTTGCTCCGACACTTAACTCATTCTTATCAAGATTCCCCTGTGTGAGAGACTTCAATTGAACTTACGATGATGACGGCTCTGCTTGGTGTGGCGATGGCGATGGCGTGGTGCGGTGTGGTTTGGTATGCTGGACGGGTTGCGAGGCGGTTTGTATACGGAACGCCATGGTGTCAGAAACACCACAGCCGCCAGCTTCGGGCACAATAAAAACACATGTCTACGTCCATAATAGTTTCACTCAAAGGCGCTATTCTTGCCCGATGCATGTGAAGGATCATAGAAAACCAGCCTCCTGCTGCATCGAGATCTATCCAACCCGTTAAATAGAAGAAACAACAACAACAAAACGCTGCAAAATTATGAATGTACCGCAATAAGCAATTGGAAAAAAGAAAATGGCTCAATCAATAACACTCCTGTTAAAAGGTGTGAGCCACATGCAGAGAGAAATGGCTGCCCGTGTGACGTCTACGATGGCGGCACAGTGAGGTGAGTTTTGGTACCATGTGGCCATTGCGCAATGACACATACGAACTATACAATATCAGCGGCTTCAATAGAAACTCGTTGCAGTGGTGATTCCCTTGGCTTAGCCATTTAATTGATCACTTTAGGGGCTTTATTTGGAATTGCTTAGGTTCTGTTCGTTATCGTTGACAGTTGTTGTTCTTTTCCGCTCACATGAATTCTCTCATGCAGAGGTTCTATCCTTTCCGATATAAATCATCGATCATGGCAAAAACTGGCCTTTTTGCATTCTGGTGCACAGGTGAATGTAATCACTGACAGTAATTCCCACAGCATGCCATAAATCATAATAAAATCCAAATGAAAATTCTAACTATCAGTGAGGAGGAGAGGACGAATTTGTGGCTCGGCAGGGTATTGTGGAGTGGTGAAAAATTATGCATTCTCAGGAGGCCCAGCAATTCATTGACCACTCTTTGTAGGGGACAGGCATTAATAATATTTCATCTATCGGTAGAGAGCCTCAGCAAGGTCAGTGTATTTATACTTGCCCGCATCTCAAAGACGCAGATCTCAAGTCTAATGATGTTTTAGACCAGACGAAGTCAAGTTGAACGATCATTTTTCACATCAGCCAGCATCGTTGTCGTCGTTAGTCAACTATCGTCGGCGGCGGTGGTGGCGGCGGCGTCGTCGGTCGTCGTTTGATGGTTCGCTAACACATCTTAAAATTCTGTGCGGGCCCAGCAATCAAATTTGATTCTGAAACAGTGAAACTTGAGTTTCTTAATTGCAGTTTTTGACAGTTCGATGCGTTAGCTAGCTGGATACAAAAAGTTATCCTCAATCTCATATGGATTTAATTATTAATGGTCGAAACAAAGCTACCAATATTCGCAGATAGATGACGCTTTTACATTTTACTGTAAATTACATCTGTCAGGGAAAACTATAAATGTACATTTGTTTGAGTCGGTTTTAATGATTGGTGGCTCGCGGAGAGATACATTGGGTCTTATGGTATAGGTTCATGTATCCGGGTGATGTATGGTTTGAATTGACATCTTTAGGAGGGAAAACCAGCACCAAAACCAATTAGCTGATGTTAATGAATGCGGTCGGTGGTTCTGCACGCTTGCGGAAGTGTATATCTTTCTATAGGAAATATTTCAGCGGCAAATGTGATTTACCGTGTAAGGAGGAGCCTTATTACAGATGATCTATAGGTAATGCATATACATAATAAATTATTGAAATTGAATGAAAGTTATTATTAATGTTATTTGGATTATGTTTCCAGCAAAATTGAAGGGAGTTGATATTCATTTGTGCAAGGGATATTAAATTGTTCATCTCGGAAGACTGAGATAAACAATTTGGTTGAATAGCATCAAACATTCATTCCCGAGCGCACCTTACTCTTAAGTAAAACTGACATTAGGTGAAATAGGAATGCCAAAAAGAGATGGATGATAATTAAATTATAGGTGTGTTCCCCTTTTTTCGGTACGGAAAGCTACTTTTCGTTGAGTTTAGACATTAGCTTCAGTGCCCTTCTGACTATTATAGTTCTACCTTAAAGGTAGAACTAGAATAGGCGGAAGCTGTCGGAAGCTTATGTCAAAACCGACCGAAAAGTAGCTTCCCGAAACGTCAATTTCATAAGTGGGCCATAATGCACTTAAGTGGTTGGAAGTGAACAAAAAATAAATAATTGTTTATTCAATGTTTATTTTCTCATTATACTTATTCACAGCGCAGAGTGATAGCTTTTAATTATTTATTTTGCAAAACCACTAAAATTCTATGTGATATAAATTAATTAAAAGAAAATTGTTTTGACTTCTCTCATTCATTCATCAAACAAAAAAAAAAAGTTGAAAAATTTGCACCAAGCGCCAAGTTCTTGTTAGTTTGCTTCCACCATTTTGATTTTGCATTCGCCCACTTACGAAAGAGCGGTCGTTGAGCGCTCTCACTTCCGACGGCAAAAGTTAACGAAAACTAAACGAAAAGTTCCACTTCGCAATTATGTGCGCGTCATATAAATTTCTTGTTTTCGCTCGGTTTCGTACGACCACTTAAGTTGGCTTCCGACTATTCTAGTTCTACCTTAAGTCAGAGCTAGCTCGGAGTACGCTCCATGACGGTGTTCACATTGGACCGACTCCTCCGATTTATTTTGACATTCATCCAACTTCTTTTGTTCAGACACAAACTAATGTGAACACCAACAGACTCACTTTGAAGTTGAGAAGTCGTTTAAAGAAAAAACAAATCTCAGCTCGTTGAGGAATTGATTAGTTCTTCTTCATTCCAAATCTTTAATCTCATTTATTTAAAATATTTTCAAATGAAATGAAATTGAATTGTGTAGTATTTGTTTGCAAAAGAAAAAGTACAGAGAGAGAAAGCAGTTGTCACAAAAGAAAACGCCAAATAAAAATCCATAGATTTTCAAAAAAATTTAAATATTCTGCCTGTCCTTCTTGTGAGATAAAGTACAGAGACGTCAAAAAAAGTCGGAAGTTCAGTCCAATGTGAACTCCGTCCATGAGTTCAGAATAAAGTGCTCTTTCACACGAGGAAACTGAGTTGCCAGAAACTTTTAGTTCCTGAGTGAGAAGGGCAGGAGGAAGGAGGGGCGAACAGAATTTCCCCGATCGAGGATTTGAGGAGATTTTTTGACATTTCCTTTCACATCTAGGTTTAGGTGTGTGCAACCAGTAGACTTTCAAAGGAAATTTCAAAAATTGCCGGGAGATTTGTTTCCTCGTATGAAAGATACAAGAGATTTTTAAGGAGATTAAAAGAAAACGTTAAAAAAATCTCCAGCAACTTGTTTCTCCGTGTTAAAGGGGACAAATACATCGAGTGAATGGAGCAAAAAGCTAAGCGCAGCCAACTTCACTCTTTTTTCACTCATTTTAAACGGGTGCGTTCAACACATTAATTTCAGTTGATAATTTTGTTTTTTTCGAGTTTTTGACTGGCCAGCTGTCAGATGAAAATTATAAGCTATTACTTCATTTTGGTGAGTTGAACGTATCGCAACCGTATGACAGTTCAGTGCTCAGATGTGCTTCGAAATTATATCGGAGAGCTCTGATCATACTCTGCTCAGAGCTAACTCCGAAAGCTCGAGCTCTACTCCATGCTCTGCTCAGAGCTTAAACATAAAAACGCCTATTGTAATGAAACTTTCAATTAATGGGGGTTTATTTTTGATCTGGATCTGTCAAAAAGCAGATTTTTACAATTTTTGATTTCCATTGGTTGAAAAAATTGATTTATTTTTTGCTTTAAAATTAATTTTCCAGATCTTAATTTTTTGGCAGTTTTGGCAGTGTAGGAGCGCTTATAGTACACCTACAGACCTTTTGATGTGTGGGGAGCAATATGCTAAAACAAAACATACAGATAAACATATACGCTCGTCGTTGATCTTTTGTGTGTTTGTTAATTAGCATTCAATAACGACTCGACTCGACAGAGCTTTCCGTAGGAGAAACTTCCCATAACTACCATTTCTTAAGCTTTTATTTTGACATTTAGCACAAAAGCTAGTTAACAAAAGCTCTCCGTAGGTTGGCTTGTATCACGTTCAATCCGGACGATGGCGCTTCTTCATTCGAAAGTTATTATAGTTAATTCGAGACTCGTTATAGAACAATGGTTCAAGAAGCATTATATTTAAAATATTTTACAAAATATTAATGTCAAACAGTCAAATCAAATCATAACTCCATTTTTATAGCTAGTAAAAATGTAAACACTTTTTCAGAAATCGATTTTCCGATTTAGATTTAACTTATTTCTGAACTGTTCAAAGCACTCACATTTTCTAACTTGATTATTCTTAAAGGCCAAGAAAATAAAACTTAGGGCACCATTTACTCCATCAGCCTAAGGGCCAAAAATGTGATAATCGAACATTTTTAAATCATACAAAACGGTTATAGAGTCTTAATTTAAATCAAAGTAAATTTGTGATAGAAAAAATCGTTAAATTCGAACCATTATGAAAAAGGAAACATCAAAAAATTGAAGAAAACCATATTCCCCGCTTTAACTTCTGCACAAACTATCAATGTCAAGTTAATGGTCAAAAACTATCGTCTTTTCAATGTTTCATCGACAATTTTAAAGTAAATTAAAAATGCATTAAGGAAAAAATAAAATAAATCCATTAAAACGCCCACATCATTACTTTTAAACATAGTAATATAACAAACAAAAAAATCAACGGTAAAAACGACAACATCATGGATATTAGAATGCCAAACTTGCATGCAGGGAGCAACAGGTAGATTGTAAAATGTAAATACATTTATCTTTATGGTTTAAACCATAAGATTTGACTGCTAATGACTGTGAACACACTCTAAAACTGCAATGGCAATGGCAATAAACAACAATGTAACGGTTCGTGGGTGGTAAAACAAAACAGCAGAAAATATGAAAAGAAACCGCTGTGCACTGCAATGGTTGAGAATTAATGACTTTTCATTTTAAGCACGTGTGGCTTTGTCATTAATTCATTTCCTATATAAATTTTGTCGATTTTCCTCCCTCTATAATAGTACCTATTTATTTATGTATGTTGGTAGTTTTACAAGAGATACCTTTGAAAGAATTGTCACATCATCGCAAGTGGCAGTATAATCGTAGCACCTACCCCTGAACGAAAAAGTTGTTTATAGGTGACATAAATTGGGACTCGACCTAGAACTCTAGACCTTCAACTTAACAGTCCATTGCAAAACTTTGTTTAATTTTTTTTTTTATCAAAAATGGCGCAATGTAATGTTTGGTTAGAAAGCGACTGCTTACTACTAACTATTAAGGTATTTATAGAAGAACACATAATCCAACAGAAGAAATTAGTAAATCATTTATTTTGACATTGGGCCTTACTAATAATCAAATTTAGTGTTAAGCTTAGAAGAAAATCTCCGGATTTTAGAAAATCCACATACCAATAACGAATTTAATCTCCAGTTTAGTCGTTAGCAATATGTCAAAATTTAATACATGGAAATCCATGTTTAAAGTCGAACTCTAAAAAAAAGTGTTGCCCTAGTGCTGTTTTATGGTATTTAAATTTGTATTTAATACTTAAATCTATTCCCAAGTTATCAGGTTGATTTCAATAGGTACCTATTTTCATGGGTTGGTTTCAATCTTCAGATCTTTGTTTTACAGTGAAAAAGAAGAACTTTATTTAGCCTACTTTATTTATTGTTCTTGTGTTTATGTATTGCAACAGGAACAGATTATTTATTTTTTTCCTAAATATTTAGTACGTCTGGATTTACGTTGAATATGTGCATAATTTTTTGATTCCGTTATATATATTAGCATACCAAATTACGTATTATCTAAAAAGTAATTTTTTGTGTTGAATGGGAAAGGATTTATTTTGAGTTTTTAGAATCCGTTTCATAGTTTTTTATTTATTTAACATTATATAAGTTAATCAAATCTATTTGAATATTTTTAAAGTATATTTTTCAAAATGGTTGTGAATCATGTGGTTTTTCTTAGTAGTCCTTTTTAACTCCTCTATTGCAATAATAGTCTTCCAGTGGCTTCGTTCATTACAATCATGTTTTAGGAGTGTTCTTTACTTCCCGCTGTCATTAAGCAGTGAGAGCACACCTATACACGTAAACATACGTAGTTATTGTTCGGATTACTTGTCAGAGAAATTAATGTTTGAAAAAACGTTTCTCATAAAATAGCATCATTTGTCATTTGAAATTCGTTCGTTTCATATTTTATTGGAATAAAAAAGGATAACATTTCTAAGAAAACCAATGGAAGCAACAGTACTCTGATAACTAAAAAAAATATCTACTAAATTGGCAGGAACAGAAATATCACTGTAGGAATCCCAACAGGAAATAATTTATTTCCATAGCAATTTCCAATATCATACTGGTATGTTCATATGTCATACAACTATGAAGTTTACTCAAAATATGCATGTTCTTGCATTATGGTTATCAGCTATGTACAACAAATTACATACTATAGTACTGAAAAAGTTGCTGTTAAAAAAGAATACGGCAATACTTATCTTCACTCTTTGAACAATACAAAAAAAGTGAAATTCATCTGTCATTTTGTCGAGCTAAGGAAAGTGTATTGAGATTTGAATTCGGTAAACAAGTGAAAAAAACCTAACTAAACTAAATAAAAAGTGTAATATAATTAGTGTAATGAACACTAGCAATACTTTATTAAACAAAACATAAAAAAAAAACACGTGGTGCTACGTTAAATCCTGTAAAAACGCCTATTACAAAGAATGTACAAATATTTCATTTCAAAAGTGAGTTTTGTCTGATATTTCCCCATAAAGTAATGTGAAGTGATGTTTTTTAGGTTATTAAACTATCGTAGAATACTTTTCAACTGATATTTCATGATATTTTGCTTTTATAAATCTAATTTGTTGTAAATAAAAATATACTTCAATCGAGTGATTTAGTTGAGATTGATCTGTCAAATGAGAAACTCTCTTCCAGGAGGGACGGACTCATTTTGTTGGTGATGGCAAGGCGCTTTAGTGTCTGAAGTGCAAAGTTATTTTTAACGTTTGAAATGATTATATTCTTAAAGGTCTTTTTGCTGTCGGCCCTAACTATCATCACAGTTTTGTATTTTCGCAAGAAGTCTTATTTCATTTTAAAAGTATTCTAAGATGATGTATTTACCTAAAGAACTCCACTTCACATAACTTTATGTAGAATATGAGACAAAACTTACTGTGAAATGAAAAATTTGTTCACTACGTATTATAGGTGTTCTTACATTATTTAATGCCGCATGTTGTCTTATACATATATTTTTTTTTAAATAAGTATTGCCTTATTAAGTTTGAATAGCTTTTTTAAAATTTTTCAACGTTATAAAATCTCTATCAGAGCTGTAAAAGACTGCAGTACTTTGGTAATGCAGTCCCTAAAGTCGCAGTTAATTAACTTAACAATTGAATGCAAGTTAATACTAAGCCTGGATACTTTAACTGCAAAATTAACAGTCAGCAGTCAGTACTAATATAATGACTTTGCAGTTAAAAAAAGCAGTTAATTAACTTTAAGTTAATTAACTGCAGTACTTTTTAACTGCTTTCAGTCTTTTAGTCAATTGAAAGTCATCTGTACTGCAACAAATTTGGATTTAGTCAGTAAGTCTTTTAACTGCAGTTAATTAACTGCAAGTCTTTTAACTTATTTTAGGTTTTTAACTTGTTTTTAGTCTTTTAACTTTTATAAGTATTTTAAGTGGAATACTTCAGACTTGTACTTATATGTATAAGTATAGGATAGAATAAAAAAACAATATTCACAAAAATGTTTGCATGATTTATTTTATATAGGTAACGTGTAACAAAATGTAAGTCGTAATATGTGGGTCAAATTCGTGTCATGTTTAGATAGTGTTTAGGGTACTGTCCTGTATTTCAATAGCCTATCCCAGATTTTTATTTAAGAAGTTCAGGACATTCTGTTCTGGGGTGGAATCGGCTAAGGGGATTTGTGAAAGTTGACAGTCACATTACCATAATTTTGCTATTGTGTTGTGACTGTCAACTATCACAAATCACCTTAGCCGATTCAACCCCTGTATTTCACTGTGTTTCCGTAATCGTTCCGTATTTTAATAATTTTATTTTTGAGAAAAATTTTGTTTGAACCAAAGAATATCTGCACAAAAATTGATTTGGTAAATCTCTTACTCTTACAAATTGAATGTATGTTAAGTGGAGCTTGTTTCTGCCAGGTTCAAATGCCCCCACGCAAAGAGTTTTTTTTAATAATGAACATTGTTTGGACGAACGAAGAATCCCATCTACATATGTAAATGTTAAAACTCTTAAAGTAATTTTCATCTTTAAGGCGAAGCAGTGATAAGGCGTATAAGTGATAAGGCGTATAAGAATTTTGCGTCAGATAAACTCAGGGTAGAGAAACAAGTGGCGCTAAAAGTATTAAATGAAGAAAAAAACGAGCTGGCTTACGGTAACGGTCAGCTCGCTTTTTTTTTTAATTTTATACTTTAAGCGTCACTTGTTACTCTACCCTGAGTTTATATGAAACAAAATTCGTATAAGCCTTATAACTGCTTCGTTACAAAAAAAATGCATGTTTAGGAATATAATATTGACTTGCAAAGTTTTGATAGCAAAAAAAAAACACTCAGTAAGGTACTTACCAAAGCTAAAGGGTCATGAGCAGTTTCTTAATAGAAAAAAAAAAAAAAATAATTGAATTGAATTGACATGTTAAAGTATAGTTTTTCATAAGTCAAGAAAAAATCTACATCAACATGCCAGATACATTGCTTTTTACATTAATGTATTATATGTATGTTATTTCTATTTATATGAATGTATGCTAATTACTGAAAACTGAAAAATTGTTGGTTTCATTTTTATTTATTTTCTATTTTGTAACGTTAGGTTTATAATGCTTTCTGCTTTTACAAATGATTAATGAAAACAGTTTCACGAATTCTTATGTATACTTCTTTTGTATCGTTAAGAAATTAACTTTTTTCTCAGGTTTCGCTCAAATAAAAAATGGTCACTATAGTCATGTTGGATGTTGCATGTGGCATATGGCATGTGGCATGTGGCATGTGGCATGTGGCATGTGGCATGTGGCATGTGGCATGTGGCATGTGGCATGTGGCATGTGGCATGTGGCATGTGGCAAGCGGCATGTGGCATGTGGCATGTGGCATGTGGCATGTGGCATGTGGCATGTGGCATGTGGCATGTGGCATGTGGCATGTGGCATGTGGCATGTGGCATGTGGCATGTGGCATGTGGCATGTGGCATGTGGCATGTGGCATGTGGCATGTGGCATGTGGCATGTGGCATGTAGCATATAGCGTGCTTTATGTTAAATCTAAAATGTAAAAAGGTTACGTTTTACATGTTACATGTTGCATGTAAAATGTTGCATCCTGCTTGTTTCATGCGGTATGTATGTATGTATGTGGCATGTTGCATGTAGATTTTTTCTTGAATAGTGACAAACTATACTTTTTATGTCAATTCAATTAATTTAATATTTTTCTATTAAGAAACCGATCATGGCCCTTTAGCTTTTGTAATAAGTACCTTACTGAGTGTTTTTTTGTTATCAAAACCTTGCAAGTCAAAATTATATTCCTAAACATGCATTTTTTTTTTGTAACGAAGCGGTGATAAGGCTTATAAGAATTTTGTTCGATATAAACTCAGGGTAACAAGTGACGCTTAAAGTATTAAATTAAAAAATAAAGTGAGCTGACCGTTACCGTAAGCCAGCTCGTTTTTTTTCTTCTTTTAATACTTTTAGCGCCACTTGTTTCTCTACCTTGAGTTTATCTGAAAAAAATTCTTATACGCCTTATCACTGCTTCGTTACAAAAAAAAGAATGAAATACATAATTTATAGGGTGTTCTGCGTTTTATGCAAATTATTTTTAAGTCAAATAGTCTTGTCTCTTTAGCTGTGTTTTTATATGCATAGCATTATATTAGAATTTATGGAAGACTTAACGATTAAGAACTTTTTGCGTTTAATATACACAATAAAGATATGTATGTATGGCAAGTTTTCAGTAGTTAGGAAATCAGATTTGGTTGTTTGGTTTTAAATTCTATTATCATCTTCATAATATGTTGGTATTTTTGAAATTATGATATGAAATATTTTGTTAAGAACTCAATATTTTAAAATATTTGATGATTTTTGGTTACAGTGTCTTATATAAATTATTTTTAATACTATTTTATTTGTCTTAACAATTTTAAAAAGAATTTGTATGCTTTTTTACATTTTTCAAAACTAATTTGTATGTAAAGGATTTATCTGCCCTTAAGCTTGAAATTTTTACGGAATTTCATCTTAGAGTCAACCTGTTCATGCATTTTATTGATGAAGGTCATATTTGATTGCGACACATTGTAAAACGTTATTTTCAAATGTTTGTAGCAACTAACTTAAGAGGATTAGTTTCTACTATCAATTCAAATTTTAGCTCATCTTGTTCAGTAGTCTGTTGGTAGTGAAAGTGTTGTGATTTTGTGAGTCTTGTTAAGTTGTCTTAAAATCATGGATTTTTCTTCAGATGACTACGATGCTGATCCAAGCTATTCTGATGATATTGAAAGGAAAAAATCTAAAAGACCATATTCGGCCTTGAATGAAATTTACGAAAGAGCTGAAAAAACAAGACGGCTTGAGTCAACTTCATCAGATCTGCCTGCTAATACAGATAGTCCACCGTCGGCAGGACTCTTACCTTCAAGCAGTTCTGCCAGCGAAGACAATACAGATCAAAGAATAATAATTGTGTGTGATCAGGTTTTCAAAATTATAGACGAAGTAAGTAAATCACATTTAGTTCATTTTCATGCTACCATTTGGCGCAAAACTAATAATGCCGTTTTCTTATGGCATTATTTAAGTTAGTATTTGTTAAAAAAAATTGATAAGGTATCCCAGGAGACTGGGCAAAAGTAATACGCTATAGTTACTAGTTAGTCCAGTAAGACATATACATAAGATCATGCATCAGATCCGGTAGTTCCGATTTTCACTGAGTTGTTTATGATGTTGGCCTAGTAAATAATTAAGTTCTCGACCTCGAGCGTTGAACACAACATGGTAAAAAATTAAATAAACCGTGAAATTTTCGCGCCTTATTCAGTAGATAACTATCGATTTTACCTAGAGGTTAATTTTTGATTAAAAAGGTGTTCTACGATTTGAAATCAACTAAATTTTCATGAATTTGAGCCCAGAAATGTCTCTCTAGACCCAAGAGTTTACAGGAGACCGCCTTCCAAAATGTATGAATAGTAAATTTATAAAGCAACAAGTAGTATAATTAACAGTATAATGACAAGTACAGTGTGCTTGACATAAGATGCTTCAAAACGATATTTGAACAGAAAGAAAAAACGCACAAGAAAAATAATAATATTTCTTTTTTGCAAAAGAAAACCATGTACAACAAAAGAGAACATCGAAAATGTTATTGACCATTACAAAACAACAGGAAAATTCTTTCATCATAAAAAATTAACTATAAAAATACAACACCTATAGTCATATTGTGTTTTCACAATGACGCAACAGTCAAACATTTGCAAAAACGATACAAAAATTTACTTTTACTGTTTGGAAATTACATCAAAGTATATCATATGTACGGTGACCATTTTCTTATGGGCTTTTTGCCAGGAGGACAACTTTTCAGTAATGTAAAAAATTATATTAACAAATAATCACATTGGCTTCGGGCTTCTTGCAGCTTATAATTGATAATAGATAGGTTTGGGAAAAAAATTCAACAAACGGTTTTTTAAATCGAAAAAAAATAAAAGAAACTTTACCAAAAATTGTTGAACATTTCTTTCGTATCAATTATCTTGAGAACAAACAAATAATATAGATATTAGGGGAATTTTTTAAATTTGTATGATCTTGTAAATGTAAATTTTGTGGATCTTGTAAAGGGTTTCCAAAGACGAAATTTTTGTTCTGGCACATTTTCCAAAATGGAATTTTGAGACCCCGTGGCCGTTTTTAGTTAAAAAACAGCACAATTCGAAGAAGTTGTCTGGAAAACCAATAAAATTTGCGTCGATATGTGCTCAAAATACTTACAATGTTTTATTTTGGCTTTCTTATCTCATATATATTGGCCGAACATCAATTTAAGAATGCTGTATAGTGTTGAGAAAGCAAGTTTCAACCAATTCGAGCTTTCCATTTAGAAAAAATAATAGAAAACATCTAGAAAATCGATCTGTTTCTTATGAAGATATGTATAAGGTGTAAAGTTGTGTCATGATATTTTGACAAGCAGATTTTAATGCTATTTTCGAAGCAACAGGTTACAAAAGCAAAAACAAATCATTATATCGAAGTTACTGTGACCTTATATAATATTGTTTTTTTCAGACCGCTTTTTTGAATTGAGGTTTTTTAAACTTAAAACGGCTGCGGGGTCTCAAAATTCAATTTAGCCAAATGTCCCATAACAAAAATTACTTCTTTCTAAACCCTTTACAAGATCAACAATACCCATTTTGAATATAAAAAATAAAACAAAATTCCGACACCCTTATGGACATAGTGATAATTGTGTTCTACACACTAGTTCAAGATTAATAAAATTTGTCTCAAAAGTAAACAGTTTTTAAGGAAAAGGGCTACAAGGCAACCCAATCTTTGGTCTTCACTTGATTGCATATTGAAGAGCTAAAAATGTGTTCCAAGATCGAGAATTGGTGAATTTTAGATAATTGGGAGGGGCTGTAGCTCCCGGGGTACCAATGGGAAGTTACTTAGTGTGGGTCACACTCAGCCTCTTTTTTAAAAGTTTTATTTAAAACAAACATAACATAAGGATATAGGTACAACAAGCAAATAAATACTTAATTTTATGATCATATAAATACATGTTTTATTCAAATTTACTTTGTGTTTAATTCTTGTATTTTTCTTCGCAATGTATTTTCTCTAAGATTTCTTAAAGATATTTTAATTGCAATTTGTTATTAACATTGTAGTAATTATGATATCTTTTGATGGCGTTTCCTCATTCTTAGACATCCAAATGCTATTTAGTTTAAAACACTTTACCGTCGTGGCAAGCTTAAAATGATAGAGAAAGCTCTACTGGCTTGAATATATTTTCATACATATGTAAGAAAATTGTTTAAAAAACATTCTTAAAAAAGTACGTATACGTACGAGTGAACTGGAAAAAGCTGTACAATTTCAACCAGACAAAAATCAAGGTTAAAAACTCGGAATCGAAAAAATTTGTATTTCAGCTCACGTCGTTTTTCATTTACAACTAAATATTCATAATAAAATTTATTACAAATGTTATTATTATTTTTTATAGATAAATAAACTTTGTTACAATAACAAAAAATTATATTTTTATATGAAAAATGGTTACAAAGATAAAAAGAAGACATTTGGGAGGACAATTCACTAAAAGGAAGACAAATGACTGTTCTCTTTAAAATAAAATAGAGAGGACACGATACCGAAAAAGAGGACTTTCTTCTCAAAAGCAGGACGGATGGTCACCGTAACCATAGCTACAAAAAAATTTCAAGCGTTTTTTTTGGGGCAAGAATACTTTCCTTTATTCTCTCTAGGGAATCTCCATTTGAAATTCATGAATTTAGCATTACATACTTGTATATAAATTAAAAATTAGGATGTCTCTAAGACGAAGGCTAACAACTAATTAAATATTGCCTCGAGAAATAATAGCTGTGTTTCATTATCTTCTAACGTGATCTGGATCTGGATTAACTTTTAACACTTAATACAAAAACAAAGTAATGAGAAATTTGTTTTTGTATTTTTTTCAGCACGTGCTCAAATTAAATACAGATCCAGATTCCGAATGAAGATAGTTAAACCCCAAATTTGCTTAAGAAAAGCATTTTGTTCAAAATTTGTAACTCGAATATCTCCAAAACATGAGACGCAACAGCTATTCTAAGGGTAGACTCGAATTTAGCGCAAAAATTACGATTTTTTAAGTCGATTTTTTTCCAAAATGCGTAGATTAGTGCCATTTTTCTTTTTAATATTCTATGCTCTTATTAGTTTAAGTAAAATGCTGAAAACAAATGTAAAATTCTTTCTAAGTTTTTGAGAAATTAAAAATAACAAGAGGTACCCTTTCATGTTTCTTGTTTGTTTTGTTATATTGTGATTCAAAACAAGTTGGTACATAATTCATAATTAAACCCTTTCTTTCCTAGGCGCTGTGTTTATTTTATTTATGAAACATACCGGAAAAACTTATATTTTTTTTTCGAAAATGTATTATTAATAATTAAAAAAAAAAATCGGGACATTAGATAAATAAAAACAATTTTGAGCAACGCAATTTTTGATTTTCTAGCTATAGCATTTCCGGTTTTTATAAAGTTTTTGTTCAGGAAAAAAGGATAATTGAACTTTCTTTTGTTTTATTTTACAAAATGAATTTTGTTTGCCTTTTATAGTTAAATAATACAGACTTCAATCGTAAATCAAAAGGGGTGCTTGCAGAATGTGCTTCCTGTCAAGCAAGGATTAAAGGCTCGATTACAATAACGTCCAATTTTAAGCGTCATGTGAAGGCGAGACATCGAGATGCTTATGAAGCGTTTGAAAGAAATAAAACAACTCAAAAAAAAGCTGCAAACGGAACATCAAAGCAAGAAAAGTTTAACAAATTGATAGTGGAAATGATTGCTGAAAATACACTGCCAATATCTTTCGTGGAAAGTGTGGCATTTAAGAAAGTTGTCCACTTTGTGAACCCACATATGAAAGTTTTGAGTCGCCCCACCGCTGTTAAAGTAATTGACCAGTCCTATGCGGCAATGATTAAAAGCATAAATAATATTATATGCAAAAACGAATATTTTTGCACAACAGCGGATGTTTGGTCAACAAAACATCGGAGTTTCTTTGGCTATACGTGCCACTGGTTAAATCAGGCTTTCGAGAGAAAGTCAGTAGCCCTTGCATGTAGACGTTTTTCTGGTTCACATACATATGACCGAATCAATGATATGATTCACGAAATACATGCAAAATTCGGATTGAACAGTCAAAACGTTGTTGCAACGGTTACTGACAATGGGTCAAATTTTGTGAAGGCGTTTAAAGAGTTTGGATATGAGAATAGAACTTCCTGCAATGATGAAGATGATGATGTCAACGAAGAGAACGATGAGGCTGATGATGAAGCTGCTTCGCTGAATTGTTGCAACGAAATATTTGAAAACACTCTGCCAAAACATATTAGATGCGCTACTCATACGTTGAATATTCTTGCCTCATCAGATTTTTCGCGCATTATTCGGGAAAACCCTCAAAATTTTACCAAACATCAAAATGTAAGTTAGATTTGGAATGCTCCCGTAGGTAGAAAATTTAAAACTTAATATCTTTCAGTGTTTTTTCAACATGTCCAATCCTTAATGCTAAGTCTTCTACTTGGCTGATTTATTTTAGTGTATATAGAATTTGTATTATAAAACCTTCTTATAGATTTTCTTTTTTGTTCATATTTATTTCCTATTAAAATATTTCAATAAAAAATCACTGAAAGATTTAAGGCATGGGAACTTATTAAGTATATCTGTAAAATTTCCCCACTTAAAAGTTTTTTTTTTTATTTTAAAGATAATGCAAAAATGTGCCAACCTATGGCATAAAGTAAATAGGCCAAAGAGTTCCGAGGAAATTGTGGGTACTTTGGGATCCCAACTGAAGTTTCCAGTAGTGACTAGGTGGAATTCGTTGTACGATTCCGTAGGTGACATTCTAAGGCATAAAGCAAACATTAATGACTTGTGCCAAAAGTTGGGAGTTCAAACATTTTTGGACATTGAATTGGACTATTTGCAAGAATTTTCAATGATTTTGCAACCAATTGCTGAAGGCCTAGAATTTCTCCAACAAGAAAAAGGCATGTTATTTGGATTTTTGTTACCAACATTAGCCACAATAAGAACAAAACTACGGAAACTGCAACTTAATATGACATTAAGGATAATTCCACGAGAAGTAGTTATTAAACTGGAAAGTTCTCTGGTGACAAGATTCGAGGATTACTTCAATTTATCACCACAAGTGAACGACGCCATTGTCGCCTCGGTGCTATGCCCCTCTGTAAAGTTAAGATGGATCTCAGCTCTGAATCCTAACTTTAAGGAAGCGAAGATATGTGAAATCAGTTCCATGGTGCGATCGAAAATTAACGATCTTCATTCGAAACCTCGCCAAAAAGAAATGACTTCTCCAACACCTGAATTTTCCTATTTTGACTTTTTCGTGTCAGGTAACTTTAAAAATTTAGTTTTGTTCAGTCTATTGGTTTAACACATAAATGAAAAAAACTTATAGATGATGTGGATGGTTCATTTAACGATAGAACTGAAGAAACAGAAAACTTTGACCTATACCTGGCGCAGCAATCAATATCCACGGACAGTCTCAATAAGTACCCCAACAGCCGTAGAGCGCCTCTTTTCAATTGCCGGTTTACTAAATGCTCCTAGACGAGGAACGCTTTCAGACACCAATTTTGAAAAATTGCTGCTGCTGAAAGTGAACTCCTCTATAATATTAAATTAGAAGCAGATCTTTTATTATTTGTTATTTTTTATTTGTTTTCATTCCAAGAATTGTTTTTTTTTGTGTATATTTTGTTTTGTTTTTTCTATTAACGTTTTATTTAACTGACACAAAATGTTTTTGTTTCCTGTACACATACATATATCTAATACACATGTATGTATCTATGTTTGTATATATGTATATTTAATATTCGTTCAGTTTTTTATTTAAATGAAATAAACTTCTATGTTACATAATATCAGATATTAAAAAGTAAGAACCAAGGAAAAGTGTAGTTTTTTCACTTATTACTTTTATTATTTGATTTAATGCTAACACATTAAGAAAAATTCGATATGCAACATGCCACATGAAAAAACCAACATGCAACACATCAAATACAACATTCAACATGCCACGTGTTAAATGCCACATACAAGATGCTACATGACACATTTTGTAACATTTTTTATATTAAAATTAGCTATAATATATATACATACATATATATATATTAAAATAAATCATGCAAACATTTTTGTGACCATTGTTTTTTATTCTATCCTATACTTTTACATATAAGTACAAGTCTGAAGTATTTCACTTAAAATACTAAAAAAAGTTAAAAGACTAAAAACAAGTTAAAAGACTAAAAAAAGTTAAAAGACTTGCAGTTAATTAACTGCAGTTAAAAGACTTACTGACTAAATCCAAATTCGTTGCAGTACAGAAGACTTTCAATTGACTAAAAGACTGAAAGCAGTTAAAAAGTACTGCAGTTAATTAACTTAAAGTTAATTAACTGCTTTTTTTAACTGCAAAGTCATTATGTTAGTACTGACTGCTGACTTCACTGTTAAAGTTTAAGTACTTTTGTAAGTTAAAAGACTTAAGAAAATTAGTCTTTTTAGTCATTTAACTAAAGTACCGAAAAGACTGCAGTCTTTACAGCTCTGATCTCTATACACTTTGCTATAGCTCGGCAAAAATGACAGAAGCACCTCAATGATTTTTTTTTTCTTTTTTTTAATCTTGCTTTCCTTAGGCGCCCCAGAGTTTAGCCGTGTAACTGCACACCGACCCTGTGTCAATGCATTTGTGTCTGTGTATTTCTTCTTCTATGTTTTCACTTTTGTTAATGTAGTGTGCGGTTTTGTTTGATGGAATTTGAAGCAAATTGTAGTAGATTCAAGCAAAGTCTGAGGATTTTGTTAGCAAAAGGGTAAAATTCTTTATTGGTAGCATTCCGTTTAAGCTCCACATTTTATTTTAACCTCTCAGTTAGCTAATAGTCGACATTAGTGTTTGATTATTAGTAAGGCCCATTAACATTTGTCAGATAACTCCTGACCAGGGAAAGCATTTTGTGGACCTAAAAATCTTAAAAAATGAAAAATAATATCCTTGAAAGGTAAAAAAGGCATTTTTATTAAATAAAGAGAATATTTACATAACTTTACGATATTTTAACACCCAAATATCCATTCTCTTCAACGTTTTTGGGATGTTTGGAACTGAAGTCACCATTCATTACAGCCTGGAGAGTACTAGGACGCCGCATGGCCCTAGGCTCAATGAAAGGAAAATCCCTATGCACACCTCCGCGTGGTAGAGGATGGGTAACGCTAACGTGCAGGGGAACCGAATGGATGCCGGGATAAGCAGACAACCCAGCGATGCTGGTCAGGGCACAAACTTGTCCTTGGGAATGTTAAAAGCCCCCTTAAGGCGGATGAACTGCAGGTGGTGGTCAACGGCAAGATAGTCTGGTGGCGGAGGAGCTTGTTTTTTTTTGTAAAAGGCCAACGGCAGCAGCAGGTAGCGTCTGTAACCCATATTGGGCGGCTACAAAAGGCGTCTGTTTTCCCATAGTGGGCGGCCTCGAGCAGTTATGTGTTTGACCATACAAAAGGCGGGTGTGCCTGTCAAATCTGAGCTTATGTATGTTATTAATCATATCTCGGAAAACACCGTGGTGGAAGGATATATGCAAATACATGAAATATGACAACAAATGGAAATGAGTCCCCAAGAGGTAAGCATTTTATGGAGAATCCTTCTGCAGCTTCGGCTGCTGTAAACAGCACATCGGATTTGAGGGGGGCGGCATATTTCGTGTACCAGCGTCAATCAAGACACCATAATAATACATGAATCGTTAACAAATAGAAGAAGTCTTTTGAGAAGAGCAAATGATACTTTTGGCTACCGCATACGTACGAAAATCGGAGCATGGAACGTTCGATCCTTGTACGGCGAAGGTTGATACGAGCAGGTTGAGCGTGAAATGCTTCACCTTAAGAATAATATCTTGGCATCAGCGAAACTAGGCGGAGAGGAAGAGCCGAATACAGAGCTGACTCTGGGGAAACGAGAATTCTGTATTCAGGGGAGGATGAAAGAGAGGGTGGCCAGAGGCTACATGGTGTCGGAATTATGTTGAACGAAGAAGCGAGGCGTAGTCTTTTATCCTGGGCGCCCATTTCTGCAACAATAATGACAGCAAGGTTCCGTTCAAAAATTCGCAACGTCACAATAATTCACCGAGGAAGACAAAACTGCTTTCTACACTCATCTTAACTCAGTTTACAGTGGTATTCCAAGAGCCGACATCATAATTGTCATGGGAGATCTCAATGCCTAAGTCGGATCAGACAACTACGGTCTGGAACGCGTGATGGGGAAAAATGGCTTGGGGTCACGGAATGAAAATGGCGATTTGCTGGTCGATTTTTGTAACGCTAATCGTCTTGTACTGGGTGGGACTGTGTTTAAACATAAGACTTGCAACAAAATCACGGATGGTCAAACTGAAAACCAAACTGACGATATCATGATTTAGCAGCGAGATGGAGTAAGTCAATGTGCAACGTTCGAACCATTTGGTTCTCAAGAGTCTCAAGCTACGAACCACAGCTATACAACGACAATCACTGGGTGCAGCAAGGAGTTCAAAGCTTAAAACGAATGCTTTAAGTGATCCAAACATATATCATTTGTCACCACCCTTAACGACAGAGCTTCTTCATTAAACGGAATTCAACATCCAGCAATTGATGACATGTTGGGTGATATAAAAAGTGTTTTTATGGAGGCTGGATCCAAACTGTACCCAAGCAGACGGTATTCGGAGACTCGTGGATATCCCAAGACACCTGGGATAACATCGAGATTCGCAAATCGTTGAAGATGCAAATAAATGCCGAAGCAGATGCTCAACGAAAGGCTGAATTGCGAAGTGAGTATCGCCTAGCACATAAGATGGTCTATCACTGTAAGAGACGTGATAGGAGGGTGATGTTAGACGGTCTCTTAGAAAATGCGGAAAACGCTGCAAGATGAGGAGATATGAGGGAACTGTATCAAATATTCAAAGAAGTTGTCGGAAAAAGCAATACCAATCATCCTTAGCGCATGTGGATGGCACACTTTTGGTATGAATTGACGATCAGCTACGCAGATGGAAGGGTCACTTTTATGCCTTTCTTAATGAGGATTCCGTTCAGGTGCCCCAGCTAAACGAGATACGTAGATCTTATAGGAAAATTGACATCGGACCCATTTCGGTACTGGGATCTTCGATAGCTCTTCTCAAAAACAATATGACTGTTAAGTTGCCAATGAAAGGTGACTTTAAGAATTGCAACGTTTGGCGGGGTATTACAATTTTGTCCGTTTTTCCAAATTTAATGGCAACCATATTTTTCGAAGAGGTTAGAATTGAGTCTACACTCAAGATGCATCAAGCTGGTTTCCACGGTCCTATGTCTACCAAATCAACACTCTGCGTATCGTTCTTGAGCAGTCTGTGGTGTTTCATTCACCGCTTTACCTCATGTTCGTGGATTTTGAGAAGGCTTTTGACCAAGTCAACCGTGAATGTATATGGAGATCACTTCTTGGTAGAGGAATTCCCCCAAAAATTGTTGCCATCATAAGAGAGTGTTATAACAACGCAAGATGTTTTGTTCTACACAATAGAAATTGGGCGTGCGTTAGGGGGATGTTATACCGCTAATTCGCTTTCTTCTGGCGATAGATGATGTTTTGACGGCCAGCGTTCGAACAGCAGAGAGACAGGGCATTCAATGGAGACCGTTTGAAAGGCTTAGTCACTAAAACTATGCCGATGTTATATGTTTCTTGGTAGATAACATCAGCGGCCCGAAGGGGGTGTGTTAAACACTGAAGGTGAAAGGAGAGTCGAGTGGTCTAAAAATAAATAGCAAAAAGACAAAGCTCACAGGCCGCTCCTCCCATCAGCGTATTTTTATACAGAAGACGCCAGTTGAAGAGATTGAACATTTTAACTACCTTGGAAGTATTGTTGTAGCAAATAGTGGTACTGATCTGGACGTTTAAAACAGAATAAATGAAGCGTGGCAGCCTTCGGTTCTCTGTCCTCAATTTGCAAATCCATTCAAATCCCCTTGCGCACTAAGCTGAGATTCTTCGAAACCAATGCCAAATTCGTGCTATTAAATGCATGCAAGACCTGGAAAATCACCATCTCCATCTCAAGGAAGTTGCAGACTTAAAAGATTTAAGGGTCAGGTAGCTAAGAAAAAGCCGGGTAGCATGGTATGGCCACGGCGCAAGGCCAATGAAGAGTTGAAAAGCAAAAATTTAAAGCTGACCGCAAAGCATAGGAGGTCATATTATGTTGTGGGGTTGTATGTCGGCCACGGGAGTATGCATTTTTGTCCTTATTGATGGAGCATGAATAAGGAGTATTATTTTAAGATTTGAAGTCTAGTTTCTCCATGGTTTATTCAGTGCAGGCCCACTACGATGAACTTAGCGCAATTACTATCCATGACACTTTGTTCTCTCATCATGCATTTATACGCATTTCTACGCATTTCTACGGATTTCCACGCATTTCTCTATGCATTTCTACGCAAGTATACGCATTTGTATGCATTTGTTTGCGCATATGCAGGTCTACGCTTTTATACGCATTTGTGGGTACTTATACGCAGGTCTACGCATTTGTGCGCAGTTCTACGCATTTATACGCAGGTCTACGCATTTCTCCGCATTTATACGCATTGATACGTATTGATACCCATTGATACATTTACGCATTTGTACGCATTCATACGTATTTCTACGCATTTATACGCACTTCTCTACGCATATATACGCATTTACACGCATTTCTATGCATTTCCACGCATTTCTACGCATTTCTACGCATTTCAACGCATTTATACGTATTTCTACGCATTTGTACACATACGCATTCATACGAGGTCATACGTATCTCTATGCATTTTTACGAATTTTTACGCACTTACGCATTTCTACGCATTTCTACGCATTTATACGCATTTGTACGCACTTATACGTATTTCTACGCATTTATACGCATTTATACGCATTTGCATCTTTTCTACGCATTTTTACGCATTTATATGCATTTCAACACATTTCTACGTATTTATACGTAGGTCTTACGCATTGATACGCATTAATACGCAGGTCTACGCATTACTACGCGGGTCTACGCATTTCGCCGTATTTATACGCATTTCTATTTCTACGAAGATACAAATCCTCGCAGGTTCAAACAGGTCATATAATTTAATGCTATGGCCAAGAATTTAGCAATATTGTAAAGATAATGGTTTCTCATTATGTTTTAAAAATGATTTCGGGCAAGTAGCGGGTGCCACATTCGGGTCTTCTTCGATACTCTGCTCCACAGCAGCAATAGCGTCTTCGGTGCGCACTGTACGGCGTCTCTGAGGATACGCATTATCCACTAAAGTAAACGTGGTGTGAAACCGATCCATGCTTCCTCGAATTACCGACTCTGCTGGGCGATAATGTCAACCGAATATTAGGCGCAGCGTGCGCTGCGCGAACCGAACTATTATTTTGGTAATAAATTTGCACGATTTGCAAACGATGTTCAGGAGTAAGTTTTAGTTTAAAGACTTTTCAGAATAAAATTCAATACCGAATATTAATGGCACTCACTGTTCCTACCTGAAATTCGTATTAAGAATTCGTAATTTTTCATCTTCAGTCTTAGGTTTTTTTTAAATATTTGTTTTGTAATTTCAGGATCCCTGACTTCATTCTTTTTTGTTCTTTTATAAAAAGCATCCCTTCTTTCACTTCTTCAAGAAGAATTTAGCATTTTCTTTTTCTAAATTTCCCTTGAATTACCTAGCAAGAACATTCAAATTTAGCAGTACCATGCATCTTAATTAATGACAACAAGGTTTCGTTAAAAAATTCGTAATATAACAATTATTATTCATCCCCATAAATATAGCGACGAGGAAGAAAAAACCACGTTCAACACTCATCTTAACTCGGTTTACATGAGTGTTCCGAGAGCCGATATCATAGTCTTCATGGGAAACCTAAATGCCCAAGTCGGACCGATATGGTATTCATCTATCAACCATCATAATTCAAAATAAGTACTAAACTTTCAATTTTAAATTCTTTCTCGTCTCTTGCTTCTTTTCCAGATCCGATTCCACCATCACACATTTCCAACTTTTCAAAAAAGCTTATCTCACATTTAAATGCAATGAATTAACCTTAAAATAGCATTTCCCCTTGGTAACTATTTATTTACAGCGTATACAATTCACATTATTAAATACTTTCAATAACAAGTTGGCTACATAACTCAGCTCTCATGTCACAACAACGCAATATCTCTGCCATAAATTACCCGTCACCTATAAAGTCCCGATTAATCAGATGAAATGTAAGAAATACAAAAATAAATAATAAATAAAAAACGAATCATGACGACCTCACCTACTTACATTCCCTCTCTGATGATGCGCATTGAGCATGCGAACCCGCGAATGCGATTCAATTTAATTCAAGTGAACACAAACCGCGCACATAATGTCATCGATTCGAAATTTATTAAACGATAGGTCAAGTGAAAGCCTCCAACTGCAATTCCAACACAGAACACAGCCGCAGCAGCCTATGAAGCCCAGCATGCTAAAGCAAAGCCTTCAACAATCTCCTTAAATCGGCCCTCTTCCCTGCTCAACTTATCAATAAATGATGCTTGCCTGGCTGCTGATGGTCCTGCTGATCTACCCACTATCGTCTTCGTCATATTGAAGGAACTGGGTAACCAAGTGCCTTACCATCACATAGCCCCAAAAAAAACAGGTCACAAAAGCCCTAAATTACAAATAAAGATACCAGATGGCACTGGAATTCCAGATTTAATTTCCATTCAATACAAATGAACGAATGCGGATGGGCAGACTAGCAGAGGGGCAGACAAGCAAATCAAAAAAAAAAAACAAGGAAAAACTTATTGCACAATCAAAATACCATCTTACCCCAAGGGTCCCATCCGTATCCTCGTCATCGCATCATAGTCGTCATCATCATCAGTGACCACCATCACTGGGGGATATCACCGATGATGATGGTCCATGGAACCTTTTCAATTATCCCTCCATCGCATCGCTCACTCTTGGGACAACGCGACTTTCCATTTCGGACACCCAGCATAATTTGTTGTTAACTCTTAAATTGATGTGCGTAAGCGCGTTATCGCGACCCAATCGGGGCTCGTGCGCACGCGCACCACTGCGAGTATATTTTGACAACCGTCCACACACTGCCTCCACTCCAGCTCGAGGGGTTTCAACTCATCGCGTCCACCAACCATTCCACCAGCACCAACCAACCATATCGCGATGAGACTTCAAGCATAAACATGTCCGCTCCCACTTACTTTGGAATGTGTTGGCCAATGGATTTACTATGGCCCCGAAGTTCCTGTTAAGCTTATTCTCCACACATCCACATCAGGACCTGGACAAGTAAAATTAATATTTTAACAAATC
The DNA here is from genome assembly GCA_963921185.1 of Dasysyrphus tricinctus. Lineage (NCBI taxonomy): Eukaryota > Metazoa > Arthropoda > Insecta > Diptera > Syrphidae > Dasysyrphus > Dasysyrphus tricinctus. The sequence continues at coordinate 200,995,394 of OY992531.1, forward strand.
GTAAAATAAATTTGATTCCGTGCCTTGATAGGGCAGGTGTTGGAGCTCGAACTCGTGCTCGATCGAGTTTGCCGACCAACTCTCTGGGATATGTCTGTCGCAGTCGGAGTCGGTCGTGTTGGACAATGAATCCTTAAGTGGTGACACGATCCACTTTCGAATTTCTCAATTCTGGCTGAACGGACAAAACGAAAAGAAAAAAAAATCGAAGCAAATTGTACTCCAAATGGAAGTCCATTCGTAAAGACGTGCCATTGAAGATCTTCCTTGGAAAATCACTACAAAGAGCTTCGTTAAATAAAAATTAATGTCACGCCTCTGCTCTGCATGTAGGTACACAAGGAGCACGATTGACAGGTGTAATCAGAAAAGGAGATGCAAACACACGGTAGAGGCCATACACCAAAAAAAATACCAAAAAACAAAATGAATACTGGGCGTGTAAGATGATTAAGTTTGGAAGACTTATAGCGGATTTACAGTGCCACCTACGTGGAGTGGAATCGGTAGCAATCATATTTAAAGCAAATAAAAAACTACATTTTAGTTTTTGAGAAGAACATACGCAATAAAAAATCTGGTGGATGCGATGAAATCGAAAATTAAGGTGAACCAATTTTTGCCTGCTGATGACCATGTTCGAAGTGGAACACAAGGCAGATGAAAATAATTTGAATTTGTTTGTTTTTTTTTTTTGAGGTGTTATGCACATAAAAAATCCTTAAGCGTTTTTATCTGACATTTTTGATTCGATTTTATTTGAAAATATGCAATCTGAGATTAAAAATTACTCAAGCTCTTTTCATATACCGGGAAGCCCATCACGAATCGATAGTTGAAATAGCACCACCGAAGTAAGAATTCAAGGCGGTTTAAGGGAATGGCTACAAATGAAATTGCATTAGGCTAAAGCTGACCATGTGACCTCGATAGCGAGATGGGAAGTGCATCAACTTGCTTACAGTCTGGGTTGGAATAGGGTCTCCACCAACAAGCTTCTCTGCTAGCCCCGAGCTAGCTGCTGTCTCTCTGGTTTCACCATTGTTGGTTGACCTTTCTTAATAACAGTGACAGCCATATCCATCTTCTAAGCTACTCATATCCACAGAGCATCACTGACATCACGCTTTGGCATTGTTCTTATACGAGCTACTCTTATGTCAATATTGTCGGCGTAAGCGAGTAATTGGACAACCTTTTGAAAGATTACCTTTTTGGTCTAGTGTTGGAATGAAAGAGCCTGATTACACGATTCGTTTTTTCGTTCGTTTCGTATTTCATCTTTTTGACATTTGGGGTTCATTTATAAATATAAATATTAATTAAAAAAAATTTTAAATCACTTCTTCAAATGTATACCTATTTAATTATAAAAAACAATTTTTAATCTAATTATTGAAAGTTTATAAGCATCTCCCGCCCTTACTCATTTGTCAAATCATAAAGCTCGACCGGAAAGTTCGATTAGAAATTTTAGAGTTTCTTTCGATATTTACCGTAATGTGAATATTTGGTCGATAGGGGACTTTCCTGGCTTAAAATCACAAGTGTATGGATCAGGTTGTTGACGAACGGTGGTGCCGTGACATAAGGCTAAGTGACATAAGGCCAAATTTGAATATTTGGCCTTATGTCACTTAACAAAAGTGACATAAAGCCAAATTTTAAGAGTTGGCCTAGTGTCGCTTTTACAAAGAGACATAAGGCCAATTTGGCCTTTCATTACATCCAGTTTCATTAAATGCATAAGAAACTTTGCATACACCCAAATTTGCCCCCACCCCAAATCCTATCGTGAGCCCAAGCAGGGGGGTTGCAGGGGGGCAGCATGCCCCCCCATCCATACCTCACTGTTTATTTGAAATTGTTTGTATTTCACAAACCAAATAAAGGAGAGGTTTTATTAGGTTTGTGAAATTTAAAAATTCGCAATAAACAGTGAGGTATGTATGGGGGGGCATGCTGCCCCCTGCAACCCCCCTGCTTGGGCTCACTATAGGATTTGGGGTGGGTGCGAGGTTGGGTGTATGCAAAGTTTCTTTTCCAAAAATTACAGTTTTTTTTTTCTTAAACATTTTACGTTTGGCCTTAAGTCACAAACAAATTTGGCCTTATGTCACTTTGTAAAAGCGACATAAGGCCAACTCTTAAAACTTGGCATTAAGTCGCTTTTGGAAAGTGACTTAAGGCCAAACTTTTAAATTTGGCCTTATGTCACTTGGCCTTATGTCACGGCACCACGAACGGTTTCAGGAGTTTACATAAAATGACAGAAAAGATATTGTAGGCGATGCGATATGTAGTAAACAGACGTCAACTGTAGTTTGTAGTTGGTTTAGTCCAGAGAGTCTTAGTTACCTGTTCCGCAATCACCGCTTTTAATTGATTTTTATTGGTAAGAGCGTGTTTCCTGATGCGTTTTTCTAACCTTTTCCATAGGTGCTCGATGGGATTCATGTCTGGTGATTGTGCGGTTTCTTCAAAGTGTATGGAGTGTTCTATAGTATCCTTTCTTTTACTACGTGGGGAGTGTGCTTGGGGCCATTGTCTTGCTGGTAGTAAAAACTCCCAGCAAGCCCCAATTTGTTTCCACTTTTCTCAATATTTTTCTTGAGAATATTTAAATAGACCAAATTATCCATAATTCCATCAATGAATACCAATTCCCCTACGCCAGACCCCACCATACATCCCCAGACCATGACTCCCCCACCACCATGTTTTACGGTCGGAAGCATGCTTTCTTTCTGCAAAGCAGTATTTGGTTTTCGCCAAACTACTTCCCACCCATTATTGCGAAAAATATTGAACTTATGAGCAAATAATTTTATTCCAAAAGTCCATATCTTTGCTAACATAAGCTTTTGTGAAGTCCAAACGTTTGCCTCTATTTATTTTACTGATCTAGGGTTTTTTTCTTGGAATCCGAGAGTAGTAACCTGCATTGTGTTTGATATTTCGCACTGTTTTAGGAATAACTGTCTTACCAGTGGTTCTTGGGTTTTTTTTAAATAATTTTCATAACCGACTTTTCTTCCTTCTGCGTCAGCTTCCTAGGACGTCCCCTTTTTTTACGATTTCTTAAGCTTCACGAGTCTTTCGTTTCCAATTTCAGACAGTAATTTTCCTTTAGAATGGAAATCCAAAATAATTTTTCTTTCACTAATTGTGGTTGCTTTGCCTTTTTTTTGACATTTTAAGATTTTAATGTAAATACAAATTTAATTCAATTTAAAACTGTTGCGGTAAAATTTCCCGCAACAAAAATTATTCTTTCTGGTCCCCTATCCTTGCTTCCTTTCTTTCCAATTTTCTTTTCAGGTGTTTCTTTCAACCTACTGAGAGAGAGAGGGGCAGCCATGGTCCATCAGCCATCGGTTCTCTCTCTCAGTATCTTGAAGAAATAGAAATCGATATGTCAAATTTTGACATTTGAAAGTGGATTTGTTCCACTCACCGACAGACGGGCGGTCTGTTTGATCTTAAGTCTGGGCGACAGGTGATCCCCAAGTACAAACTCGAAAATTGACAGACGGGCGGTCTGATCAAAGCTTAATCCACTAAAAAGAGCATGGGCGACACTTGGTCCCGAATGCTGAAGTTACTCATGTCGAGAATGGCTGCGTGCCCAACCTAACTTTAACTTATATCAATGTAAGAGATGGAACGTTAACTGTTAGTCCCCGCTTCCCCCCCCCCCCAAATCTTCACAAAAATCAAACGATACTAAAGTTAAATTCACGATGCAGAAAAGTTCTGCCAATCTCTCCTTGCTGGCTTGAGTAATTGAAATTAGCCCTCCACCAGTTTTCCACGTTAGATTTTTCTAGTTAGTTCCGAGGGGAAAAATGCATTCGGGTTGAACTTAACTTTCTTTTTGATTTCGAAAAACTTTTCTTTCTGATAAAAATATTTAGGGACATATGGCTGGATGTGTTCATCGAATTCGCCGCTTCTGGGAGTTAAACCAGCGATCGGCGAATTCTACGATGATTTAGCATGAGCCGCTGTGAAGGTGCGAGTAAGAAAGACCGCTGGTTTTCAACTACGTTGGCTCTCTCTAGCGACTATGCAGAGTGTAGCTGAATGACGACGTGACCGAAAACCACGGCCGCTGATTGGCTGAAAGCACCAAGATTGAAGAAAAAGAAGAGGTCATCCAGGCAAGGTTAAAGGCTTGGAAGTCACTTCTTTACTGTGTAGCAAATGAACCAGAGGTTCTGGAAGAAAAATTAAAAGCAGAAAGGAAAATTTATTGGAAAAAGAAAAAAAGAAAGTTGAGTGCTTTAAGTTTTAAAAATTGTTTAGTGGACAAAGAAATTCTTGAAGAAAAATAAGGTGGAAGAATAGTGGAGGAGCTGGGATTTAAACTGTCTTAGGAAGAAGATAGTGGCAGAAAAAAAAGAGCTAAGTATTACTGATCGTCGAACAAATTGCATATTGGTTGTTTTGTCCTCGAATAACTTTTGTTTGGCTAGAGTTAAATACTCGTATTTTATCGTTTGGTTTTTGTATCGTAATATTCCGGAAATTACGGAACTCGTGACCCATATCTCGGTAAAAACTTTGTTCTTTCGGGACCGAACGTTAACGGTTCATCTCCATTTGGTTTTCCAATTCTTTTGTGCTCTTTTGTTTTAAAAGATCCTGGGTTTTCATCCTATTTAAAAGGTTTCCCAGGCAATTTGAAGCTATTAAAAATTCCTAATTCTAAATATACAAATTTTACTCTTTTTATTCAACATATTTTCACCGTCGGTTTCGCTCCGAAGGTTTGTGATTTCCTTTTATTCAAAAAAAATCACTGGCGCCCATTTAATTTTTTTTCAGCTACGCTCCTGTGTTAATAAAAGTAAGCTAATTAATTCAATTTCATCTTTTTTTATATCAATAATACTTTTTATAATCATTAAAAAAACTAACTTCGAGAACCTTGCTGAGCATAGTCGTGGTGGCAGCACTTTTTTTGTGTTGCCTGTTGCATTTTTTATTTCGCTCGTTTTTTTTATCGCCTTCTTCGCCGACTGTTTGACAGTTCGGCTTCGTGTTCTTTTTTTTCTAAACGTTTACTTTTCTTGTGCCGGTCGGTCGTGTTTTTTTTTGTTTGTCGAAATACAAAAGTTTAATCGCGCGAATTAAAAGTGCAACAAAACAACTGTCTTTCACAAACAATAAAATCATTGAAAGCTTCTTAGTCACTTCTCGCGAAAAAAAAACAATGAGTTCCAATGATAACGGTAAACATCCAACGAAAATAATAGGGGTATTCATGCAACTGCGTAAAACATTAGATAAGTTTACGATTTGGTTAATTTTATCTTTTGGTTAATGAACTGTCAAATTTTGTATGGGAAATGGTTTACACAAATTGGTTAATTTTATCCAAGGATTTAGCTGCGGAAAATTAACCAAATATTTGGTTAAACTTATCCAAACGTCATTGTGACTTTTAGATATTGAATTAGGCGTGTTTGTGACTTTTAGAATTAGACATGTTTAGAAACATATTATAAATGATATCTCGGAGAACTAAAAAAGCTCTGAATGTGTTCTGTTATTATTGCATTGCAATTAGTTGGTGATAAAAGTTGTGAATTCAAACGTAGTTTACACAAAAAAAAAATAATTAGAAGGTCTACATTTACTCAACGATTAAAGGCTCTGCCCAACCAACGCGAAATAATAGCGAAGCATTCACAAAGACAGTTTTTTGTTGTTTTTTAGTAGTGAGATCATTCACTTTAATTTCGTGTTGGTTTCGGAGAGCTTTAGGAAAGCTACTTTTCGTAAATTATTAAGGTAGAACTATAAATTCTCACCCAAACCAATGCGAATCTTTCGTTGACGATGACGAACTTGTTGTTTTCATTTACAACAACGTGTTGTTATTAATGTAAATATTCTCGAAAACGTTTACTAGTAAAAATTAGATTTGTGCGAGGATAAGAAGTTTTCATTTATAATTACCAATTGAAAAACTCGTGCAGTAGTTCCACAACGTAATATTCTACGTATCTACAATTTTTGCTGTGGTCAACGAATGATTCGCACTGGTTTGGAAGATTCTAAATAGTCGGAAGCTGTTCGAAACAGATGACATCAGCCAATGCAAAGTATCTTTCTGAACTGTCAAAATCGGAACTAAGCCATAATTCACTTTTTCTCTTTTTTTCGTTCCTGCCTCAACAAATTTCAGTTTCACTTCCGTGAAGTATACTCGGGGGCGTTCTATTCACTTCCGAAAGCAAAAGTTAACGAAAATGAAGAAAAGTACATTATGGGCGTGACATATGATTTGTTTATATTTATATTGGCTGATTTTCATCCGACCACTGCCGTGAGCTTGCGACTAATATATTTCTACCTTACATCGCGACTATTGTCATGTATATTAAGGTAGAACTATAGTAATTGTTGATTGTTTACTGAAGTGGTCGGTTGAAAATGAGCGAATACATGAAAACCATACTCATCTCACGGGAGTGAAACTGACATTTGGTGAAGTTGGAACGAAAAAAAGAGAGGGATGATTCATTTTACTTAAGTGGAATATTCCTCACTTCTTCTTTTGACTGTTTGGAAAGCAATTTTTCGTGGGTTTTTAATCCATTGATTTTGACAGGCAAAAGTATCGTTGTCGTTCCATATATTTCGCATTGGTTTGAGAAAGCCTTAATAGTTCTAGCTTTACATTTTGTTTGATCCTTCCGAGTTTCCGACTTCACGTTGGTTCGGGAGAGGTTCTCTATTTAAAAATTACTACGTTTACAAGCAGGATCGGGAGCTCCAGGTTTTTCGTCACTCGAGTTGAGTTGAAATGGTATTGAGATTCCAGCAAAATTAATGGCATTGATGTATTTATTTCAATGCAAAACAAATATAATTGAATTAACAGGAGTACTTACTACACGTATCTATTAAAACAAATATATATTTGTACACACACATGCAAATAAACAGACCATAATGCATTATTTGTAAAACCAACTCCTCGACCCAAGCCGAACGCGCCCAAATATTTGACGTTTAACGAACAGCTGATTCAATTACAAAGCATTTAAACAAATTAATAAAAAGGTCGTTCATGCAAACTTTTGCGTAAACTTATCATTTTACACAATTTGTAAACTTAAGACGTTGCATGAATACCCTTAATATGTTGTGCCAAAACTGTTTTCCTTTGTTAAATCGAATTTTATAAACTGTACCTATTCTATTTTTTATTTATTTAATCAACATGAAAGTGGTTTTTTTATGTCATCTAACAGAGGGCAGATAAAACAAATTTTGTGAAAATTATATTTATGTGTTATTATAGAATGATTCAATCTTAAAAGTTGCAAGTGTGTCAATACTTTTTCCGTGTGTGTAAGCGGATAACCTTATCCAAGGATCCAACTTCCGTCCCAGATACCAACAAAAGAGCCTTTAACTATAGTGTAAACATTAAGTACGCAGATCAAGGAAACAGTGGTGCGATGACAATTATTTGTTTTCACTGTAGGTAACGCTAAAATGTGGAAGGGAGAACTTATGGCTGATTTACAATGCCGCGTTAGGCGTTGCGTTGAAAGATTTGCCTGTCAACGCAAAAGTTCAGGCATAGGAATATCTGTTTAGTGTTTACAATGACGCGTTGAGCATTATGTTACGATTTTGCATCCATTAGTAGGTACACAAACCAACGTAACGTAAGCGGCTGCAACGCGAAAGTAGAAATTATTCAACTTTGACGGTGTTCACATTGGACTGACTACTCCGACTTATTTTGACATTCATCCAACTTCTTTTGTTCAGACACAAACTAATGTGAACACCAACAGACTCACTTTGAAGTTGAGAAGTCGTTTAAAGAAAACACAAATCTGAGCTCGTTGAGGGATTAATTAATTTTTTTTCATTCCAAAACTTTAATTTCATTTATTTAAAATGTTTTGTGAAGTATTTGTATTGTTTTGTGTAGTATTTGTTTGCCAAAGAAAAAGTACAGAAAGAGAAAGCAGTTGTCACAAAAGAAAACGTCAAAAAAAATCCATAGATTTTCAAAAAATTTAAAATATTCTGCCTTTCCTTCCCATCTCTTTCTCACAATGAAGTGGGAGTGAGATAAAGTACAGAGACGTCAGAAGAAGTCGGAGGAGTCAGTCCAATGTGAACACCGTCTTTTGCGTGCGTTTTGACATTTCGATTTCAATTTAGGTATGTGGCCATCTTGTGTTGAAAAAAGTTTGAATTTTGTTGCTCGATTTATCTTGACGCGGCCGTAGCGCTTGTTAAATGTTACGTACGCATCGCGAACGCGAACGCGTCATTGTAAATCAGCCATTAAAGGTATGTGCTGTGCATCCAGTAAGGAAAGGTACGTTTGCCTCCTTTTAAAAAATCACCAGAACAGCTTGAAGCACTTTTAAATGAAATGAATGATCATCCGAAATCTAAGGAATTTTTGAACAAAATTATATCATACAACAGTGCTTTCCAAATGACTTCCTTTGGATCAAATCAAATATGTGAAGGATCATTTATGCCAACTTTCAAAATACTACCAACTGATGTACCGAAATGTTCGCAAATTTATTTTATAGTCTGAAAATGAAAATAATCATTTGCATCGGTACCGTGCGCTTTTTAGTCAGTTTGTTGTGGATCAATATGCTAAAACTGAAACAGAACGCTTAATACTTATTAGAACCAATCAAAAAAAGCTACGAGCAGAAAACTATATTGATTTAAGACGCTATGCAGCAGGACATAAGCCCACAAAATAGGGAGAGTGGTTGTTCTCCCTTCATCTTTTACAGGAAGTCCCCAATATGTGCACGAATGAACTCAGGATGCTTTTTGCTATGTGCGAAAATATAGACGGCCGGATTTATTCATTACAATGTTGCGAGGCAAGAGGATGGTAGGAGGATGGTAGGTAGGGGCCTTAGGTAGGAATAAGGATTCAGGAAGGAAAGGGATAGGAAAGGAAACGGAATGGAATGCCTAGTTCGGGAACGCGGCCTGCTTGCGAGGCACGGCTTAGCTCGCCGGAATGGGGGGGGATCTTGTCCCCGAAACTAGGCCTCACCTCCCAACAAAACACATATCAGGCCTGGAAAAACCAAAATGGATGAAAAAGCGGACGGACGGTTCACCAACACTAAGGGAGCTGCTGATGTTGTTGCAGCTTGGCCTAATCCCACCCAACCTGGAAGTTTTGTGGCCTATTCTGAACTTCCCCAAAAACGGTCTAATACCGTTCAGATCACTCCATTTACACCGCTCGACTTAGCTCTCCATCGGCACCCCTGAAAAAGTTTAACTTAAAAATCCATGTTTTGCTCCCGCAAAACAAAAGAAACAAGGAGGTTTACTGTTATACTTAGAACTATATACATTTTTATTACCAAATATGAGAAGAATAATTCTTAATATCAAAATACATTAATTTGAAAAACAAAAAAAATTGACCTCTTTTACACCCCTATTTAACCAGAAAACTTACAAATCAAAAATAGTGCTTTTTTGCACTGTTCCACACCGATCACGGCTCCTATACTTCCCTACCTCGAAAGAGCTCTCTTGAGTTGAAAACTAGGGCATACACTCTTCAAAAAGTATTTAGGTAAATTGCAATTTCAATTTCAATCGAAAATGTAATAATCAAACGGGATGTAATAAAGGAGGTTTACAGAAAAAAAAATGGAAAAATGAAAACCTGTACATATAATAGATTCACCTAAAAAAAAGTAATTGGATAATTGAGAATTGTATGAGCAACATATAAGGAATGTTTTTTTTTCTCAAGCTTTTCTTCACACAAAAGTAATAATTTTTCAATACACCATCCTTCAAAATATTTGATTAGGTTTCAGACCAATATAAGAACAAAAATTAAATTCTCTTAAGCAATTTTTGATGGGTGTAGATTTTTAAACAGCTTGATTGATTTTATGATAGGCTTTTGAAAACAGCTTCAATTATTTTTAGTAGTTTAGCTTTAAGTATTGTAACTAGACTTTTGAAATAGCTTTTAGTATTTTAGGTAGCTTGGTAACTAGCTCTATTTATTTTGATTCGTTTTTTTTCTTTTTTTTTTTTATATAGCTTTAATTATTTTAACTAGATTTTCAAATTAGATTTAATTATTTTAAATAGGTTTTAAAATTAGATTTGATTATTTGAAATAGGTTTTCAAATTAGCTTAGATAATTTTAGATAGGTTTTCAAATTAGCTTAGATAATTTTAGATAGGTTTTCAAATTAGCTTAGATAATCGTAGATAGTTTTTCAAAATAGTTTAGATAATTTTAGATAGGTTTTCAAATTAGCTTAGATAATCGTAGATAGTTTTCAAAATAGTTTAGATTATTTTATATAGGTTTTCAAAATAGTTTAGATAATTTTAGATAGGTTTTCAAATTAGCTTAGATAATTTAAGATAGTTTTTCAAAATAGTTTAGATAATTTTATATAGGTTTTCCAATTAGCTTTGATAATTTTAGACAGATTTTCCAATTAGTTTTGATAATTTTAGATAGATTTTCCAATTAGTTTTGATAATCTTAAATAAGTTTTTAAAATTGCTATCAGTCTTTTAGGTAGTTTCGAGAATAGCTCGTATTATTTTAATTAGGTCTTTCTAATAGCTTTGATAATTTTAAATACGTTTCCAACTTAGCTTTATTTATATTGAATAGGTTTTCAAAACACTTTGATTATCTCAAATAGGTTTTTAAATTAATTTTGATTACTGCAAATAGGTTTTTTTTTTAAATAGCTTTTGAAATCTTATATAGTTTTGTAAATAGATCTAATTATTTTGATTACGTCTTTCAAAGAGTTTCCCAATTAGCTTCAATTCTTTAGGATACATTTTTCAATTCGCTCTGGTTATTTTAAATAGGTTCTTAGGATAGCTTGTAGTATGATAGGTAGTTTGGTAAATAATTTTTAATTTAGTTTTTCAAATAATGTTTAGTACTTTGACCAGCTTGAATCCCGTAATTTTAAGTTTTTTCTTTTTTTTTTTGCATGATCTCTAGTTAGTTTTACTTATTATTTTTCTTTTTGTATATAACGGGTGATTTTTTAGCTGGTTTGGTTTTGGCAACACTGGTTTTGACAGCTGACGTGTGTTTAGTACCTTGTGTCACTGTCAAACAGCTTCAGTTTGGTTTGCAATTTAACCATGGTAAAGCCAGCAGACCTACCACAACGCCGAATTTTTGGTGAATGGGCTCTTGGAAAGCTGGCCGAGGATCCGCTTTTTTATCGAAAAATTGTGTTCAGCGATGAGGCTCATTTTTGGTTTAATGGGTACGTAAATAAGCATAATTGCCGCATTTGGAGTTAAGATCAGCCAGAAGCATTGCAACAGCTACCAATGCATCCCAAAAAAGCCACTGTTTGGTGCGGTTTATGGGCCGGCGGCATTATTGGGCCATATTTCTTCAAAGATGATGCGAATCGCAGTTACTGTCAATGGTGAACGCTACCGAGCGATGATAACAAACTTTTTTTTGCCCGAAATGGAAGTTCTTGACTTGCATGATATGTGGTTTCAACAAGACGGTGCCACATGCCACACAGCACGCGAAACAATGGCGCAATTGCGAGGCGAGTTTGGTGAACAGTTAATTTCACGTTTCGGGCTGGTCAATTGGCCGCCTAGATCGTGCGATTTGACACCATTAGATTATTTTTTGTGGGGGTATGTCAAGGCTAATGTCTATAGGGACAAGCCCGCTTCGATTGACGCACTGGAAGCCAACATCCATGCATTCATTCGTGAGATACCGGCCGATATGTGTGAAAGAGTATGCCAAAATTGGACTCAGCGGATGGGCTACCTGAGACGCAGCCGCGGTCAACATTTGCATGAAATTATCTTTAAACATTAAATTGCAAGGTTCAAACTATCGATTCAAATAAATATTTCATTCATTTTTTCGAATTTTTTGTGTTTTTTTTTTTTTTTTAAAGTTCTAAACCTCTTAAAAAATCACCCGTTATATGATATATGTGTATGGAAGTTTTAGATATGATTTTTAACTTGATTTTCTTGGACTCACGTGACCGTAGTTTAATCTTGAATATTGCTGCTTTTGTTTTTTTTTTTTTTTGTTCTTTGTTTTCCGGGACAGGAACTTTTCCTTTTCTTTTTCGTCGAATAGCTTAGAGGCCCACAGGTTAAAAGTAGGTTGATGGTCATCTAAGATCGAGAAGGACTGGCTCAGGTGTCCCAATCAAACCTTTGGGGAAACCCCAGGTTAAATGGTCCCACAAAATTTTAAGGGTGGGCGGCCACAACTTTTTGATGCTTAGGATTATGACCGCCAAAAAAAACACCTATTGAAAAACCAAAATCACTGGATTAGTAAGGTCCAATACCTATTCCCGCCCATTTCTTTTTCTAAATTTTACTTTCTTTTCTATCTATAGTTATTTGTCACAAACTCACCCTTTTTTTTATAATTTTCCTATTCTGCAGTTTCGTCTCGTTGAAATATCCTCTCAAATTCTTGTTTTTGTTTTGTTGTTTTTGCTAGGCTGTAACACTGGATAAAGTACCTAATTAATTATTAAATTATCGTTCGCACTGATTAACTAAGAAATTATTATCGGTAGGTGGGTACCTTTGGTTTGATTTTCCGAATGCACTTGGTTTGCTGGTCGAACCACCCTTCTTTGCCTATACTTCACAAAAACACTCAATCGCCAGACGTGACGAGGCACAGCGCGAGGATAAATTTCAACTAAATTTAAGTTGATCTTTAAACAAGGCGAAAACTGATATTTTTCCCAAAACAGTAAAAACAGACGATCTATATACATCGACACGGCACAAATCGTACCACCCTACAGTTTATTTGTATTTTCCCCTACTCTCAATAATTCTTTTCCTGTACTTCACTTCACCCGTTATCCTATATTCGAATTGTTAGGTAATAATCTTCCCCTCTTTCTCTGACAGGAGCCTTCCATCCCACAGGGTGACTCGAACAAGTCAACTTCTCAGGTTTCCAGTCTCAGTCGTTGGATTTACACGTAGGGACTATTCCAGTGAGGTGAGTAAAATGTCTGTAAGATTGTGTTAAAATAATTCCTAAATTGAAGAGGGTTAGGGTGAGAAAACCAGATCTCCACATAATAAAGTTAACCCCCAACTTATTTTTTTGGTAAAAGTCGTTCCACTTTATCCCACCGAGCACCAACACATGTCAAAAAAAGTGGGAAGAAATCCTGTATAATAGTGTGGAAGCAAATTATGAAATATCATCTCACATAACTTGACGGCACATCCAACACGATTTGACATGTGTTAATACATGAAAGTATTTAGGGTCGGTTCTAAAACCATCTCACTTTCTATCCCACTTGGGCGTTGGAGGTTATGGTTAAACTGATTTTTTTATGATGCAAGTGTGGAAACAATATTTGAAAGTCCGTTACATCACACAAATTTGGCAGTCGTATGAAATTTCTTCACACTTCATTCTGACATGCGTCAATGCTCTTTGGGATAGTGTAGAGGCACTATAACGACATAGACGCCATCTCTTCTTATTCAGCCAGATATATCAGAGTTTATATACAGAGCAAAATATAAACCGGATCTTTCCCATGGAAGTCAAAAGATTCTGTATATCCTTTCTTCTTATCTAATTTACTGCGACCGAAAAACTTATCGGTCCAGTGAAACGACAAAAGGATTTCCGTCTCCCGAGTCTACAGCAAAAGTGAGGAACACATGAGAGGAACCATGTTTATATTTTTGAGGATAAGAACCACTCCACGATCTCTAAAAATATAAAATGGCTTTTTAATTTTGAGCATCTGTCAGATTCACCAAAAACCCTTCTGTCACTTTCAAAATCACCTAGTTTCTTAAATTCCACTTTCCAGTTTACCTCTGTCTTCTACAATCAAGACTTCCAGTAAATGGAAGTGCTCTACTCTCTATGGTTATTTCTTTCTACAATTCTTCTTCCTGTCAAATTTCAAATTTATTCATCATCAATATTCGACGGAGACCGGCCCAATGCCTAATCATTTTGTTTTGTTTTGTTTTATTCTTTTAGGTTTCTTTTTTTTTTTATTTACACATAATAACGGGTGATTTTTTAGCTGGTTTGGTTTTGGCAACACTGGTTTTGACAGCTGACGTGTGTTTAGTACCTTGTGTCACTGTCAAACAGCTTCAGTTTGGTTTGCAATTTAACCATGGATCGTCTTACAAATGAACAACGCTTGCAAATTATTGAATTTTACTATCAAAATTCGTGCTCGGTTCGAAATGTTCATCGCGCGCTGCTTCCATTTTATGGTCGGCATTCTCGACCTTCTGAGCAGTCTATTCGGAAGATTGTGACCAAATTTCGCACCAAATTTACTTTGTTGGACATTAAACCACCAACACGTTTACGTACTGTGCGTAGTGAAGAAAATATTGCGGCCGTATCAGCTAGTGTGACAGAAGACCGCGAAATGTCGATTCGGCGCCGTTCCCAGCAGTTACTGTCAATGGTGAACGCTACCGAGCGATGATAACAAACTTTTTTTTGCCCGAAATGGAAGTTCTTGACTTGCATGATATGTGGTTTCAAGAAGACGGTGCCACATGCCACACAGCACGCGAAACAATGGCGCAATTGCGAGGCGAGTTTGGTGAACAGTTAATTTCACGTTTCGGGCCGGTCGATTGGCCGCCTAGATCGTGCGATTTGACACCATTAGATTATTTTTTGTGGGGGTATGTCAAGGCTAATGTCTATAGGGACAAGCCCGCTTCGATTGACGCACTGGAAGCCAACATCCATGCATTCATTCGTGAGATACCGGCCGATATGTGTGAAAGAGTATGCCAATTTTTTGTGTTTTTTTTTTTTTAAAGTTCTAAGCCTCTTAAGAAATCACCCGTTATTTACAACTAGGTAAACTCATTTCTATTTCTTTTTAATGTTTCTTTCACTTTCAGTGGGCCGGCAAGTCAGGTATGTCTACCTGAGGCAAATAAAGATGGGCGTCCGCAACAACAATTACTACGAATCCTAAGTGGTCTGAAATTACTCGAGAACTTCTTGAAGGTCAAAAAGCAAATGGAAGACATGACTTAATATCTCGGGTGTTTTATTTAAAATTAAAGTGTTTAATGAATCTATCATATCGCCGCCGATCATCTGCTGAGGGAGGATTCAGCTGTGAGATGAATATGCATGGTCAGACGATGGAAGTTGACAACAGTTGGGTTGATCCATATTCACCGGTTCTTTCTAGAACATTCCAAACTCATATAAATGTGGAGTCCTGCACCAGTGTTAAGTCAATTAAGTACATCTGCAAATACGTAGGTAGCGACCAAGCTTTATTTTCTTTTACAAGACGTAAGCCGCGACGAAGTGACTACATAATATCAATCAGGTCGTTACATATGTACGTCAGATGCAGTTTGGCGAATTCTGGGCCTAGCTATACATGATCGGTATCCATCAGTCATGCATTTAGAAGTTTATTTGGAAAATGGTCAGCGGATTTACTTGAATCATAATAACGTTAGACAACAAGTGGAAAACCCTCGACAGACAGCACTTTTGGTATTTTTTAAGTTATGATAAGAAGATCAATTTGCAAAAAATTAATTGTACTCTGACGTACCATGTTATACCTTCGATAAAATGAGAGGTGTGTTTAATCGACGCCGACGCGGTGACAGTCCTAGCCGTATGCGCCATTTATTTGGTGTCAAGTTAGTGTTCTGTGGCCTTTCAAATCCTCGAGAGAAGATTTCTTAAGGGCTTCAAGGTTAAATTCTGAAAAAGAAGTTGAGGAAACCGATGAACAAGTTATAAACAATTCCCTTTGCGCAATTCAAGATGCTGTCACTTCCATTGGTGGTAAGCTATTGAGTGAATACGGATTACAAACACCTCAACAATTGCTTAGTCAAACTTGTGTGAATCGGGAGTATGTCGCTGAAACAAATTATAGTATAGAGACGAAATAACTGATATCGTAATTAATAGTTTGAAGAAATTTTCCTATGACCAATAGAAAATATATGACACCGTCCTAAAAAGTGTGGATAAGAAAGAGGGAAAAATATTTTTCCCAGATGCTCTCGGTGGAACTGGAAAACTTTCCTGGCAGAGGTGAGAAAAAGAGAAAAAATAGCACTTGCAGTCGCATCTTCTGGTATTGCTGCGACACTTTTACCTGGTGGCAAAACAGCACACACTTTGTTTTAAATTCCTATACATTTAGACCCAGGTTTCCCAAATTGTGTGGATATCCAAGTGTTCCGCGGAAGGATTGGAAAAAATATCAAAATTCTATAACCTACACTATTTAACCTAGCTTCTGCATAAAACCAAATATCAAAGAATGCAGCAGTAATCATTGCTTTCTACACCGTCATGCACGCTGCTTCCGAAATGAGGACTGAAGTCAAATAAAAATTAATTTGGTGGTGCAACAGCTCGTTAAGGATCAGGGGCCAGTGACTTACAGCTCGCAACCATTCCTGTGTGCGTGTTGTTACTTGGAAAGTAGGGGACCTAGTCCGAGTCTGAAGTCCGAACGGCTAGATGAGAAGCACTTACTCTTGACAAGTATATCGTCGTCGTTCTATGAAAACTCCCTAACTCCATTTCATTTTATTTTGAGACATGTGTACTTTTTATGGGTTTTTACTGACTTGAATATAAAAATGTTTGATTTAAAGATATTTTTCTCGTATAAATAGACCAACATAAGATTAAGAGACCCTTTACAGATCTAAAATGTTTAAATTCTTGACCAGTGTCAATTCTTTCAACTCATCCCCCCCCCCTTGTATGACCAACGAATTGTTGGCATACGAATCGGTGCATGGGGAAAAAAGAAAGAAACCGATTGAACAATAACAAGCTTGTGTGTGTTAAAAAAAATGCTAGTCGCTGTTGCAATTGATAAACAACGAAACCTGCATTGGGATAGAGCTAAGCCATGTGGCTTCAGTGGCGCGGTGTGTAGTGCATCGGCCTCTGAATCGCAAGGTTCATGGTTCGCTCCCATATGACGGCACAGAGTTTTTCAATTAATACGAGCATAACCAGACTAAGCACCACTAAAGAAGTCTGATGATCGAGGTGGCTCTCGTGAAATAGCTATAACTCCAGCCTATAAAACTTGGTGGTAACACACACAAGTTGTTGTTGTTCATTCAAAATTATTCAATATAAAATGTTTATATTTAATTTAATATTACATTTTTACGAAAGGTTTCTCGGTTTCTAAAAAATGGAGTTAGGGAGTTTTGTTTGAACGACGACGATATACTCTTGGAGGATTTGTCGGTTCTTCGCAAGAGGCAGTACCTCAGAAAAAACTTTTCTGTTTTTAAGGTGGCAGCAGCTGGGAACCGAACCCAGACTTTCGGGTTAGGCTAACGCACTAAGCATTATGACACGAGGTACTACGAGGGCTGAAGTCAGAGTTTTATCAACCCATTACCTGCCTCTGTACTCAATTGAGTACAGTAATTTTCGAAATTTGTTTGATTTTTTTTTTTTTTGAAAAGTAGGCTTTGATTTAAATTTCCTTGCATTTTAAATCAATCATAGACATGTATTTTGTCACTTGAAAAAAAAATTGTTGACGTTGAGGGATATTTTCCTGTTTATTCATTAACTTTTGTGTCCATTATTTTTTGATGTTAGCAGTTTTGTGTGATTCCGAAACTAAAAGGTTTGTTAGAGATTAAATGTTTGCCAAACGTGTAAATTATCGATTGATTTTATTAGATAAAATATCAAAAAGCAAGATTCCATACGAATTTAAAAAAAAAATACAATTTTTGCCCACGGTAAGTGGAATTCAAAAATGGTGTACTCAATTGAGTACACTGGCCAAAACCGTGATAGATATTCGTTGTTATTGAATTTTTAGAAAAATGGCTTTTTCAACAATAAACTGCACCAGCTTTTATGGTAGACGCTATCCAAACCTCTACTTGGCTGTTGGTGATATCGAAGATAACGGGAATGAAGTTGACATAGTTGTTATTCCACCAGATGTGGATATCCAAACGGACGAGAAGGATATATGTGAGGATGATTTATTTGATCCTCATATTCCGATTGACATCCCAGGAGCGGTAGAAATTGAAATAAACGATGGATTTGAAAGCGAAGATGGCATTCCACTTGGTAATTTAAGGGCAGAAATTATAAATAGAGGTGAGTCAAAATGTACAACTCCAAAATGGTCAAATCATGTGGTGTATTCAACTGAAATGAATGCAACATTTCATTATTTGGAAAATTTGGCAAAATTGAAAGAACAGTTGGAATTGGAAGATGAAGTTCAAACCTTTGAACATTTTTTTGATGAAGAAGTGACGAATTTGATTATAAACCAAAGCCAAATATATGCACTGGGACAAAACTGTCACACATTCGCCCTTACGAAAGAAGATTTAAAAAAGTTTGTTGGCATAATGTTTTTTTCCGGATATCATACGTTGCCCCAGGAATCACTCTATTGGTGTCTAGACGAAGATACTAGAATTCCATTAATAGCTAACGCCATGTCCCGCAATCGCTTCAAGGATATTAAACGTTTCATTCATTTAGCCAACAATTCTTCTCTTGACAAAACCGATAAAATGGCAAAAGTTCGCCCATTGATGAAAATGCTTTGTCATAATTATCAACAATGGAACTTTTTCCACGAGAAACTGTCTATTGACGAGGCGATGGTAAAATATGTTGGCCATGACTCCGCAAAGCAATTTACCGTGGAGAACCGGTTCGTTTGGCATATAAGGAGTGGATGCTTTGCAATAGCGATGGATATTGCTATAATTTCGATGTGTAGGTATTGTGGAGCTAAAAATGTCAATCCGTCGAGTAAATGTCTCCCTCTTGGATCTCGTGTGGTGCTTGATAAGCTGGAGGTTGTAAGAACGCCTAGTGACCACACCTTGTTTTTTGATAATTATTTTACCAGCCATGACCTTATGGGTACCCATACGTGGAAAAGGATTTCGGGCAACTGGAACAGCTCGGGATAATCGAACAAGAAAATGTCCACTCAAATCTCTGAAGCCCGTAATGAAGGCAAAACGTGGCTATTTCCATCACAAAATTGATAAAAACAATAACATATTGTTTGCGAGATGGAAAGACAATGCCGTTGTAACCGTTTCAACTAATTATGACATTTTGGAACCACTGGGTAAAGTAAAGAGATGGTCAACGACCGAAAAAGAAAAAGTTGCCATTCCCCTGCCTAAACCATTGGTTGCCTACAATAAGGGCATGGGTGGGGTCGACCTTCATGACCAGTTCGTGAACAATTACCTACCGAATAAAAATCAAGGGCAAGAAATGGTGGTGGCCATTGTTCCCACATATGATCAACTCAATGGTGGTGAACGCATGGCGACTCCATTGTTTGAAAACAAACGAAAATCGCAATCTACTTAAATTTATAAGAACAATTGTAAGAACTTATTTACGGTCGGGGCCTGCAATAAAAGCACCAAATAAACCAACAGTTCCAAAATCTTTGGTATGTGTAACGGTCCGAGGTGTTGTCGACAAAGGACTCTCGACGGGATGTTTCATATTCTCCTAACCTAGAGTTGCTATTGCCCCAAAACATACAATCACGTCAGCACATAGTCGAAACAATCCTATCGGGAAGTCCTTATTACCTTTCCATCCTATGCTACCATTACAACCCACTGCTTACAGGCACAGTGGGCTGATCCTGGCAGCGGAACGAAAGGGTGTTCAGGCTGTGATGGCGTGGCATGCTAGCTTCATGCACATCCTAGCTCGTCGGAATGGGGGGGGTTCTTGCCATCACAACGCTGAACGGTTGTTACGTTTAAAACATGCCGGTAAATATTAAAGAAATGGATCGGGATCTAAAGGAGCCCGAATTCGTCCTGATATTTCAACCCTGAAATAAAACCAAAAAAAACTTCCATGTGAGGAGAGGGCTTGGTGTTATTGCCTCTCAGAGGGATCGCCCACCCACGCATCGCAAAGGATGCAACCATGGCTGATATTTCCTCGATTTTATATCAGCCCCTAAGCTGAAGATGATATCAGGATCTAGAATATCATCTAAAGCAATAACTCACATCATGAAGAGAAAAAAACAAAAAAAAACACAACCTTATAGCTTACGTGGTTTCAAACTCCAAAACCTTCCCATCTGCAAACTAGGTAGATAATTTTCTTATCTGTCTCTAACTTAGTCTTCATCCATCATTAATGCACCGCCACATCCACTCGTGACGTCACTTTAAAGAAAGCCATGCTAAAATCCAATAATCTCAAAAATATCTTCCCAAAACGAATCAAAACCATCAAAATATTATAACAAAAAGATCAAAGTTTCAGATCATCAACATAATACAAAATTCATTTTATTGTAACCCAAATCTTAACCTAACAGAAATTTTGTCAAATATGCTAAATGTAAATTGAACGATTTTGATTGTGTATAATCAAGTATATGTGTGGTACTTTAGAAATAACTACTTAATTACTAATAACTAATTTAAATTTCTTACAAAATTATAAAACCAACAGTCGAAATATATCGTTATCATTCAATTCCCATATAAATCTAATTTCACAAAGAAATAAGGGACTTAATCAAAAAAGTATTTATTAGTTTATAAAAAGAAAATAACAAAAAGAAATAGCATAAAAAGAAATTAAAATATGGTTCAATTAAATATTTAAATATCGAATGAATTTCAAAATCAATTTATAATTAGATATAATTTCTTTTCTTTTTCGTAACATATTTTCCATATGTGGCAAAAATTAAAAAAAAAAACTGGATGAGAAAAAAAAAACTCAGAAATATGAAATGAGTGCAAAGTTTTTAATCTCTGTCTCTCTATTATTAATACGCTCTTCTCAATGAATTCACCACAATTCTTTCGATTTAATGCAAAAAATGATTTCCTATTTGGATTTCACTAGGATTTCACCTCGATGAGAAAATTTTGCATAATTCTAGGGTCACTTTTAATTTTGGCTCTAATTAATTAAATTTGAGCTCTTTTGATTTGTTGTTGTGGGTAAAAGTACGTTTAATTCAAAAATTTGCTCAAAAGTAAAAAAAGTAAAACAATATAAGAAACTTACCACAGTTTTATTAAAAAGTTGAATATCCTCGAGGTGGTGCACCGCTTCGGAGGCTGAGTTGCTTGTACCTTTTGTACATACTGGACTGGAAAATAAGTACACAGTTGAACGAATTTTAAAATACACACTTTACCCATGACTCATAACGATGGTTCATTTAATTCTCACAGAAAAGGATAAGGAGCCGCGAATATCTTAATATTTTTTTTTTCTTAGCTTAATGATTTGAAAAAAACTTAACAGTGTGGTGAATACAGATGGAGAGAGATAGAAAATTTTATATAAAGGTAGAACTACATAGAACATGCAAAAAAAAATTATTGATGATTAGTGATAAAAAAAAACAGGCTGGTGGTGATGATGCTGGCGGCGGCGGCGGCAGCGATGATGTTGGCTGCAGGCGTCACTGCGGTGGTGGAGATACCGAATTTCAGGTGGCCGATGATCGGTATGGGCTTTTGATAAGCGTGATGAAGAAAATATTTTCGTTTGTATTTTTTTGATACAGTAGGTACCTCAGGTCGGATTCCTATTCAAGGTTAGGCGGTGACTGTACCTTAAGTACAGGTCTCTGGGTACGTTTTTTTTTATATTTTTGGCGTCAGTTCGGTCGTTTTGGTCACGGGATTTTGCGTATTTTTTTTTTGGGGGGGATGAACAAGCACTTTATATTTTTCAGGCGTTCAATTTGTTTTTTTTTGTTACTTGTTTTATGATTTTATTGCGAGAGTTTTGGTTTAGAAAGGTTTGATGTTTTTTTGTTTTTTACCTTTTTTTTTATTTTTGGGGGTAGGTACACGTATTTTATTGCAGGGATTTCTCGTTTTTTTATATTTTTTTATTGGAGTTTAGCAATATGTATGTATCATAACACGTTGGGGTTCTTGCATGTTTTTTTCTCGCACTTTAATTTGGTTTATTTAATAAACTGTTTGCTCGTTAGCACAAGAATGTATTGGATTAACGGCACTTTTAGCGAGTTTCATCGGGCGCTTTGATTGGGTAGTATGTAACCCCTTTTAATGTTTTATTTTATATTAACGCTCCTTTTTGCGATTTATTTAGGAAAAAGGTAACTTTTATTCACGTACCGATAATTCAAAGATATTTTAAGGTAGATTGCAAAACTTAGCAAAAACCGACATACAAAAATTTTATCTCCCGTGACCGACCGCGTAACAACAAGTTAATTCCAGAAAACTTTAAGACAAAAAGGAACGAAGTTTGGCAATCTTGTCCTTATATAGGCTGGTGGCAACTCTCATCGCGACAGACATTTCGTGGGAGAGAGTTTCCTGTCATGGCGGTGAGAGTGAGTCTGGAAGAACTTGTTCCCGGCCATATCTTTAACCAAAAAATTCATCTTTTTACTTTAAAAATCATTTTGATTTTTTTTTAAAATAAGTGTGTTGAAAGATCAATTTTCTGGTCAAAACCCGCCCAGAAAAACCCTCCCGGAAGTACTTCCATGATAGAAAACACGATAACTTGTGCATGTATTTTTCTTCGATGCGCTTACATTTCGTCGTCAGCTCTTTTTTTATAATTTCTCTTAATTTTTCTCTTCCAACATGCAAATGGAAGTTGTCAGCCATCTGCTTGCTGATTTAGCCGTTGAAAAAGACTTTAACGCTCCGCAGCAACGACAACATTCACCACCATCATATTCTCTTCAGTACATTTAATTTTTGTGAAATATTGAAAGGAATTGAATTGAATCGATAGGTTCAAATAATGGCTAAATGATAACCAGATACCCTCAAACTACCTCGACTGTTGGTTTTGAATTAAATATAAGTACAGGTTGGTAAAAATATTAAATGAATACAAAAACCTAGGACGTTTACCACAAAACTTATACATTTCAGAGTTTCATCGATGGAAATGAATAAGAGTAAAAACGCTCGGATACAATCGCTAGTCGACCCACGCCCAAGAGGCAGTCTCATGCACAGTCTGATGCAAGCCGGGTGAAAAACATGAAAAAAAAATTTCTACCGCTTTATATCTTTAGAGTGAAAAACTCCTAACGCCTTTCCGTTTTCATCTTCCAATTCGTAAAGATTATTTCCTATGAGTTTTGTAATTTTCGATTTAATAAATTTCGGGCATAATTTAGCATTGATTTTCTTTGCTGCGTCGCTAAGAACAAAATTCCGTTTATAGACGATATCGCCCACCTTATATTTAACCTTCTTGCTTCGGGTATTGTAGTTGTGCTCATAAGCAAGATGAGCTTTTTGAAGGGAATCTTTAATTGCCGAATGGATTATATTCATTTTTGCCGATTTAGGGATGACGTTGAGCTCCGAGTTATTGACGCAATTAAGTTTTCGTAGAAGCTCAAACTCGGAACCATGTTCCACCATTCTCTGGCCAAACAAGGCTTCATAGGGTGACATATTGATGGCCGAATGGGTAGCAGTTCTGAGAGCACAGGTGATTGACGGGAGGTTAACGTCCCAGTCCCTTTGATCTTTTCCTATATATGACCTAATAGCTGCGAGAATAGAACGATTTACACGCTCGCTGGCATTAGCTTGAGGAGCATACGAAGCGGTTTTAACATGCTGAATGCCGAAGGAAGATAACAATTTTGAAAAGTTCGTGCAGGTAAATTGTTTTCCATTATCTGTAAGGATAGATTCGGGTAGAACCTCGTGGCTTGATGGTTAGTGCGTAGGACTGTCATGCCGAAGGTGTGGGTTCGATTCCCAGCCGTGCCACCTAAAAACAGAAATGTTTTATTCGAGGTACTGCCTCTTGCGAGGAACTGACAAATCCTCCAAGAGTATACTTGTCATGAAAAAGTGCTTCTCATTTAGCCGTTCGGACTCGGCAAAAAACTGTAGGTCCCCTCCATTCCTGCCCAACAAACACGCACACAGGAATGGTTGTGAGTTGTAAGTCACTAGGCCTTGGTTCTCCTCGAGCTGTTGCGCCACCCAATTTAATTTAATTTTAATAGATTCGGGTACTCCAAACAGGCATAAAACTTCTTCATTTAAAAATTTAACTGCGGATTCTGAAGTAGCATTCCTCAAGGCCTTTATGACGACAAATTTTGTAAGCTGATCTAGAGCGATAATAATGAACACGTTTCCCTGTTTAGACCGGGGGTATGGCCCCAAAAAGTCTAGGTATATATGTTGAAATGGTCGTTCCACTGCAAAAGGCTTCCCCATAGGTTGTCGTAAGATTTGGTTGGAAGCTTTTGAGGTTTTACACGTATCACATGAACCTACGTAAGACCTCACCTGTGAAGCCATGTTCGGCCAAAAGAATTGTTGTCTGAGCCTATGCAGAGTTTTACCTAAACCGCCATGCGCCGCTCTTGGTGGTTGATGAGCCAAAGTAATCAGTCTGCTGGTCAGCTGCGACGGAATCCATAACTTCCATCCTAGGTCATCCTCTAAAGGATTCCCTGTGCTGTGTCTGACCTTCTTATACACGAAATTGTCCGAGACTTGAAGGTCGGGCAGCTGTTCCTTTTGTTTTGTGATGTTGTCAATGATCTGAACATATTCCTCAGATTTAAAACTGGGATCTGTTAGATCTATGTGCAGCACATCAGAAGGATATTTCTCCGATAAGGCATTCAGGTTCAACTCGTCGGCTGCAAAAACCCTTGACAGAGCGTCTGGCACGACATGCTGTGAACCTTTACGATGTTCTATATCGAAGTCATATCCTTGTAGTTTAAGGCTCCACCGAGCTAGCCTACCACTGAGGTCCTTTTGACCCATCAACCACTTTAAACTAGCATGGTCGGTCACTACTTTGAAGTGGTATCCCTCTACATAGGGACGAAACTGTTCGATGCTCTTAACTGCAGCTAAGCACTCGCGTTCAGTGACGCTGTAATTACACTGAGCCTTGTTCAGTTTGTGTGAATAGAAGAAGATGGGGCGTTCGTTGTCGTCTTCGTCCTTCTGACATAATACGCCTCCAATTCCAGTCGAAGAGGCATCACACAAAATGATGAAGGGCTTGGTGTAATCAGGGTTCACCAGAACGGGTGCCGAAGTTAGGATTTCCTTAATCTTTTGAAAAGACTCTAACGCTTCACCATTAAACTCGAATTTTATGTTCTTTTTTAACGTATTCGTGATGGGGGCAGCAAGTGTACTATAGTCACGCACAAATCTGCGATACCACCCAGACATGCCGAGAAACCTACGTACTTGTCGCTGATTTTGTGGAACAGGGAAATCTCTAATGCCCGATACTTTCGCTGGATCAGTCTTAAGACAACCGTCGCCAATTATGTAGCCTAAGTATTTAAGTTCCTTAAAACAAAACTTTGATTTTTCGAGGTTAATTGTTAAACCTGAGGACTTTAATTGTTTGGCGACGATGTTTAAGAAACAAATATGTTCTTCAAAAGTGCGCGTTACTATCAGTAAATCGTCCAAGTAAACGAAAACATTTTCTTTTAATTCGTGGGGTACCACTTTGTCCATTAATTTGCAAAGACGTTGCGGTGCATTGCAAAGGCCAAAGGGCATTACCTTGAATTGGTACAGAGGTCTACCGGGAACCGTGAACGCCGTCTTTTCCCGTGATGACTTCTCCAGCGGTATTTGCAGAAAGGCGTCCTTCAGATCCACACTAGAAATATAGTGTGTATCTGAAATACGACTTAGCACAGACTGTATATGAGGCAAAGGATAGGCACTTTTCTTAGTCTTTTGGTTCACCTTCCTGTAGTCTAAACACATCCGGTTTTTCCCGGGTTTTCGTATTAAGACTACCGGAGAGCTCCATGGGCTATTACTTTCTTCTATTATTCCCATATCAAGTAGCCTATCCAATTCCTCATACAACAGTTTTTGTACCGCCGGAGAAACAGGATAGTGTCGTTGTTTTATTGGCTCGGCATCCCCTGTGTCGATTTCATGTTCCTCCAGCGTAGTTTTGCCTAAACCAAGAGTAGCAAAGGACGGAAACATGCTGATGGCTGTTTGTAGTTTACTGGATTCTTCCACCGATAGTTCCCGCATTTCTGAGGACATATTGTTGAACGAGGTCTTTGCTGGTGAAAGTTCCGAAATTAAATGAGGAGCAATCTCAAACGCCTTCCAGAAATTGACCCCTAGGTATAATTTCTGCTGAAGCGAAGGAACAATATACATTTCTATTTTCTTTGTCTGATTTTTGTAGGTTATATCAACTACGAATTTGCCTGTGATAGGTTGATTGTGACCGTCCGCGGTTCTGACGTTGGATGAGAATTGTGTGTATATAACTTTGTGTTTGTTTAGAAAATCATCACCACCTATGCCTATGCAGCTAATGCTTGCACCACTGTCAAGCAATCCTAACATGTTTTCACCAAAAATCTGGACATTGGCATAGGGGCGAGGATCATCTGAACAACACAACGTTGTAGCTTCTATGCTTCTTAAAGCGTTTTTTCTATTTTTTTTTCGTTCTCGGATCCTAGTAATCCTGGCAGAGATAGTACGTTTCGGGCAACCAAAAATCCTATCCCTGGCAGCGTAGTAAATTCTCTGGCGTTCGTGAAGACTTTTTAAAGGCGGTGAAATTTTATCTGGTGGTGGAGGTAAGCTTGGCTCTAGTTTTTCTAAACAAATAGGTTTTTTTAAAATTTGAACTCGAAAATTGTTAGGTTTAGGGTCTGAGTTGAACTTGAAAGTGGATGAATCTAATTGGTGTCCGGTCTCGGGTTTCGAGAGCAAGCCACCCCGGTTGAAGGATTGCTCTTCCTTGAGTTTCCCGCACATTTGGAGCTTGTACACTGTGGAGAAGTTGTATCTTCTTTTCCGCAGCGGTAGCAAAACAAGGATCTTTGTGGAGCTGGACATTCCATATAACCGTGGCCTACTTTCCTACAGTTCCAACAAATGTAACTACTACTATCTCGTTGTAACTGCAGGGCTTCAACCGAATCTGTGGCTGCAGCTTGGAGCTCTGCTGATACCTCAATTTCATTTATATTTCTACGGAATGGTTGAGCTATGGGAGTTCGAAATTTTTGTTTCTGCTCGTTTATGTACTTTTCCATATTGCGGCAGACATACGCCATATCGTTCAGACTTTGGGTCCTAAAAGTCAGCAACAACTCTCCCATTCGACTATGAACATTTTGTTTTATAAGGCTTATCAGTTCGTTATTTGGCTTAGGACAAATCAGTCGCGTGTTTAGCTTCTGGATTGCCATGAAAAAATCATCGAAGCTTTCATTGGGTTTTTGTCGTCGATCATAGAGTTGTTTTGATAGCTCGGCATCAGTCTCAAGAGAACGAAACTGTTCCATCAAGGCAAAACGAAGCCCAGGCCAATCTACTCTAGGATTCGTTTTGAGGAAGACCCAGAACCAAGTTTCAACCTGTCCACTAACAAACTGGTGAAAATTTAACACGATATCATGCCATGAAGCTCCGTAGCAATCCTTCAATCTCTCTAATCTAAAGATGAATTCATCTACCGTCATATTGAGGTTGTCATATTTAAGACCCCATTTGTGGAAACCATGAATCTTAAAATTTGAATTCATCGATAAATTTTGTCTTGAGTGATTGTCTGGTGTTGGTCTAGTGGAAGTATCAACGAAATTCATATTCCTAATCCGTGATAGGAACTCATCTGCATTAGGATTTAGATTGGAGTGGTTGGTTCTCAAATCTGATTCAGGTTGATTTTGACTGACAGGATTAGGAGCGCAAGTTGGTTGTGGTCGTCGCCTACGGACTTCATATTCAGTCTGAACAGATGGGGTGGGTTCCCTCAATGTTTCACGGAGGATTTCCGCCATCTGCTTTTTCAACTCGTCCCGATTTGTTGCTAGTTCCTTTCGAATAGCTTGCAAATCCTCAGTCCTACTGATGCCTACCGATGCAGTTACAAGACCTTGAATGTAAGTGGGTAGATCAATTTCTTCCTGATTGTTTGTTGGAAGTGTACCTAGAGAAAAACTATCCCTATTTCCTAAAAAGGCTTGCGAATCAGATGCTCCGACTGGGTTGCTATCCTTTGCAGCTGGATCAACGGTATCACTTGCAGCTGGGTCAATGGGATCCTTTGCAGCTGGGTCAACTGGATCGGAGGTTTGCTGCGGAGGGTCAATAGGGAGTGAACCTGATTCCAAACCGGGAATATTCGGATTGGTATTGTTAGCCATTGCTAAGCGTTGAATGCTATTTAACCCTTGACCGTGACTGTCTTTGCTGGCCCCACGACCACGAGTTTTTTGAGATGTACCACGACCACGAATAGTTTGCGATACACCACGACCACGAATATTTTGCGATACACCACGACCACGAGAGTTTTGGCTGGATCCACGACCTCGAGCTGAACGTAAGTTATAGGCGTTATCTGGCTCACCTTAAGACATAGAGTCACCCTACCAACCTGAACCTCAAAAACTTTCTACGAATTGGAAGTCTAGAACCGCAAAATCAAAGATTTGTATGAAATTAATTGAGTAATACTCTTAATGAAAGGAAATATGTAAATGAAAATGAAGCCAAAACTTTGAAGGATAATATAATTAGTAAGTAACTAAAAGAAAACGGTATCTGAGCAAAATATAGTAGAAACGGATAATTCAATGTGGAAATTCAACCTTGTTATTAAATCGAAATTGGAAAAAAAAATTATGATCATCAAAATAAACTATATGAGAAAAAAAAACTTAAATGGGTTTGTATATCTAAATTTTACTGAATATATTTTGTATCTGGTGTGAAAATTTATCATGAAAATGTCTGGTGGATGTGACGGATGATGAAGATTTGTGAAGACTACTGACGTTGTTAATAAAACTCACATGAAAATTTAATCGAAGCTGCAGAATAAATGTGCAAAAACAAAAAAACTAAATTTGACTTTTGGAACAGACTGTGATTTGTTGAAATGAAACTAGGAACACTAATCAATTCGCATCTGACATAATACGTTGCTTCAAGAGCTCATACTATCGGTCGTCATTGATTTTTGTCCTAAAGTGAAATTCAAAAGAAAGGGTTGAACTACTATAATTTCGGTCGAACCAAAAATACGGTTTCAAAACAAAAGAAACTTTTGAAAATTCAAGTCTGCTGTTGATTTTGGAGTGTATGATTGTCGCAACAGACTAAACAAGGAAAGAACTTCAAACCTATTTACTGGTCGTTCGCTCATCACTACCAATCTCACAATAAAAATCATGAGTAAGAAATTACAAATCTGTTGGAAAAAGAAAAAGTTCAAAAGTCAAATAAAGTCTATAAAATTTTCGAAGGACACGAAAAAATTATCAAAAATTTAAATTTTTCGAAAACTGTCGTTCAAAAATTAGGTACTCAACTTCTTATCTGGCATCATCAAGACGAATCGGGCCCCACGTTGGGCGCCACCTGTAACGGTCCGAGGTGTTGTCGACAAAGGACTCTCGACGGGATGTTTCATATTCTCCTAACCTAGAGTTGCTATTGCCCCAAAACATACAATCACGTCAGCACATAGTCGAAACAATCCTATCGGGAAGTCCTTATTACCTTTCCATCCTATGCTACCATTACAACCCACTGCTTACAGGCACAGTGGGCTGATCCTGGCAGCGGAAGGAAAGGGTGTTCAGGCTGTGATGGCGTGGCATGCTAGCTTCATGCACATCCTAGCTCGTCGGAATGGGGGGGGTTCTTGCCATCACAACGCTGAACGGTTGTTACGTTTAAAACATGCCGGTAAATATTAAAGAAATGGATCGGGATCTAAAGGAGCCCGAATTCGTCCTGATATTTCAACCCTGAAATAAAACCAAAAAAAACTTCCATGTGAGGAGAGGGCTTGGTGTTATTGCCTCTCAGAGGGATCGCCCACCCACGCATCGCAAAGGATGCAACCATGGCTGATATTTCCTCGATTTTATATCAGCCCCTAAGCTGAAGATGATATCAGGATCTAGAATATCATCTAAAGCAATAACTCACATCATGAAGAGAAAAAAACAAAAAAAAACACAACCTTATAGCTTACGTGGTTTCAAACTCCAAAACCTTCCCATCTGCAAACTAGGTAGATAATTTTCTTATCTGTCTCTAACTTAGTCTTCATCCATCATTAATGCACCGCCACATCCACTCGTGACGTCACTTAAAAGAAAGCCATGCTAAAATCCAATAATCTCAAAAATATCTTCCCAAAACGAATCAAAACCATCAAAATATTATAACAAAAAGATCAAAGTTTCAGATCATCAACATAATACAAAATTCATTTTATTGTAACCCAAATCTTAACCTAACAGAAATTTTGTCAAATATGCTAAATGTAAATTGAACGATTTTGATTGTGTATAATCAAGTATATGTGTGGTACTTTAGAAATAACTACTTAATTACTAATAACTAATTTAAATTTCTTACAAAATTATAAAACCAACAGTCGAAATATATCGTTATCATTCAATTCCCATATAAATCTAATTTCACAAAGAAATAAGGGACTTAATCAAAAAAGTATTTATTAGTTTATAAAAAGAAAATAACAAAAAGAAATAGCATAAAAAGAAATTAAAATATGGTTCAATTAAATATTTAAATATCGAATGAATTTCAAAATCAATTTATAATTAGATATAATTTCTTTTCTTTTTCGTAACATATTTTCCATATGTGGCAAAAATTAAAAAAAAAAACTGGATGAGAAAAAAAAAAACTCAGAAATATGAAATGAGTGCAAAGTTTTTAATCTCTGTCTCTCTATTATTAATACGCTCTTCTCAATGAATTCACCACAATTCTTTCGATTTAATGCAAAAAATGATTTCCTATTTGGATTTCACTAGGATTTCACCTCGATGAGAAAATTTTGCATAATTCTAGGGTCACTTTTAATTTTGGCTCTAATTAATTAAATTTGAGCTCTTTTGATTTGTTGTTGTGGGTAAAAGTACGTTTAATTCAAAAATTTGCTCAAAAGTAAAAAAAGTAAAACAATATAAGAAACTTACCACAGTTTTATTAAAAAGTTGAATATCCTCGAGGTGGTGCACCGCTTCGGAGGCTGAGTTGCTTGTACCTTTTGTACATACTGGACTGGAAAATAAGTACACAGTTGAACGAATTTTAAAATACACACTTTACCCATGACTCATAACGATGGTTCATTTAATTCTCACAGAAAAGGATAAGGAGCCGCGAATATCTTAATATTTTTTTTTTCTTAGCTTAATGATTTGAAAAAAACTTAACAGTGTGGTGAATACAGATGGAGAGAGATAGAAAATTTTATATAAAGGTAGAACTACATAGAACATGCAAAAAAAAATTATTGATGATTAGTGATAAAAAAAAACAGGCTGGTGGTGATGATGCTGGCGGCGGCGGCGATGATGTTGGCTGCAGGCGTCACTGCGGTGGTGGAGATACCGAATTTCAGGTGGCCGATGATCGGTATGGGCTTTTGATAAGCGTGATGAAGAAAATATTTTCGTTTGTATTTTTTTGATACAGTAGGTACCTCAGGTCGGATTCCTATTCAAGGTTAGGCGGTGACTGTACCTTAAGTACAGGTCTCTGGGTACGTTTTTTTTTATATTTTTGGCGTCAGTTCGGTCGTTTTGGTCACGGGATTTTGCGTATTTTTTTTTTGGGGGGGATGAACAAGCACTTTATATTTTTCAGGCGTTCAATTTGTTTTTTTTTGTTACTTGTTTTATGATTTTATTGCGAGAGTTTTGGTTTAGAAAGGTTTGATGTTTTTTTGTTTTTTACCTTTTTTTTTATTTTTGGGGGTAGGTACACGTATTTTATTGCAGGGATTTCTCGTTTTTTTATATTTTTTTATTGGAGTTTAGCAATATGTATGTATCATAACACGTTGGGGTTCTTGCATGTTTTTTTCTCGCACTTTAATTTGGTTTATTTAATAAACTGTTTGCTCGTTAGCACAAGAATGTATTGGATTAACGGCACTTTTAGCGAGTTTCATCGGGCGCTTTGATTGGGTAGTATGTAACCCCTTTTAATGTTTTATTTTATATTAACGCTCCTTTTTGCGATTTATTTAGGAAAAAGGTAACTTTTATTCACGTACCGATAATTCAAAGATATTTTAAGGTAGATTGCAAAACTTAGCAAAAACCGACATACAAAAATTTTATCTCCCGTGACCGACCGCGTAACAACAAGTTAATTCCAGAAAACTTTAAGACAAAAAGGAACGAAGTTTGGCAATCTTGTCCTTATATAGGCTGGTGGCAACTCTCATCGCGACAGACATTTCGTGGGAGAGAGTTTCCTGTCATGGCGGTGAGAGTGAGTCTGGAAGAACTTGTTCCCGGCCATATCTTTAACCAAAAAATTCATCTTTTTACTTTAAAAATCATTTTGATTTTTTTTAAAAATAAGTGTGTTGAAAGATCAATTTTCTGGTCAAAACCCGCCCAGAAAAACCCTCCCGGAAGTACTTCCATGATAGAAAACACGATAACTTGTGCATGTATTTTTCTTCGATGCGCTTACATTTCGTCGTCAGCTCTTTTTTTATAATTTCTCTTAATTTTTCTCTTCCAACATGCAAATGGAAGTTGTCAGCCATCTGCTTGCTGATTTAGCCGTTGAAAAAGACTTTAACGCTCCGCAGCAACGACAACATTCACCACCATCATATTCTCTTCAGTACATTTAATTTTTGTGAAATATTGAAAGGAATTGAATTGAATCGATAGGTTCAAATAATGGCTAAATGATAACCAGATACCCTCAAACTACCTCGACTGTTGGTTTTGAATTAAATATAAGTACAGGTTGGTAAAAATATTAAATGAATACAAAAACCTAGGACGTTTACCACATATGCAATGAGGGTGGGCACTTCCCGAAGAAAATAAAAAGTCAGCTTGGTTGCAGAATTTGCCACAACAGAGCACGATGGACTTGTGAGAAACGCCAAACAACTCTTTGCATCGAAAAGGATTGTTTTAACATTGTTCATACATAAATAAGATAATTGTGTACATACATCTGACCAGTGTACTCATTTGGGTACACCCCTAGATATAAGGCCCAAAGTTGAAAAAAAAATTTAACTTTGAATTTTTTGGTTTATATACTCCTCAATAAACATGATTTTAAAGAATTTTCCATTGTTTTAATTTTTAAGGGGGTCGGTCTTTAATGGGTTAATTGAAGGAAAAATTGTTTTGGGTTACAGGTTGTGTAACGAACTTTTGGCTATAGGAATTTTCGTATCTAGCAAATATTTAAAAAATAAAATGCATGACTGAATCGCATGTACTTGCTCTTACGTTCAAGTTGTGTGGAACTTAAGAACTTTAAGCAATATTCAAGTTATTATAGAAAGAGTATAAAAAAGCATTTAAATCGTTCTTTTAATTGTATAAACAGCCTGATAAATAACTTAAAGCTAAAAAAGTACGCTATTTGATTAGTTGAAAAAATATGAATATATGTAAGCAAAAAACAAATTTAAATTGTTGGAGCCGTTTTCTTAAAAATTAATTTCTTACATACAATTTTTGTAACATCTTTCAAAAAAAATTTTGGTACGCCAAATTTGAGTACATATTAATTTACATTTAAAACTGAAATTTCAAAATAATTCATCATAATAATTCATAATTCATTTTTGAAATATTGAATTTTCAAAAAATAAAATTTGAATATTTTTTTAGAATCCAAAATTATTTTTTTAAGAATTTTTAAGAAGATTAACATTGTTATTCGGTTGAAGGTCAGGTGGAAATTTAAGGTTTAAACATTTAATCGCGAACAAAGTCGCGGGCATCAGCTAGTTTAAAATAAAATGAGAGCGTTCAATAACTACACAAATACTTCAGGGGAACTAAGATGTTTTAAGAACACTTCGAAACTACCCTTGTGAAACCAAGTTTTTGAATTTTTTTGTCGCAAAATTCAAATCTGTGCCCCTTGGGATGTTAAATACGACAACAATTTGGTATGACTCCGTATTGATTTTGTATTCAATATGCTCCTTTTTTCAAGCGAAGATAAAAAAGCACTAAAAAACAGGGCTAATGTTAATTCATAAACAGGAATAAAACCTGAAGAAAAGTTATCTTCGTTGAAGAATGTTCATACAGTAAAATATTACTCGTAGCTGCGGTTCACTGGCAGCATCATTTAAAATAGAGTGTTTGTTCTTTTAATCGAACTGTGAATAGGGGGGTTCATATGGAACAACATTGTTGGACAACATTGCTTGATGGAATCCGAACAGTTTTCAAAATATTTTGAAAACCATATAACAAAGTTGGACAACTTGGTTGGTTTTGCGTTTAAATGATCAAACATTGATGGTTGTCAAGCAATGTTGGACAACATGTTGGTCCATGTGAACCCCCCTAATGTGGTAGAAGATTCAATTCCGTTTCATTCCACATCCACTAAGTTTTCTATTCAGTTCTGGCCCCGGAAGTATTTATCCAGAGTGTAAGCGCAGGCGCAGGCCCAATTACTCTGGATAGAAATCCAATGAATACGACTGAAAGCTTATAAGTGCAAAGAACTAATTATAAAAAAATCCACTGTAATAACGATGAACAGCTAGTGAAGAAAATTGCCAATTGGCTGAATTAATTAAAAAATAAACGATTACCGCAGAGGTAATCACTTTACTTCGGTAGCACGATGTTGAGTGCATCAACACATCAACTTCTAAATCCCGTCACAGTAGCTCCAAACTGAACTTGGTGGTTGCACAGTGCACACTAAAAAGTGTTGTTTTGTTCAAAACTGTCTGACATTGGAAATGAAGTTCTCGATGAAAAAGTTAAGCCTCCCGTCCAAAGCCTACAATTTACCTCAATTATTAATCCACAACTCATAGTCCTCGTTATGAAAATTCCATACAATCAAGCTCAATTAAAAAACCTACAATTATTATTATGTATGTATCTATACTATTGAGGCGCAACTTTTTGAATTAAAACATTTCGTTCTTGACTTCTGAATCTCAAATAAAGTCATCCTCCCAGCTAGAGCCCACAGCGCACCTCCATAGATTTTGTTGAGTAGATATAATTTTCCCGCCAAAAAGGGCTACTTCTTTACGATTCCCATATACCATACCATAACACAATTATTATTATCCACCTCACCCTTTCCAAATGAAACACTGCCGATTGAAGATGATTATAAAACTATTGGCTTCTGATTCGCGCTACGCCCATCACAGAATCACAGTCGAGGTGCAATAAAGGAATCTGAAAATGGCATAACCGCATAGCCCCATTGCGCATTCACATTCTAGAATCTAGGATCCATAAATATCCACCTGGCCATAAACATGCCTCAGAAGCTGAACCTGTTCAAGTATCCTACTACATATATAATATTGCCACAGAGTTTCACTACTAAAGTGCAGAGAGCTTGAAAACGACGTGCGGTGCGGGAGCAATGGTGGCAGTGGCAGCGGCGGCGCCACATAGTGAAAACGAATATTGTGTAGGACGTTCGTCATAATTTCCCTACGACTTTGGTTTATAATTGCATGCCCGCCCGAAATTTATTTACGAGGCCCGATTTCGATTTACCTCAACATTATGGCCTAAAATAAGTTAGCCATGTTGACAACGGGCATTATTACGTTTGGTCTCCTATCTCTGCACTCGCCTCTGGTATCTGAAATCCCACTTGTCCGATTGTGTTCGAGAAGAGAAATACAAAAAAAAAAAACAGAGCAAATCATCGGTGGCGTCCGGGATTTCTACAACTTTATTATGGGGCAAGAAAAAATATCAGCTAAGTGGGGAGGAGACCACTATAAAAAGATTTCCCTCTGACCAATTTGTATCTGCCCGACGCCACATGCTCTGGGCCGGCAATTAATAAAATTAATTAGCCCAAGGTATGGCATTAAGCGTTAGAAATATCTTCGCCTCGCCAACGCTGCTACTTCTCTGCACCAGAGCTGGACTTGGATCTGTCTCTGCCCACCAGGAGCACTTTGTTTGTTTCGCGAGCTTGTTAGCCGTGCAATTAATTATTTCTGTTGGTACTACAAGCTCGTAAATTTCAGCTCTGTGTGTTATCCAAATGACAAAATAATAGTAATGGTTCTAATTACACATCTCATACCCGTTAATTTTTCAATTTCCAGCGATACTTGAGACCACACAAAGCATCACCGGGCTTTTGCTGGTATGGAATGGAGCATGGAGGCACAGGTGGCCATCATCATCCTTCTCTCGTCCTATAGATGCATCCAGGCCAAGAGAAAGAACCTGCTGTTTGAGTGGGGAAATGTTTAATTATCGGGAATCGAGTGTAGAGTATTGATCATTTGGAGAGATCCCTATCGCTTGAGCGGGGCTTTTCAAACCCAGAAGCAACTTGTTAACATGCACCAGCAGAAGAGAAGTCCTTATTCTTGGTCAATGGCCATCGCAGAGCTTCCTCAATGGGGGGTTTTCATCGGCGATGGGGACTGATGCATACTTCGGCTAAATCAGCAGGGATAGGAAATTAATTTTTTGGCTAAAAGTAACAACGCTGCTGTGGTATTGGTATCGCGTATTAATTGATTGCGATTAAACGGAACAACAGAGTTGTTTGACGTTCCAGTTGGCTGGTGCCTGGTGGTTTCCTGCTGCACCAAGGTAAACTGCGACTCTATTCATACTTAAATACATCTATAGCCTATAGGAGTCTCTCTGAATCTGACTGCGGTCGCGTGTGGTCGAGATTAGTTTAGAGTTCGCCATGGCAGTAGTGACGTGCGGATATTTATCGTGTGCCATGCGAATGACTTGAGTGCGCTGCTTTGGCAACAAAACAAAACGCGAACGGACGCAAAACAGTTGCACCAATGGCAAAAGGATTAAAGAGAATTTATTTATATCGTGTTGAATAATAATTAACCCAGGTCGGAGGTGAGCTTTTGTGCGCTTGCAATTTGCAATTGATTGTTATTCCTTTGGCATTCGACTGAATTGCCAACAAATATGCGGTTTAATTGGGTCGAAATATTTGCGATTGCGTTTGACTTAGTTTATCTTTAAAGGAAAAAAATCAACTTCTTTCTGATGACCTTCATTTGAAAGGGTTTCTTTTCCTCAAGATTAAATCGTATTGGTGCGATAAAAAGTGGAAAATTCAAACCTTTTAGAAGTCTGTAGTAAAAAAAAATCAAAACAAATTAAATGTAAATACTCTGGAAAATGTAATTTTGTGTAAGGAAATGAATATCAGCAACAGTGTTGTTGGACAACGTCAGACTCTCCTGGGCTTCTAGAGTTCTTTCAAAATTTTAATTTCACAGAAAACCAATTGAGTGATTAATCAAAGACTTTTTAGATCAAGATTAAGAAGTCTTAAGAAATCGATTATTGTTTTTTTTTTTTGTTAAATAAAAAATCTACTGCGGAAAAATTGAATCTACTACAGTTTCTTAAAGAATCTACTGCATTCAACTTTTCTTGAAATGGCAACCATGGTGCTTATATCCTCCACAAATACCATTTGCTTACGACCATATAAATAAGATTTTAACTAACCCAACAAGGGGTCGGAAACTCCGTAGAACTCAAAAAATATTTGCAGCAATCAACAACTAAAATAAATTACTTTAGCAAACACAAAATCTCTTCCAGCTTACACAATAGCGCAGCACTGAGTTGTCTAACAATAAAAGGTGAAAATTATTTATGATGAGTTATTTGAAAAATGGAAATATGTAAGCTGAAATTAATTGTTTAAAATTACAGAATTTTGAAAGCAGAAATCAACAGACAGAACTGAAAAAAGCAGAATTTTGAATAAAATTATTTTTTTTTCGAAAAAAAACTGAATTTTGGAAAACAAAATTTTGAAACCAGAATTTCGACCCGCTACCCATCAGGGCTGTCAAATAACTGCAGTTTCAGTATTTATACTGCTTTTAAAACTACCGTACTGCTAACACGACTAAAGTACGTTTTTTTAGAATTTTTCCATACAACAGAATGGATGTTCGCGTGTATCGTTGACCTATTTTCTTTCCCACAGGAACTTTTATTTGCTGATGAAGCTTTTTGTTGTTTTAAACGCACATAACGTTAACTGACATAATGTATATATATTGTAACGAAATATTCCACACAGGTCAAAATGTAGTTATCACCCATCGGTAATTCGAACTATTAGATACCGACCCCACCACGAATTACTGGATATTTTTTTCGTAATCAATATTAAATATTACAATACAAAGAAGTGTAAAGTGATTTCATTTATAATAAAATAATTGTTTTTGTTGGTCGCAGCAAGAAAGAAAATATTTATTGTGCCTATAAGAAAGTCTGACAAAAAATGAAATTACAATAAAAATAAAGTTCAATGTTGCTTAAAAAAATTTGACATTTTTGTTTATTTACAGATCCGTTAAATCCAAACGTAACAATATTACTTACAAGCTAAATTAATATTATTCTACTGCGCTAAAAAACATAAATTTGAACTTAGTGCTTAGTGTTTGTACAGTTTTCCTTATTATTTCATGTTTTGAAATGCTGAGATGCTCGATATAAATTGTTGGAAATTCACGTCCCGAACACACACTGGCGAGCACTTTTTGGCGGAATCAAATAATTTTGATATCTGAATTTGTAGCTAATTAAATGCTAATTTGTTGCTCAAACCAAAAATTTGTAGCTCAAGTACTTTTCGAGTTATTCAATTTTCTACTAAAATAAGTCTGAAGTTAGCGGTAAAAATTTTAAATAATATTAATTTTACTTTTTATTTGTAACCTGAATTTGTAGCTAATTAAATGCTAATTTGTTGCTCAAACCCTGATTTTGTAGCTCTAACGGTTTTTCAAATATTCAAAATTCCGCTAAAATAAGACTGAAGTTAGCAGACGAAAATTTGAAAATCATAATTGAGTTAATGCCCAAAATTGTAGCTTTTTGAATGCTAATTTGTTGCGCAAAAATAAATTTTGTATCTTTTATGGATAATTTTTTATTTACAGTTAAGGTATAAAAAAGTGCATTTCCGGTTTCACTAACATAAGCTCGGAAAAATGCCAGCGGAATCTTAAAAAAATAGATTTTCAATTTTTTTTAAAAGGTGTAGCATATCCTATGCTAATTTGTTGCTCTAACAAAAAATTTGTAGCTCTAACGGTTTTTTTGGTAGGTACTCAATTTCCCGCTAGCAAAAAAGTTAGCTAAGAATCTAGCCCTTAAAATCTAAAAAAATGACATAATCAAAATTTGAAGACTCCTCTAACTATGTAGATAAGTCACCAAACCGCGATTTTGTAGCTCGCTTGGTTTTATTTGCATTCAGTTTCCCGCTAAAATAAGACATTACCCCCTGTGTAACGGACTAAATTTAAAAAAAAAATAACTTAAAATTTGTTTTATGTCAGAATTTGTAGCTTTTTAAATTAAAATTTGTTGCTCAAAAATTAATTTTGTACCTTCAGTTCGTTTTTATTTGAAATTCAAACTCAAATCCTCTACCTTGATAAAACGGAATTTAAATTCACTATATTTTATCATGTGCGTTCTCAAATTCTTCCCTTTAATTGAAAATTGATAGAGAAGCCATTCAAAATCAAGGGGAACCCCATTTTGCTTCAATTTATTGCTTCAACGATGGAAATCAATTATTGCCTCTCTTCTTCTAGGCAATATTGCCATGGAACAAAGCGTCTCCATTTGCATTATTGAAGGCAATAGCAATGATTGAGGCAATTTATTGCCTCAAATATTGCCAATGGAGCCGCTGGGCTACTATATTAAGGGTATTCATACAACAGCGTAAGGCCATCGTAAGCGTTGTAAACTTTTAAACTTCGTAGTTCTGTCACATTTTGTATAGAAAATTTTACAGGTTTACGAAGTTTACAACTTTACTACGTTAACGATGACTTTACGCTGTTCAATGAATACCCTCATTATATGTACTTGAGGCATGGTATGAAGTATGATGCATAGCATATAGACGTTCAACGCAAATGGTCAACGCGTTGATTCTCTGATGTCAAAATGACGTACAATTCTGTCCCAAAGTTGGCTTGTCGTGTGATCGCCAACGCAGAACACTGCCCATGAGTTGACGCTCTAGTTGACATGAATTAAAGGGTCAATGCGTTGATTTTTTTTTGGTCGCTGTGTAATCACCCTGTCAATGAATTCAGGACATTTTTACAAACTGGTCATAAGCGCGTTGAATGTATCCTTACATTGACACAGCGGATTTTTCTGCCATGTCAACGTACTCTGCGGTGACCTATCTCAATCTCGAAAATTTTGTATTTTTTGAGGATTTTTAATAGATGGCTTGACAGAATGAGAGGGACAAACTATATTTTGACGGCTAAAGTATATTTCAATCCAAATGTCACTTTTTTCCAGATCAGTAAAATACTTTCAAAAAATTCAAACTATTTAGATGTTTTTTAGTCCATCGACATCGTAGCCATCATTCAATGGAATTTGATAGTTGCCTAATTGTCACCCAACTGCCCTAAAATCACCTTTAAAAAAACTTCATAGATTTATGATTTTTAAAGGTTTTTTTCAATCCATCCACATTCTATTGTTCGATAATGTACCACAGTCAATGTCTTGTGATCGTCAACGAAAAAAATTATTCAATTCTGCTCTTGTCAACTCCGCGTCAACGTTCATAATGTCTGGATGTGGTCAAATAGTTTAATCGTCAACATTTCACGTGTCAAAACGTTAACAAAAGAGGGTACCAATTGTGTTGACACCGATAACACATCAACGCATTCAATGACAACATTGACCGAGTGCCGTTATTCGTGTGACCGTCAACGTTTCATTTGTTGAGACATTCTACGTTGACAATGTTTTTGATAACGTCAAGGAATCAATGCGTTTACGTTGACCGTCTAATCTAAGCTTTATATACTATTCGTAAATGCCTAGGTGGAATCGCAGCATTAAGTCTCTCTGTTGAAGGTAGGCCCTCTATGATTGATGGGCATCTGGAGAACAAAGACATCTAGATTTGAAGATCGGAAAAACTAGCTGCCAGAAAAACGATCTAGTGGCGACGATTTGGAAATTGATTTTGCTCTGGAACCGGAAATGCTAATTTTTGAATTAGAGTTTCAAACAAAAAACAACCTATGCAAGCTAGAAAATTAATTTTTAGGCAGCAAATTTTCTTTCAAAAAGCTACAAAATAAAACAAATTAAATTAATTTTGTTTTCAAATTTTGTCCGTTACACAGGGGGTAATGTCTTATTTTAGCGTGAAACTGAATGCAAAGAAAACCAAGCGAGCTACAAAATCGCGGTTTGGTGACTTATCTAGTTAGAAGAGTCTTCAAATTTTGGCAAAAAACATTTTGGATTTTGTCATTTTTTAGATTTTAAGGGCTAGATTTTTAGCTAACTTTTTAGCTAGAGGGAAATTGAGTACCAAAAAACCGTTAGAGCTACAAATTTTTTGTTAGAGCAACAAATTAGCATAGGATATGCAACACCTTTTAAAAAAAGAAAATTGAAAATCTATTTTTTTAAGATTCCGCTGGCATTTTTCCGAGCCTATGTTAGTGAAACCGGAAATGCACTTTTTTAAACCTTAACTGTAAATAAAACATTATCCATAAAAGATACAAAATTTATTTTTGCGCAACAAATTAGCATTCAAAAAGCTACAATTTTGGGCATTAACTCAATTATGATTTTTAAATTTTCGTCTGCTAACTTCAGTCTTATTTTAGCGGAATTTTGAATATTTGAAAAACCGTTAGAGCTACAAAATCAGGGTTTGAGCAAAAAATTAGCATTTAATTAGCTTCAAATTCAGGTTACAAATAAAAAGTAAAATTAGTTTTATTTAAAATTTTTACCGCTTACTTCAGACTTATTTTAGCGGAAAATTGAATAACTCGAAAAGTACTCGCGCTACAAATTTTTGGTTTGAGCAACAAATTAGCATTTAATTAGCTACAAATTCAGATATCAAAATTATTTGATTCCGCCAAAAAGTGTCCGCC
Organism: Dasysyrphus tricinctus; assembly: GCA_963921185.1. Classification (NCBI taxonomy): domain Eukaryota; kingdom Metazoa; phylum Arthropoda; class Insecta; order Diptera; family Syrphidae; genus Dasysyrphus; species Dasysyrphus tricinctus. The sequence continues at coordinate 201,037,492 of OY992531.1, forward strand.
AAGATAAGGGACGTTGGAAATTCTTGTTCCACAAGAAAGCCGAGTAGCTGATCCACATCTCGAAGAGTTTCGCCGCTACTAACATTTTGTTTGGGGTTCAAGAATTTCATCCATATCGCTATCAAAGTCAGTTGAAACATTTTTATTGCCAAGGTTTTCATTCGCTGTATCCTTAACTCAGCCTCGAATTTCTTCTTTGCCAATCAATTAATTTCCTGGCTTGGTTTGAACTAAAAGACGTGCCAGTGCAAATTCATCAATGTCCTGTTCAGGAAGCTGTTGAACTAGTGTTGAGAAAGGTATGTCAACTTCTTCATCCTATTCAGACTCTCGTGGCATTATGTTTGTTCAACAATTTTCAACACTCCTCGATGCGATTTAATTCCAAGCAAGAGAAAGTAATTGCATAACGTCTCTTAGGAGGGTGAAGGATTTGATACATTTTGTAATGTCGGCTTCGTAGTACCTCGTGGCTTGATTGTTAGTGCGTAGGACTGTCATGCCGAACGTGTGGGTTCGATTCCCAGCCGTGCCATCTAAAAACAGAAATGTTTTATTCGAGGTACTGCCTCTTGCGAGGAACTGACAAATCCTCCAAGAGTATACTTGTCATGAAAAAGTGCTTCTCATTTAGCCGTTTGGACTCGGCAAAAAACTGTAGGTCCCTTCCATTCCTGCCAACAAACACGCACACAGGAATGGTTGTGAGTTGTAAGTCACTAGGCCCTGGTTCCGGTTGAATAAGTGCTTTTACGTTTGGGGGAAAATACATGCAGAAAAAAGCACCATCCCTACTTTTTAAGTCTTTGGAATGGCATGATGCATTATCCAGCAACAAAAGGGCTTTCTCCGGAAGGGTTTTGGTTTACCAAATAGATTTTAACCTGAAATTTTGTTTGACATGCTGGTTGGTTGGCATAATTGTACAATTACGAAAAGTAAAACTTACCACGGAAACAAAAACCTGATGAAACCAATTCTCAAAAATCTTTGTTGTCCTTGTCATCCAAGCGTTCTTAGTTGCTTTGTATATAAGAAGAGTATCAAAATTTTTGAAGACTAGCGGGTTTTCTGACTGCAATAACAAATGTCCTTAATTTTTTTTTTTTTGTGGAGTTTCAGGATAAAAGAATCGACTTGATTGGAAGCATTGGATAATGTTTCCCCCGTTATTTTTAGAATTATCACTCCATGGCGTTTCCTAAATTTTTGGATCCATCCCTTGCTGGCATTGAAATGTCGACATTCTTTGTAAATTCTGTTAAGCTGTAAAGCCTTTAGTCTTAGTATTGCAGATGATATCGCTGCATGTCTCTCACGTTGCTTACAAAATCACTTGAAAAAGGCTTTTTCCATTTTTGGCATTGCTAGCATTTTCAACGTTGTTCGTTTTCCAGTGACCGATTCAGTTTAAACAGAATATAGTAAAATCATCTTTGAATCTTTCCTTATGTACAAACGTAATGGTTGATTTTCCAATTCCATAATAACATGCTACAAAGGTGGCACTGGCACTCTTTCCTTGAGCTAATTCACCCAAAAATTAAGAGTCAAAAACTTATGCTGCTTTTTGAGTGGTTCACCGAGGTCCTACCGTACTACACGGTTAAAATTTTTCTTTTTTGTTTAAATGTGCGGTCGCTTTCGTAAAGTGAAATTAGGTCATCGTTGATTTAATTTCACATATCGGTTTGATCTAATTTCACTTTGGCAAGGATAAATAGGGCCAAATGTTCAAATTCGGTCTTATTTCACTATTTTCAAATTTGACCTTATTTCACGGCACCCCCACCGACACAAATGGAAACCATGTTAATAAACAATCTAATAAAAGCTTCAAAACCTACGATCTCCCCCAAAAGCCCTTACATTACACGTTTTCATTTGACATTCCATTTTTTTTTTGACACCAACCACGCACAATTTTGTTTTCTTTTTATTTTCTTCCATTTTCTGAAAATAAAAACGGTTATTATCTATATAAATAGGATCTACATATATACATATTCAATTTCTTTTGAAAGCATCCCATCAGTTTCTTTGACACTTCAATTGGTGCTGAAGGTTTTAAAAGGTATGTTTGTTTAATTCATCTCTGAACTCCAACAAGTTTTCAACTGGGGGGTCATTCCGTAATTTTCAAAACGATAATCGTCAAGACGATAATCGTTAACGTTATCGTCAAAAATTTGCTTCACGTAACTCAATCACTATCATCTCGTCCGTCGTTCTTTGAAGAATACAATTTGAAGGCCCTTGGTATCTTTCAGTGATTCTGAAACTGTGGTTGAAATGTCACACTGACTGGGTCTGTTTGGCAAGTTGAAATTTTCACAATTGGCTGTCGAAATCCATAGAAAAAAAACAAGTGTTGGCAAACTTGGTGAACATTGCAAGTTACCAAACAGACCTACTGTCAAATGACAATTTGCGTTGTTTTTTGTGTTGTTTGGTGTTTTTGTTTGGGATTTGGCGCCAGTAAGATTCCACAAAATTGCAAAATGTTAGTTATTTCTGTGATATTTTTATAAATCAAAACAAATTCATACCTATGTATATATTAATTGATATAATAGGTCTGTAACGAAATCACAATTTACAATCTTGACCAATTTCTTGGAAGAGCATCCCGATTTGGCCAAGGGCTACAAACCAAATTCAGTTCAAGGCAAGTCTGAAATCAACAAACTATGGGCTGAATTATATGATTTACTGAATGTCAATGGACCGCCTACGAAGACTATTGTTGGCTGGAGAAAGGTTATAAGCTAAAACTAGTTTTGCTTGGAAAAAATAACTTACTTTTTATATCAAGGTGTGGACTGACTACAAATACCGTGCCAAGAAAAAAGTCAGCCAAAATATGCTGGCAATACAAAAAACAGGAGGTGGTCCTCCTGAAGACGTCCATATAACGGAGGACGAAGAAAAAATAATTCAGTTGACTTCCATTCGCGCATCGATATCTGAAATTTCTTCCAGAGTTTTTGGCGCTCCAGTTCCATCAGACCATCAAAAAATCAGTGAACACGATCTGGAGGAGTTGTTGAAAGTTATTGCTGAAAGTCCACTGCAATCCCCGAAGAACAACCAAATCGAAGAATTGTTAAAGACTCAAAAAAGGTAAGTTGATTAGTGTTTTGATTTGTGGATTGTTCTAATTATTGTTTCGATTATAGAAATTCGACTTCGCTCAGAGCAGAGGTGAGTTCGCCTAAGCGGAAAAAAGAAAATGAGGCCACCGTGCAGCAGCTGTTAAAGGAGCAAATGGAAAGAGATGTTTTTTTTCCAAAATAACATAACAACCATAATAAAAGAACGAAACCAGCAAGAGAAAATTTTCCTGAGCAAGGTGGTTTCATTACTGGAAAGGCGAAATGAATTAGCTGAACAGCAGCTTCGGAGAGGATTTTTTTAAAAAGTGAAAGTGATTTATGTTTACTAATAAGTGTTTTTTTTTATTGAGTTTAGGAAAATGTTTATTTTTGTTTTTGTGTAACACTGAAGTTGTTTTTTTTTAATTTATTTTTAGATATGCTTATAACGTAGGTTCCCAAATATAAATAAATAAATAAATTTCTTTCTTAAATAATTTATAAGTTTAAAAGAGAATTTTTAATGTCATATCTTATTCTCACAGCAAGTTGCTTTATTCAATTGTTTCCACTTGTTGCTTGGGAAGTTTTCGTTCTCTAATGCAATGTTTTCATTGCCAATATTATAATTTATACATATCGTCCCCCTTATGCCAGAAACATGAATGTGCAAAAATGAAAATGTTGTTGTTGGGGAATCATGTTTGAATGTTTATTGCTCTCGGAAAATTAGAAGGTTTGGTTTATGAAAAAAGTATTTATTTGTAAATTATTTCCTCATTTATCTTGTTAAGCTGATATATTTTTTATGTTGACACCACCTCCCTTCCCCGGAATTTGGCACATTCATCTTTCTGGCACACACGAATTAAAAAATAATTTCATAATAAGAATGACTTTCCTATAAAGAGAAATTGAAAAAAACATACTAAATTCAATATGCATATACTATAGGTACAAAAGGCATGTTTATTTAACAAACAATTATAATAAATGATAACCATATTATTTACTATACTCTATCTATCGAAAATTGTCAGTACAGGGAAAATAGGACGTTTGCCTCTCAGTCTGGTTGTATTGGCTTGAATAAATCTGTCAGAAGTTAAAGCTCCCACACGGTTCCCATACTTTTTGAATTACAAATTGCCACATGCCGAAGAAAAATGAGCTTATGGTTACCAAGGATACCATTTCAAACATATTAAAAAAAAAATCAATTTATATTTTTTTTAACCAAAACATACCTTTTTAAATGAATTTGAACATGCAAAAAAAAGTTATGCACAATATAATTTTTAAACTATCCATTTCGATAGAAAGTCTAATTTTGAACAAAAAATTTTTAGTGTAAAAGTGTCAAATTTGGCCTAGGCTGGAAGCACACTTGCGATTTTCTGTCACCGCGACTAAAAAAACGGTCGCAACTCAATACAATTTCTTGGTCGCATGTGCGGTCATTCAAATTGTGACCCATGTGTTCTATTTGTTGCGACTAAATAATCGTGCGACTAAAATCGCAAGTGCGTTCCTAGCCTTAGCTTGCAAGTTATACCAAAAATAATGAAAAGTGGTTAATGTGATCTCTCAGAAATGTATGGGTGAATTTAGAAACATTTTCGGTTCTTAGCATGCGACTAAACAAACATCTTCAATAAAATAAACCTCATTTTCCGGTCTATTCAATAGGCCAATACTGCTGTGTATGAACTTCAAAAGGCTCAGGAGAAGTACGTGCCACTCTCATGATTTGCGCCCATCCTTCAGGGACGTTCACGGGAACATTTTTTGATTTTTTTTCAATTTTCGAATGAATGAAATCACATTCCATTTCTGTGTGACAAGTTTCAAAATACTTTTGATCAATTGTTTTGATCGTGGGATGATTTTGGGAGAGAGCCATACATACACATTGCCACAAAATTTTTGTTTTTTTGGTCACTTGTGATTTGGTGGTCACTTGTGTGAGACACTTTGCCATACACATAACACCGATCGATGCACGTACACCAAAAAATCTTGCAATTTTGATTTTTCGCACATAGGTGTGCACACAAGTGTGATGTCTATGGGCCGCTTTAGTAAAAATGAGAACGAATGTGCGCTTTTTACAACTGGAATAACTTTTCTAGCAAATACTATTATGCCAAATCCACGAATGTGGGACATTCATGGTTGGTGTGCTGATAATTCCGTTCAGTTGGGAGCCAGAAATATGAATGTAATACATTCGTGTCTCTGGCTTAACTTGATGAGACTAAAATCTACATTCATGTAATTGACATTTTTAAATACTGCAGTTTCCTTATACGCATGGCATTCTAAGTTTTGGTAAAACATAGACTATCCAAAGATTAATCAACCCACATCATTAACTCAAAATTGGCAAATTTGCACATTCATGGTTCTGGCATGAGGGGGACGATATACATATTATGTAGAGCAGCGCAAACATTAGCAAAAGTAGCTATTTTGGTCGGGTCGTAGCTACTCTTTCTTTCTTCCATCAGAATTCTCCATCGACCTTAGGATTGTATCAATATGCTATTAAGTTTTGTCACAATTTAATAATAAGGATTATTTTGACTACCTTTGTACACACCTTTCTATTAAATTTCTTGCTTTTGCGTGTATATTATTAAAATTAGTCTTCATTGGATCTGACGAGCTCCTATACGGTGAAAGCAACCAAGGCTCTAAAGGGTAGCCACTGTCACCTGAATTTGTTTGTTTAAAATAAGCTATTTTAACGAATTATTCTATTCACCCAGCAGCCAGCAGTTATGGCCTCGCTCATTAAATGTACCTACTTTCCCAGAATGCCCTTTCTTTTGAATGCTTCCACACAAAAGAATCGTGTGCATATCTAGCATTAATTGCCATTATACGCATCTTGTGATCGCAGATCTTGAGAAAAAAAGAAAATAAAAGAAGCATTTTTATCTGTGAGGTTTTTAATTTTACTTACAACCATTGCGTTTATACTATGTTTTCCCTTCCTATAAAAAAATATTTGTTCGTCTCTGCGAGGTCTTTGCAAAAAAAGATGAGTTCCGTCTATGCAGCCTTTGCCTACAACTAAATATTAAGTGTAATTAATGTTTGTGTTTTAATGTAATGACTTTTATTTACCTCCTGGAATTGAAAACTTTTGGTAAAACCATTGTTTTATTTCAGTTTTTTCACTTTCCCTAGAAACACTCCATTTTATCCACAAAGGACATAACTTTACTTCCAAAATATTAACTGCAAATATTTTGGATAGGGTGATTTGGGCAAGAGCGAGTCCAAAGTCGTTGCCGGTCAACCATTGATTGGTAGCCTCCGCCAGCCAAAGTCTCAAGGGTAACAGCAAGTCTTAATATTGGAGGTATGTAGGTTGAACGACAACCGTCTTGCAAGTCAATAGTTTCCAATATGTACCAAGATGAATGCTTCTTTTGTTAAACAAAAGCGTTGTACAAAACTGGAATCGTTTGTTTTATTACAATAATAAATTGAGGTGTTAATTATTAAATTTTATATTAAACAATTATACTAACACATGGGTTGGGGTTGGGACAGATAAAGGGTTTGATTTGTCTCCTAATTCTCTTCGCATTTGTATTATTTTGATTTTTCTTGAATTTTTGTTTTCACTTTCACTTTGTAAAATAATTAAGTTATTACGCCTGAACATTTTGATTTCAATTTGCTAACAGACTGAGAAAACACGATGTCAAATATTACAGTGGGTACTCAATCATTCAACTACAGCCGCTTACAAACTTGTAAAACGATACATATTTAGGTATCGTCCAAAAGCTATCGTTTTGGCGATGGCGTTTGGACGATTATAGTTTTACGTGAAGCAAATATGATGTGATTCTCAAACTGTTATCGTCCAAACGATAGTCGTTTTTCGTTTTACGGAACGCAAGAGCAAGACTATCGTCGAAATGATATCGTCGAGTGATAATCGTTTTACGGAATGAGTGCCCTGGTTTTATATAGAAACTTGTGTTTTACGAAAACCTGAAATCACAAAAAATTTATGAGAAAACTTTAGTGTTTTAGATTAGGGTTTTCTCCAAAACCAATATTTTCGCGAAAACCGCGTTTTGGGTTCGGTATGTTAAAAGGCTATTAAGCTTATCTAGAACTTAGGTACATACATAATTACCTAAAATTCCTCACATTAATTATCCTTTCCCTCTTGTCACTTGTAATGATGTAAGAAAACAAGTGATAGTGAACACACGGGAAGCATAAATGACACGGCTATAATTGCGGAGTGGAACGTTTCGTCAAGTTTCGTTCAACTTTGCTCTTAGAAGTGAGGTGCGCTCCCGAGCGCAGTAAAACTGACATATGGTGAAATAGGAGTGCCAAAATCAGTAAGATGATAAGTACAGTATGGACCTGTTCACCTTTTGAGGATGGGAAAAGCAACTTTTCGTATCTTTTTGACATAAGCTTGAGTGCCTTTCTGACGACTAAAGTTCTATCTCTATTTATATTTCATGGCTGATTTCTAATTCAATTCTTCTAATTCTTTTGAGGTCATCCACTGGAGAGATCAAGAATCTATTTTTTGATTTAAAATCTATATTAAAAATATTTTTGTCCTCACATTTCAATCGCCATTGGTATAATATCTTCATTGTTTCCACTTATAGCAAATTTTTATTTAATGCAATTATATACGAGTAATATCTTCAGATTCTCTTTTTCAAACCAATCAAATTACTCTTCATCTTCAATGAAATTCAGAAAATTCCATATGAAATCTATAATAAACCATTTTCGAGTCTTTTTTTCACATTTCCAAAGCAATTGCATGAAAGATGCAACATCTCATGAGTTTCTCCAGATTTTTAAACAAAATATAAACAACAAAATTTCTAAAATGATTGATTGGTCTTATAAAATTTGATTCTAATCGATGTATCTTCTCTGGCCAAAAATGGAATCATAATCGTCTCCACTTTCCATCTGGTTGGATATTATAGTGACATTGGTCTGAAATTGAAAGAAATCTATCCAAAAGTTTAATCCTTTTCTCTACTCTACTATAATAGATTTGATGTTTGCGAATTTACGAGCAAAACCATAAATGACCTCAACTTGTAGATACATAAAACAACAACAAAAACAGGCACCATCTTCGGGTATACACTACTTTCCTCAGAAAAAAAGTAAGTTAGCTTCCCACATGTATTCCTACAACCTGCCATTTTCCACTCAGCAGAAAGTACGGCCGGACTTCCTGCAAAGCAAGTTCCTTGTTTTTTTTGTCGGATTTATAATATAAACAATGATATTTTTACTAGTTTTAGCTTGGCACATAAGGGGCCCTTTCTTATAAATAAATAAAAATAAATTGGGTGGCGCAACAGCTCATGGAGAACCAGGGCCTAGTGACTTACAACTCACAACCATTCCTGTGTGCGTGTTTGTTGGCAGGAATGGAGGGGACCTACAGTTTTTTGCCGAGTCCGAACGGCTAAATGAGAAGCACTTTTTCATGACAAGTATACTCTTGGAGGATTTGTCAGTTCCTCGCAAGAGGCAGTACCTCGAATAAAACATTTCTGTTTTTAGGTGGCACGGCTGGGAATCGAACCCACACCTTCGGCATGACAGTCCTACGCACTAACCATCAAGCCACGAGGTACTACGGCCCTTTCTTATACGTAGTTTTAATTTCATAAAAAATATTCAAAGATTGTCATTGGTTAGCTTATCACTTGATGATTTATCAGCGGTCCTTTAAAACCCGTTGTCTTCCAGCAAATATTTATTTGTACGAAAATTCAGTCCAGTACCTACTTACATTTTCTGCAAGAAGAGACTGTGAATGGAGAAGATGAACTATAAAATCGCATGGGACTGCAGAATGGTAAGATTTTCATAGAAAATCACTATTTTGTGAGAATTGAGAGTGGTTAGACGAAGAATAAGTTCAAACGCTTCTTTTGGAGGTTCTAGAAATATCAATGTAAAAATTCTATGAATAAAATAATAATATTCTTTCTCATACTAAACCAACATCTATGACTTTGAGCTTTTTCTTCATTACCCTATGGATTACTCCTCAAGTCAGAAAAGCTGGGGAGGAATTTCGTGAAACTGGTATAATTGGCTGAGACTTCTTTATGGCCTAATCCGACTCTGCCAACCATCAAGCACTTCGCTAATCCCTGTCTGCTCCAACTCTGTTCAATTGAATTGAAACGATGTTCACGCGACAAGTCACCATCATTGAAGCCACATAGAGTTGCTTCCTCTTCTCCTAAAAGGAGACCATAAGGCTATAAGTCTATACCTATAGAGGATGAGGCAAGAAGGAGGTGATGGTTTCAAGCATGTCGCTGATGCTCTACTCTAGAAATAACTTCAAATCATTCGGATGTTAGTTATGAGCTTAGTGTCATTCCATTATGCGGCTTATACCGGTGAGCATAATGAGAGCAAAGTGGTTTCACTCCACGCCATGATTCGATGATCCTGTTTCCGTATATCCCGTTTTGTTGTTTTGCTGCTTGTGCGTTTAAAGGTTGGTATATTGCTCCAGCTTCGCAGTCCTCTGCGAAGTTTTATATGTATGGGCGAGGACAGGTCGATCCATTCATCCATCTAGTACGGATTTGTTGCTTTTTGTAACTTAAATTCCATCATCTTTTCGGACTTCTGCGCCCATTTGTGTCCGTTGGACCGCGATGAAAGATACCTGCCGGTTGGCTAATGCGCTGCTCGATGTCCGTGGACAGTTATCGGTCGATTCCTGCTGCTTCTGCTCTGCTCTTTGAATGGGTCTCCTCTTCACAGTGTGTTATGGTACCAGGCAGTGGAATCTAACAATATTCCTCTGGTCAAATGCGCAGTGGTCCATGGGGTTCATAATAATACTCCAAACGGCTGCGGTGTAAGCGGACACGATCGACCGGACCGACCGACCGGCCGTTTTGCCGGTGTTCATCTCTTAGATGATTGCGCAGATGATGATGACGCGACGCAGTGTGGTGCTGTGCAGTGAGAGAGATTAATCGCTGTTTGGTGTTTAAAGACACTTAAATGGTGGAGTATTAATGATTGATTAATCGAGACGCTTTGGGTCCATCCGAGAAGAGTAGGAGTAGGATGTGACAAAAAACTTGATGCTGGATGCTAGTTGCTGGAAGAACAACGAGGAGTAACCCATGAAGTGATGGTGATATTAATAATAGAGTAGGTATATCAGCTTTAAAATGAGTTAAGTTTGATGCGTGTAATCAACGGAGTTGTTTTTTTTTATTACAAAGATGGTTTTGGAATGAGGGATTACTCGATGTTTCACACCACCACACCGCACCGACCGCCGCGCTTTGTCGTAACTTTCTTTTGGAATTTGTACCTATTGTTTGAAGACAGTCGAAATGAGATGAGGTGAACGCATTTAGGTTGCAGATGATTGAATAAAATTGATCTGTTCTTTCATGCATTTTAGTGTAAAAAGGTGTTAATAGGTGCGATGAATTGATGGTGAGTAACAGTTTTTGGATTTTGATAGAATATCAAAAGAAAAACATTTTTTTTTGGGGGGGGGGGGGGAACTGACAACTCTGTGATGTTTGGCTTTGTTTTAAGAACATTGGACAAATAATAGGTTCTATAACTTCGCTCTTAAAAATTCGGTATTGAGTAAAAAAAAAACATAACATACATAGGTGAATGATTTTGAAGGTTGTGATGCATTACAGGTGGGTGTTGTTCAAAAGTGAAATCTAGGAATTTTTTAAATTGACATGAATATTGTGTTATATTATGAATTTTACACAAATACATACAAAATATAATAAATATTTGAAGTTCGATCTCTACCGATCTCTTCACTTGTAGTAACATCGTAGTTCTATTTTGAACGACAATGCCTTAAACAGATGTGCAGCAGGTCTGCACGCATCGCTGCGAGTAGAGCTCCACTCAAAACACATGTGCATACACTCAAATATTTATCATACAAAGGACTCCATCACACTTTTAGTATGAAATTTTTCGGTATTTCATAATAATTTGTATGCACAAATGTAGTTTTGTATTTTAACTTTATTTAAATATCTTAATCTTGTAGATCAGAGCATCAGAAGCAAAGTTAGAATTTTTTTAAGCTACCGAAATCGAAGTTTTTTGAAGATTTTGTTATTTTCTTGGATTAAAATCACTTTTAAGGTGGAACATTTAGATAAGTGGCCCTGCCGCCTCTCACGTTGCATTTAACTTTAAAAAACTATTTGCATATTTGTAGAGAAGGATTGAGGCAATAACTTTTTAAACATAATTTTTCAAAATTATGTAATTTTTCATTCACATTTGCATTTTGAAAAGTGAAAATCAAACCGGTGTAGGACTCAATCTGCATTCTAGTATGAAATAAATTAAACGTTTTAAAAAAAAATTATACAAAAATGAAGCCTGACATTTATCGTTTCCATAAAAGCCTTAACTTTGAAGATCGGACAATCAAAACCGAAGTTATATGCTTTCCAATCGATCAACTTGAAGGCTATTTGGGCACAACGGAACTTTTCTCCACTGAACCTAGTCAGAGGTCGACGAACAACCACTTATTGCTGCGGAGCTGCGCAGCAATTTTAGAAATAGAGACATCGTGCAGCTCTGAGCTGCATGCAGCTCTTGAGTTTTTCTGCTCCCATAAGAACCTGTGTTATTTTATTTCGCTGCATGAAAAAGGCTGCACGTGTGTTTAAGCCAAAATGGTATTTGACCTTCCAAATTTCGTGGAAAATCCTACAAACTGAAATGACAGGTTTTGGAGTTACAAAATAAGAACTCGGAAAATTTGGAACAAAACAAATGTGGATTCAATTTTAAAAACATGAAATTGAAAAATGGGTTAATTTATGGCATAATGATTGCCTAATGGAAATGTGGTAGTGTTATCAAATGTAAGCTCGACCCAAATGAAACTAATAACTTACTGGGTCTTTAATGTTTAGGTAGAACTATAATGGAGCGGATAAAGGTTAGAATCGAGTCTACACTCAAGAGGCATCAAGCTGGTTTCCGCAGTGGGCGGTCTTGTGTCGACCATATCAACACTCTGCGTATCGTTCTTGAGCAGTCTGCGGAGTTTCAATCACCGCTTTACCTCATGTTTGTGGATTTTGAGAAGGCCTTTGACCGAGTCAACCGTGAATGTATATGGAGATCACTTCTTGGTAGAGGAATTCCCCCAAAAATTGTTGCCATTATAAGAGAGTCCTATAACAACGCAAGATGCTTTGTTTTACACAATGGGCAGCTATCCGACTCTTTCGAAGTGCGGCAGGGTGTGAGACAGGGAGATGTTCTATCGCCAATTCTCTTTCTACTGGCGATTGACGATGTCTTGACGGCCAGCGTTGGAACATCAGAGAGGCAGGGCATTCAATGGAGACCGTTTGAAAGGCTTAGCCACTTAGACTATGCCGATGATATATGTCTCTTGGCAAATAACATCAGCGGGCTGAACGGGATGTGTCAAGCTCTGAAGGTAAAAGGAGAGGCGAGTGGTCTGAAAATAAATAGCAAAAAGACAAAAATAATGCTCACAGGCCGCTCCACACATCAGCGTATTTTAATACAGGAGACGCCAGTTGAAGAGGTTGAACAATTTAACTACCTTGGAAGTATTGTTTCAGCAAATGGTGGTACTGATCTGGACGTTCAAAGTAGAATAAATAAAGCTCGCGCAGCCTTCGGTTCTCTCTCCCAAATTTGGAAATCATGTCAAATCTCCTTGCGCACAAAGTTGAGATTCTTCGAATCCAATGTCAAATCCGTGCTATTATATGCTTGCGAAACCTGGAAAGTCACGACTACCATCTCAAAGAAATTGCAGGCTTTTGTGAACCGTTGTCTACGCCATATTCTAAAAATTCGCTGGCCACAGATTATATCAAACGAGGAATTGTGGCGCAGGACAAGCCAGGAGCGGCTGGACGTTGACATAAGAAAGCGTAAATGGCAATGGATTGGTCACACACTGAGGAAACCAAACGATGAAATTGCAAAACAGTCATTTGAATGGAATCCTAAGGGTGCACGGCGGGTTGGAAGACCAAGAACAACATGGAAATCAACAGTTCTAGCAGAAGCAGACTCCCAGAGAAAGACGTGGCCACAGTTAAAATATCTATCTGCAGACCGAGAAGGATGGAAACGATTTGTTGGCGCCCTATGCCCCAACCGGGGTTACAGGACTTGATGATGATGATGAGAACTATAATAGTCGGAAGGGCACTGAAGCTAATGTCAAAAACCAACGAAAAGTAGCTTTCCGTACCGAAAAAAGGGGAACACACCCATAATGTAATTATCATCTATCTCTTTTCGGCACTCCTATTTCACCAAATGTCAGTTTTACTTAAGTGAGGTGCGCTCCGGAACGAAACTTGACGAAACGCTCCACTCCGCAATTATAGTCACCGTCGTATGCTTTCCGTGTATTCGCTTGTTTTCTTCCGACCACTTAAGTGCCCCTCCGAGCATTATAGTTCTAGCTTTTCTTAGGGAAAAGCAAAAGGATTTGTTCATGCACAATGCGTATAGGCACTCTGCATTCAGTCCGCTGTGCGCGGTCAGCATCAGCACTGAACGGAATGTAGAGGGCCGACATGCAGTGTGCATGAACGAGCCTACTACTATATTTATTCCTACGTCGTTGAACACATCTCAAATTCCTAATATTATTAATACTGGTTATCAGGGTGTTAAAACAAGGAAGATATTTTCTTTCAATCATTTTAAATCCTATTTCGTACCGCCATTGACTACAAAGTAGCTTTCTTTTACTAAATTTAATTAAAAGTTCTTAAATCTACTTAAATCTCAATTAACTGAATTGATCTAATCCTTAAAATACTTTAAAACTAATAAAACTAGAAGAAACTCAAGGATTGTTGGATCTTATTGCTGGCCACAACTTCAGGAATTGCCAGACACCCAGGACGACGCTGCTGTATCCAGCACTGATTTTTTAGCATTTATTTTTGGGTAGGCTGCTGCGGGTGTGCAAGATCCCTTGGATTATTTGTGGTAAGCTCTTCGTCATCCTTTTGGCTATAATCGTGCCGACCAGGAACAGCTTATGTGGGAAACGATTTCTAAAAGGCCCTATAAAAAAAGCAGTAACAGCTGAGTTAAAAACTAAAATATCATATATCGTACTGAAAAGGCAGATGATCCCGAACAGGCACGGCGATCCCGAGCCACCTCATTTATATACGTAATCGGTTCTTCGGGAAGCTAAGGAAAGTATGAGAAGACTCTAAGGAGCATTAGTATGATAATCCGAAGGTTGCCCGTGACGTAATGTCACTGCATGCCTACAAAAAAATTATAAACAAGCTTTCATCAAAACCTCTCTTCATTCTCTATTGGACCAACTAGCAAGCCCATATTTATTAGGCTATTGCTAAAACAAGCAATGTTTGCGTTTTCATTGATGCAACAGGAGGATTAATTAAACGTAGGTAATGCAAATAAGTCAAGCCATGTATTTTTGTATGCGGGTGTGGTGAATTGTGAACAAGGGCAGTTCTCTGTGTCGCAAATGCTCTCTGAGGGTTACAATTCATGCACTCCAATCTCCCATCGGCTTGCAACGTGGCATAGACTGGGAGCTTCAGATCCTAAGCAGGTAATTTGCGACTTTACTGAAATCCTATTAATATCAGTGGTCACGGCTTTCACAGTAGGTTTATTCTAACCATAGACCAGTATTCCAGCTATTGCTATATGGAAGTTCTCCAAACTGTTTTATCCGCATTGATAACGGAAACTTTATCAAAATGTATTCACGGCTTCATAAGAATGAAAATAAAAATAAAGATATTTATGCTCGCTGCAAATAATATCAGTGCGCTGAACGGGATGTGCCAAACACTGCAAGTAAAGGGAGAGTCGAGTGGTCTAAGAATAAACAGCAAAAAGACAAAAATAATGCTTACAGGCCGCTCCACACAGCAGCGTATTATTCTACAGGAGACGCCAGTTGAAGTAGTGGAACAGTTCAACTACCTTGGCAGTATTGTCTCCGCAAACGGTGGTACGGATCTGGACGTTAAAAGAATAGATAAAGCTCGTGCTGCCTTCGGTACTCTGTCCCCAATCTGGAAATCAAGTCAAATCTCCTTGCGCACTAAGTTGAGATTCTTCGAATCCAATGTGAAATCCGTGCTGTTATATGCTTGTGAAACCTGGAAAGTCACGTCTATCATTTCGAAGAAATTGCAGGCTTTTGTGAATCGCTGTCTTCGCCACATCCTAAAGATTCGCTGGCCACAAATAATATCAAATGAGGAATTGTGGCGCAGGACAAGTCAAGAGCGGCTGGACGTCGACATAAGAAAGCGTAAATGGCGTTGGATTGGTCACACACTGAGGAAACCAAACGATGAAATTGCAAAGCAGTCCTTTGAATGGAATCCTCAGGGTGCACGGCGGGTTGGAAGACCAAGAACAACATGGAAATCAACTGTCTTAGCGGAAGCAGAATCCCAGAGAAAGACGTGGCCACAGCTAAAGTACCTTGCAGCAGACCGTGAAGGATGGAGACGTTTTGTTGACGCCCTATGCCCCAGCCGGGGTTACAGGACACGATGATGATGATGCTCGCTGCGATTGGGCAATTGATGCTCGCACAGAAGTATGGAAACTTCAACAGAAAAAATCTTAAGAGCCGTCCATATAATCACGCAGAATGAAACTGATGGAATGAACTCTTCGAAGAAACCAACCGAATGTGAGTTGCAAAAATTATTTTTGCAAGGTCTCTTTAAAAATGATTTCACTTTTCCGGATCATGAAAACTGTTGTTGAGGAAAACCAATCCCAAAAATGCATTTTTTCACGAAATCATATTTTTAGTGATAATAACAAATTGACGTGTCGTAGTTATCAGATATCCATAAGCGAGTGAAGGGATCCATTTTAATCGAAGGTGACAGATTCAATGCGTATTTTTTACCAAATTTTACGAAACGATTGACTTCGGACATGCGTTATTTGTCTATGTGGTCTTGCATCATCAGAGATAGATTTGGGTTTGGACAGATCCCAGCCACAAAGTGCATCATCTGAGAGCAATTTCAAGACACTTAAATCAAATATGCTGAAATACACAGTTCTCCCAATAAATATTGACGAATTTGTCGAAAAACACTTCCAATTCATTTCAGGGCAGATGAAAATTGCAGAAGCTGCAAAAAATTGGAAATATATTTGTTTTCAATAGAGTTTGTGTAATTTAAGAGAGCTTACCTTTTTCATTAAGCCACTGCTGTAAGGTGTGTACCAAATTAAAAGCAGGCCCGTGCGTATGAATTTTACAAAGGGGAGGGTTCCACATTTTTAATATGTTTGGTATAGCTCGGAAAATAAGCTGAATTTTGCAATTTAACTTTTAAAACAAATTAGACTTAACTTTATTAAAATTCCTATCGAAATGGATGTTTTAAAAATTCAATTAAAAAGTGTTTTCAGGAAAAGTTTACAAAGCCAACAAAAAACATCAAAAAATTAAAGATTTCCATGCCCAAAACGTGATTGGACAAAACACAGTACAGCCTCGAGGGCTTAACATGGCATGTTCAAAAAGTTATTTGTGTTCAAAATTACCCATTTAAACTTTACCATTTCTTATAATTGTTCGCAACTTTGTTTTCCGACTGTTTTTGAATGCTTCCAGACCTACAAACTGATGGGCCGGGCCGATTAATATGAGAATTGGTACTAGGTGCAAGAATTCTTGAATTTGTCATGTAGTACCAAAACATGGGCCTTCCGCTTCGGGTAAAAATTGAATGAAGTTTGAATGGCTACTCTACCTCTACTTTTTTTGTTGAAGTATTCCTTGAGCCTATCTTTGCTCCGAAGAAAGTTATACGTAATTTAGAAAAATAATTTAAAACTTTAATTTTTTGATTTTTTATTTTGGTTTTTTTTTCAACTTTTCCTGCTTAAACTTTTTTATAAAATTTTTTAAACCATCCAAATTTTTATTTAATTTTGAGCCAAAAGTTTTTTGTGTTAAATTGTCGAATTCGGCTTAGTTCTCGAGTTATACCAAAAATAATGAAAAGTTGCCAGTTTGACCATTCTCAGAAACGCTTTTAACTCTTCATATAAAAGTAGACTCAACTAGCTTAAATTTTTATAATATAATTTTTTTACTTTTCAGTTGAAAATAGTTCTGACCTAAAAAAAGTGTATGTCAAGAAAAGTATTTGAAAACCACTTTTCCGAAGAAAGGTCATATCGGATGAGTTATCGCCTTCGTCATCAATATCGGCATCCCGCATAAAGGAAACTGGCACAAAATAACAAAAAATAAAAATTCTACGATATACATAATGTACATCTCGTATTGAAAAACCAGAGTACACTTGATGGTCTTATTTCGTTTGACGTTATTTCACGTCACCAAATTCGAAAAGTGCATATAGTCCAGTAAATAGAGGTAAAAATAGGAGGGCTACCCTACAAAAGGTCGGGTAGTTCTAAATTTTTGATATGTTATATGGTATGGTTGGCAGATGAAAATTCCAAAATTCCACAACCACGCCCCCTCCGCCCCCTTCAAAATCCCGCAAAAACTACAAAAAATCGGCACTTTCTTCAGTTTTTTGCTTATAACTTCTTTCCGGTATATTTTAACGGAAAAAAGTGTTTAAAACATTTGTAGACCATAAAATTTCCTACAAATATGACCATAACAGTATTTTTGTACAACCACTGCAAATGGCGCTATGAAGCTCCCAAAAAAGGCTAAAATTTCGTATTTTGTAAGATTTTCAATTTCTTCCCTCTTTACAGCACAATAACTCTTTAACCGTCAAGTTTAGGGCATAATCAATCTTGTAGATAATTTAATTGGCTACCAATTCCATGTGAATACAGTCGACGCCCTCTTAGTCAAACTCCCCCAAAGTCAAATTTCCCTCTAACAAGAATTTTTTCACCATGTTTGTTGTATACTCCTCTCAAATTTAAAAACTAATTTATTTCTCTCTAAATCGATTTTTTGCAAAACTCTCTCTAACTCGAAATAATTTTGATATCCCATGAGAGTTCAACTTAGAGGGAGTCGACTGTATTTTCATTTTGTGACTAATACAATCGGTAATCGGGTGAGTTTTGAGAAAGTCTTTTTATTCAAACGTTTTTACGAACTCACTTTCTTTTCTGTCTGTTTTATACAGTGTACTGGAGTCCCGTAGACATTTTATTACCGATTTGTCTAACCACCAGAATCGATTGAAGTATACATAGGAGAGTCAGAAAACTTTAATAGACACCACGATATTCTGAACCCGGTGTTTTAGTAGCTATTTTTTGAGGTAATGCAAAAAATTCCATTAAAACTAAACCACTATACTGCCGGCCTAAGAAAAAAGAAAGTAAGTGCAAAATTTCAAAATTGAGTTAGTACCAAAATTGGAACCGTTAGATAGCATAATAGTACAGAATTATATTTGTGTAAACCTAAATATTCATGTTTCCAACTGCAAATGGCTAAAAATCAAGAACGCAAATTTTAATTCAGGTTTCAAGCAAGTTGCTTATGTGTCTATACTTAGCCTAAAAGTCGCAAGTTCAATTTTCTATGTCATCACCAAAATTACTATGGCCAAATTCCTAAACGCAAGATTTGCAAAGCAAAACACATGCAATGCAGATTAAAAACACAGACAAAGCAAATGCAAGTGCATTGCGCAAAATAATTTTAACATTTGCACAAATACCTTTGCATTTGCGCAAGAAAAAAAAAATCTCGTGCATTTTGGGACAGTCTGCTTAGCAGGGATTGTTATGTTTGCATTTGGGAACATTTAGCTTAGCACATTTTGAACAAGATATGCGTTTAGGAATTCAGCCTTATAATAATTTAACATCATTTTTCCAAATAAGAAATCGTTAGAGAAAATCGGCGAGAAAAGCAAAATCGTTTAAGTGCAGAGAAAGTCGGCGAGAAAAGCAAAATCGTTTAAGTGCATTTATCGCAAAACAATTAAAATGGAGATTCTTTTTCCTTATATGACGGCAGTATAGGTACTGGTTTTGATGAAATTTATAGACATGATATTTGACGAGATGAAAAACCAATACAATTAATTTCCACCCACTGCCGCTCCCACTTTCTTTTAAAACATAATATTTTCGGAAAAATTATAAAAATTCGGGTGTTGTTCAGATGACCCATGAAGGCCCGAAACCACGAGTACTCTGGTGATGGCTTACCCTCTAAACCAGAGGTTCAATCTTCTATATTGCCCTCATCTTGGGATTCAGAAACTCAAAAGGCTGGAACATTGTTTCCCATTCGCACAATCTAGCTTAGCCAAGTCGATGTATTTTGACTTTTTGGACTAAACTCCAAAAATCCGTCAAATAATGCGAGTATTACTTGCGAAAGAGCCCAGAATCAGTTTTCATTTCTGATTTTCATCTTACCGAGAGTAGGAGTGTCTTGAGCGTAAGAAGAGTGTTGAACCTAATTGTTTGACAAACTGATTAATAGCAGTGGTTTCCAAAAGTATATTTTCGTTGAATATACACATACATAAGTGTCATCCGTGGAGTATTGACTCCAAGGTAAATGAAATTCTAAACTTCTTCAAAGCTGCTGCTAATAAAAGTGATGTTTTGGCCTAGGTTGTAAACATATGCTTTTTTCTTGCCAGCAGTTAGTTGGACTTTTACTCGTTTACTTCAAAACCAATATTTTTCACTTGTTCTTCAATCACCATGAAGAAGTTTATAAAGACATAATGGAACACAAGATAGGGCATTCTGTGTTAACAGCTGCTCTATGCACTATCTGTTCCAGAAGGAGATTCAAAAAGACAAAAATGTTATCGCATTTCATCGCCGAGTGCACTGTACATGTTTTGAACGGTTCGGAGAAGCTATTCTCTAGTTGCACATTGCATTTGGCATATTGCACCTTGTGTTTTATAATGTCACGAGATACAGCTGGATCTTTTTTCTTGAGATCTCGAGCTCAATTATCGCCTTTAGTGCTATTGACGATGATTATGCTTCCATAAGCGGCCTTGAAGCCGACTTGAAGTTCATTGGTAATATCAGCGTTAAGATTTGTGTTCTTTTACTGGCATTTGTTTTATAGACTAAGAGCCCACAGCAGATTTTGGGTGTGAACGATAGCAAAAAGGAAGTATAGGCGTCGAAAGCTTCATTAAAGACTATTAAAAAAAAATCAAAGTCTTGCAGTCCACAACTGGGGCTTTTGCGAGAAACAGTGCATCGAAAAAAAAATATGAATGCAACTTCGAGGATAATCGTGTTAGCCGAAATTGGTTTTCACTCCTCCCTTGAGAAGCTCCTCGGATCACATATCATGGAATCTGAGACCATTTGAGTGTATAGTTCGCTCTACCGGACCGTTTAAAAAATTCAAAATTCTAAGTGAAAAACGGTTTTTTTAAACAGTCTGGCAGGGCGAATTAAACACTCAAATGATCTCAAATTCCGTGATATGAGATCCGCGGAGCCTATCTAGGGAGGGGTGAAAACCATTTTCGGCTAACACGATTTTCCTCGAAGTTGCATTCATATTTTTTTTCGATGCACTGTTTCTCGCAAAAGCCCCAGTTGTGGACTGCAAGACTTTGATTTTTTTAATAGTCTTTAATGAAGCTTTCGACGCCTATACTTCTTTTTTTGCTATCGTTCACACCTAAAATCTGCTGTGGGCTCTCGGTCTATTAATGCCCCTTATCATAACTACCTACAATTTGTATTCCAATGAGAAAGATGGATGATAAGATTTGCTCCGTATACAAACAACGTGGACATAATTTTCATAAATTTACCGACTGTATTGGTCAAAAAATGAAAATACAGTCGACTCCCTCTAAGTTGAATACTCACGGGATATCAAAATTATTTCAAGATAGAGAGCTTTGCAAGAAGTAGTTTTAGAGAGAAATAAATAGGTCTGGAAATTTGAGAGGAGTAAACAACAAACATGGTGAAAAAAAGTTTTGTTAGAGGGAAATTCGACTTAGGGGGAGTTCACGTAGAGGACGTTGGCTGTAGTTACATGGAATTGGTAGCCAATTAAATTATCTACAAGATTGATTATGAAAAATTTTGCCCTAAACTTGACGGTTAAAGAGTTATTATGCTGTAAAGAGGGAAGAAACTGAAAATCTTACAAAATATGAAATTTTAGCCTTTTTTGGGAGCTCCATAGCGCCATTTGTAGTGGTTGTAAAAAAATATTGTCTTGATCATATTTGTAGGAAATTTTATGGTCTACAAATGTTTTAAATACTTTTTTCCGTTAAAATATACCGGAAAGAAGTTATAAGCAAAAAACTGAAGCAAGTGCCGATTTTTTGTCGTTTTTGCGGGATTTTGAAGGGGGCGGAGGGGGCGTGGTTGTGGAATTTTGGAATTTTTATCTACCAACCATACCATATAACATATCAAAAATTTAGAACTACCCGACCTTTTGTAGGGTAAAACCTCTCTATTTACTGGACTAATAGGGAAAAACGAAAGAAACCGACTGAACAATAGCAAGATTGTGTGTGTTAATAAAAATGCTAGTCGCTGTTGCAATTGATAAACAACGAAACCTGCATTGGGATTGAGCAGAACATGTGGCTTCAGTGGCGCGGTGTGTAGTGCATCGGCCTCTGAACTGCAAGGTTCATGGTTTGCTCCCAGATGACGGCAAAAAGTTTTTCAATTAATACGAGCATAATCAGACTAAGCACCACTAAAGGAGTCTGATGATCGAGGTGGCTCTCGTGAAATAGCTATGACTCCAGCCTATATACTTGGTGGTAACACACGCAAGTTGTTGTTGTTCATTCAAAATAATTCAATAATAAACACTTGATTTAATGCACTGACGGGTTTGTTTGGGTAAGTTTTAGATGATGACCAAGCAAATTCAACAACTGATCCACACATGCTTTAGATTAGAAACGGAACCTCATTTCGAAGTCAATATCGTCATATTCGGAGAATGGATTCCTGTGAATCCGGAATATTCTTGCACGTGAACTAACATGTGTTGCTCATCATCGTCGGATGAAGACGACCAATTTAATGTTCCTTAATTAAAAGCTTATCATTAAAATATTGTTATTAACATACAAAGTAGAAATTTGTTTACCTTTTCATTTCGTATCTCCAAAAATTGGAAGTTTAAAGTAACAAAACAAAAGTGTCTTCTACTATTACTATATCCACTTGTTGATGACATTCCAATGACACTTTTTTTAGTTAAATGAGCCAAAATTGGTTATTTAAACCGATATTCATAAACGCAAATGAAACAAAAATTATCATTGATCAGTGAGTTAAGTGTCAAATCTTATAAATAAATCAAAATTCATGGCATTAAACTAACTCACCAAAGTAGGTATATTAAACGAGTAATTAAGTTTAAAACAATACTTTTGTCATTGTTGCCAAAAACTAGAGTTAAAAGGAAACAGACCCTTGTGACACACACCCTCAAATGAGATAGTGTATGTATGTGCAAAAGTTCACATTTAGTAAGAAAGTATATGTGCAGTTTTCCATAAATAGTCTTTGGAAAGAGCAGAGTTCTTGTTGATTGTAGTAGATTTTCGTTAAGTTTTTGTACTTAAATATCTGATCACTTTTAATTGATAGCGCTGTTAGTGTAAAAGGGTGTTTAAAATCTTGTTTAATTTAAAAGCACTTAGTAAAACTAGAAACGCCCATTTAAAGGTTCAGATGCCTGTTTAAAATAATAAACAAAGTTTAAAGTGGTTACATGCTTGGAGGAGAATAATATGAGCATTTTCGCAGCAAATAACACATAACATAGTCGTTTCGTCTGCATTCAAAGTTTCTTCTTCTGACGAATTTTCACTTTTCTTGATCGTCTCCGATATCCCGGCATTGGTCTAATTAAGATGTCATTTCAGTAAGAAGGTTGTTATGTTGGTTTGTCATCTTCTGGCAAAGGAATTCATTAATAGAAATAATTTTGTTGTCCAGCTTCTTTATAACTATCTCAATTTGGTCATCTTTGTCTTTGGACCTTTTCTAAGGATGCTCGAAAATATCGAAGGTTCGATCCATAGACATCACAAACTCCCTGGATTTTATTCGATTCTCTTCTTACAAAACATCAAGAAATTTACACAAATTATTATGCTTTGATAGTTATCCAATTAGAAGGCTATAGTAGCCTTATAGAGCACTTGTAGTTTTGATAAGAGAATCAAATACTGAAAAAGCTGATTGAATTTCCTTCAAAAAAAAGTAATAATATTTATAATGAAATAAAATTATGTATGAACAAAAGTACCTTTTCCATCTATTGTCTTTTGAAATAAATCAAAAATTCTTTAAAAACGCACTTCCCGTTTTTTGCTTCCGAATACAAAATGTCAAAAACTGATTCGATATCTCGAGGTCACATTAACGGAATACGGAAGTACCATACATTTTCGAAATAATCTATTCGCTTCTTTGTTCTTTACAGTTAACTCCTTGAAATAAAGCTCGTAGGCTGTTCCGCAATCCTCTTTCAAAGTCAGTTATAAATTAGTTTTTTTTTTTTTTTTTTTTTTTTTTTTTTTTTTTTTTGACCGTGGGTAGGCGCAAAACCTGCATCAGGCTCTATGAGGACCGGAAAACGCGTGCTCATAGAAGTGTGAGATTCTTACTACACTAAAACCACCTCCACTTCCCGATTGCAACTAAGTTGAAACTTATCTAGCAATTTATTTTTAACGAAGTTAAGTAACGTGTTGCAGGTAACTTTCCGGTGAAAGTTTCTGCTTATTCCGCGATTTTAAAGCGGTTTTGTGTTCACCGCACCAAGTCGGAAGGTTTTGTTCTTTGCAGACGGCGTACTAAATTCGACTCGTCAAGAATGTCAATAATCGTTGGATTAGCGTGATCTAATAGCCGATTTCTATGTTTTCGCGCGAAACTCTTAATTTCGTCTCGAACCGTAGGAATCCCGAGATCCCTGTGAAGATCTTCGTTTCTTATATACCATGGTGCATTTACAAATGACCTAAGCAATTTATTTTCAAACGTTTGTAATTTATTTAAATTTGTATCGCAGGTACAACCCCAGAGTTGTATACCGTAAATCCAGACAGGTTTAAGTACCTGCCTGTATAAAATCAACTTATTATCAATACTAAGCTTGGAATATTTACCGAGTAGCCAGTTCATATCTCTTAATTTACTTCTTAATTCTTCGCATTTCTTTTTTACGTGCGGCTTCCATTTTAATTTCGCGTCTAGAGTCATTCCCAGATATTTTGCTTCATTCGCAAATGGTACACGACCGGTATTAAGAAAGACGGGCAATCTATTTATTTTTTTATACGTAAAGTCCACGTGGACTGACTTTTGTTCATTTAGCGCTATTCGCCATGTTTTTGTCCACTCATTAACATTATTAAGAGCATTTTGTAATTTAATCGTAGCTTCGTTAATCGTTTTGCCTACTGCTAGTATTGCAGTATCATCAGCAAACGTTGCTACGATAGTGTCTTCTGTTTGAGGTATATCACGTGTAAATAGAAGGTACAGAACTGGACCTAAAACACTACCTTGTGGTACCCCAGCCACTATTTCTTTGAAATTAGAATATTCATTTCCGTGTCTTACACGAAAAAGTCTGTTTTCTAGATATTCGTTAAGAATTTTATAAAGTCCTTCAGGCAGAACTTCTCGTAATTTGAATTTGAGGCCTTCGTGCCACACCTTGTCAAACGCTTGCGACACATCCAAAAAGACCGTCGAACAGATTTTCTTTTCTTCAAGAGCTCTCTCAATTACGTCAGTTATTCTATGCACTTGATCAATTGTTGAATGCTTGCTTCTAAATCCGAACTGATGTTCAGGTATTAATCGTTTTTCTTCTATTATAGGCTGCAGGCGCAGGAGTAGTATTCTTTCAAAAACTTTCGATATTATTGGAAGAAGCGAAATCGGTCTGTAAGAATTCTTTTCGTGAGATGGTTTGCCAGGTTTCAAAACCATTATGACTTCCGCAACTTTCCATTGGCTTGGAACATATTCTAGCCTTAGAGCGGCATTTATTATATAAAGGAGGTTAATTAATCCTTTATTAGGAAGCATTTTTAATATTTCCGCTGTTATTAAGTCATACCCCGGAGCTTTATTAGACTTTAGCTTCTTTATTTCTCTGTTCAATTCAGCAAGCGTAGCATTTCTGGTTCTGTAATTTTCACTTGAGCTAAAACTCATATTAATATTTTCATTGAGTGCTTGCCCATCGGAAGGTTTAAATGTTTCTTCCAGGTAATCGGCGAATTCCGCCGCTTTCTCTTTGTCACTTTTAGCCCATTCGTTTTGGCTTTTCTTAATCGGGGGTACTGGAAGCTTTGGTTTTTTCGTTGTTTTTATAGCTTTCCAAAGTGAGTAGTTGGATTCTTTCCCAGCTGACAAGCTTACAAGGTAATTTTCAACTTCACGGTTTTTGAAAATAAATTAGTGATGGGAACCATCGAATGATTTGAACTATCGATAGTTAGTAACTGAATGATTTCAACTATCGAACGAATTCATTCATTCATTTATTCGGTTGAAATAGAGTAAGATGTTGATTGTTTTTAGGAAAATGATACTTGTAGATACGTTTTTAAACTAAAATACGACCGGAGTTAGTCGTAAGAATATTTTTTTTACTATTTAAAAGAAAATTGAAAACTATGAAAAAAGAAAAGAAAGCCAAAAAGTATCGGAATATTTTATTTATCGCTCAGAAAACAGTCCCTTTCTGTCGAGCCATAACCTGTCAAATTCAGCAAAGGATGGCTTTGATGACAATAGATTAAAAACTTTAAAAAATACGAACAAATTGAGATCTTGTTTTGACCACAAAAAGAGAAATTTTCGAACTTTTCAGGTATTATTTTGAACAAAATACTCTGTGTGCGTCAAAGAAGAATAGTTCTTTTATTTTTAAAATCATAAACTGTCAAATTTCACAAACGGATGGCTGCAATGTCAATGGATTAAACAAACTCTTTAAAAATATGAAAATATAGTGATTTTATTTATTGCTCCGGAAAAGGGCAATTTTAGGGCTTTGGGTGAAGCTCTTTCTGCGTCAAAGAATAATTATTTGTCCATGAAAACTGTCAATTTATACCCAAAGATGACGATGGATTAAAAAAACCTCAAAAAATCGAAAAATTTAAAATTTTATTATTATCTCCGGAAAAGAGCAATTTTAGGGATTTTGGGTAACATTTAAAAAAAATACTTTTTGGGTGTCAAAGTAGAGTCTGTCTTCTATTCGCTAGACTATTAACTGACAAATTCCATCAAATGATGCCCACGATATCGATGAATTAAGAAACTTAAACAATATAAACATATATCAAGTTTCACTCAAATCTCAGATATCAAATTTACACTATTATTCCAAATTTTCAATGCATAGCGCATAGAAAAAATAGTAGAGTAAAACAACCCAAAACTATACCAGAAAGAGCAAGAATGCGAATGAAATTAATGAAAATTGTAACAGTAATATCTGACTAACAAGAACAACACAAAAAAAAGTAATATAAAATCGTTCAGTAATACTATCGCTCAAAAAAGTAATCGAACGAAAAGCCAATGAACGATTCCAGAATCGGAACTAGTAGTAGTAGTAGTAGTCGAGTAAGAAAGTATACTTAAAGACGGTGTCCACATTGGGTATGAAAAAGTGAATTTTTAATGACTTTTCAGTATTCATATCTCGCTCCCACTCCTTCATTGAAGTGAGATGTGAATACTGAAAAGTCATTAAAAATCCACTTTTTCATACCCAATGTGGACACCGTCAAATCGTTCAAAGTTAATATCGAGTGAAAAAGCGATTGAACGAAAATTGCATTACTGAATGAACGAATGTATAACTAAATACTATCGAATAAATGAACATTTAGCTACTATCGAATAATTCGATAGTTTTTATTCGATAGTTCCCATCACTGTTATGAATGAATTTGCTTCATACTTAAACAAATTTGATTTTATGTATGTATTGAAGCAAGTGGAGATATCATATAGTCCAGTCAATTTGTGCTCAAAAGAGCCCTTAGTGAACAAATTGTGGGGTAGTTTTATGTTTTCGGGGGTATTGTTCCTTTTTGAAAAAAACATTCTCGAATACGGCAATTTTGTGGACTGTTAAGGTGCATCTTTCGATGCAATCAATGGCACCTGACTCCATGCGATTCAACAGCAACCTTTAAAAAAAAATCAAACCTCAATATTCCCAGAAATTATGTTTATGTTATAATTTGATACCGAGACATTTCTGTTCAGATACCTATGTACCTTAACAAGATATATATTATATCAATTCAAGGCATATCGATATTGATTGCTAGTAAACTTTCACACCCAAAATTAAACTATGGACTCTTGGTCTAGACCTCTATATAGCAAAGAAATGGGATGAAAAACACTTTCACAAAAATTTCCTTTAACCATCCGTTAGACTGTTGTCAATAATAATAAATAAGGTTTTCCACCTACGCCACATGTAACCTTCTCCCACAAGTAAAGTTTCCTACTAACCAACACCTGCAACACACATAGATACCTATAATCGACTTCCCTATGTAACTGATTGATTACCTTCGACGGAATAAACCCAACGCATTACACCAGCTAACCCAATCTCCAGTTACGAATGGCTTTTTCTTCAACAACTGTAGTTCAAGTTAAGTTAGAAAGAAAAAAAAATCCATTCCTGTCCTCAATAATTAGCGTAACCAAGCCTTTTGTGGGACCAAATAAGTTTTAATTTATACGGAACCGGCATTATCTTGACTTTGACGCGTCATGACACAAGTTTCACATTCAATTCCACCATCAGCATTCAGCAGCGCAGCTCCCAAGCAAACACTCACCACAGATATTTTTGCTTAACGGTATATGCCTGTAGGTATTTTGGATACCTTATAAAACCAACGATATATCGTAAAAACTATCTTCGGCGGAAAGGTGACAAAGTCACGAAGTTCTTGTCAATTTCTGAATGCGAACCAATTTGTTTCTTGAATTCACTCGATGTCTATACTCCCCTGCTTCCTCCTCATGTACCGCCTGGGGTGAATGCCACCCTTCACTCAATCGAATTTCGTCGTCGTCGTGACAAATCAAGCTACCAAAATTGGAGAAGGTGTTTGTGAATTTTTGTCAATGTTTATTTTTACTGGTCTCGGTCTGTAGGGTATGTTAAGATATGAACTTAAATTGTAGCACAGAAAAGACTGTTCATAAGCTTTACGATATTTGACAGTTTACAGCTTTTTTTTGCATTTGTTAAAATTCATTGGCAGATCTTGAGAGTATCTGAAAGTCTGGCGCTAAAAGTGTCTTTAAGGCCTCGGAATTACTTTAATATTTTGGACAAACTACCTGGAATGCGACATTTTTTATAAAACCTCTTTTGCAAAAAACAATTAAAAGTCCATCAAATTTGAAGAATACCAAGGGAATAATACGACCACTAACACAAGACCTCTCTGAGGATTTAATTTTGTGTATTTCAAGTCTCAGGTCACTTGTTTCGGAACAAGTGCCACAGATCTCATGCTCAATGCAGTACAATCAAAGACGTAATGCATCAACGTTGAATTCATTTCTCCATTGCGGAAACTGTCAAGAATTATAGTTGGGCCTCAAGTCAAAGGCTTGAAGTTAACTTAAACACGAACAGCGAGTTTTCAGTCTCAGCCGTCCTGGCAAATGATTTGTGGTCCATGCTGCATGTGTATATGCAATGAGGCTGCAGTGCAGCGTGGGCGATAGGAATCTTTCAAAGTGAGAATTATTTGTTCGTATGGAAATTGACGTCGATAGATCATTCTTCGATGATTATTGGCCGAGGAGGAGGAGAAGGATGAGGAGATTGTAATGTTGAGGCACCAGACGTCGGCAGCGGCGGGTAACAAATTTGACATTAGAATCAAGTTGGCTTATTAAACTTGAACTTGTTGGCTTTAAAAGTTCTACAACGATAAATATAACAACCAGATGTGCGCATTGTATATGAATAATACTGAGCTGCATTAAAATGCAGTGTTTCTCTGTATAAGGAAATGATGGGAGGGTGAAGGTGAGTTTAGCTGTTCTCTCTCTGGAAGAATCTGGAACACAATAAACTACTTTCTATACAACCAGAGAACAATTGTTCAATTTAGACGGGAATTTACCTAAGAAATTTGTTTTTAGATTGGCAGCAGCTGAACTTGGAGTTCATTGATGCCAAGGGAGCGCATACATTGATGTTGTCTGTCTGCTGTCAGATGGCAAAATGGACAATTCTTGTAGGTGGATGGTTTTATTTTTATGGGTCACATTTCACATGTCAAATTTTGCTTATGTGCAGTTGACCTTCTTATGAAGACACGGTTTTTGAAAAAGCTATTTGAATAAGCCGATTTCAGTTGGTCGTGGTTGGGGTGGATATTGAGGTTGGTTAAGGAATTTTTGCAATCACGAAATTATTTCTTATCAATCTTATCACATCCACCTTGCCAAAGACTTGTTTCCTTTTTCCTTAAAGAAAACTATCATGTGAGAAAAATGTCATGCAAGAAATCTATATCATGCGAGAAAACTATCATGCGATAAGACTTTCAGACAGTATATCAAGCCAGAAAACAACCATGCGAGGAAACTATCATGGGAGAAGGCTATAAAGCGATAAATATATCAAACGAGAAAACTATAATGCGAGAAAGCTATCATGCGAGAAAACTATCACGGGAGAAGGCTATAATTCGAGAAATATATCAAGTGAGAAAACTATCATGTGAGAAAGCTATCACGCGAGAAAACTATCATGTGAGAAAACTATCATGCAAGAAAATGATCACGTAATAAGACTATCACGGAAAAAACTATCATGCGAGAAAAATATCATGCGATGGAAATATCATACAAGAGAACTGTATCATGTGGGAACTATAGCGTGCAAGAGAGCTATCATACGAGAAAACTATCATGCGAGAGAACTATCATGCTAGAAATTGATCATGTCAAAAAACTATCATACATACTTACTTATCTAGGTCCTCGGACCTGTTTCGGCCGTGAGATTCCACTTGCGGAGCCTCTAGGGGCCATCGTGTATGGTTAATTGAGATCTATCACAGCTAGCTTCAACTCTTCCCCTGTTGCGCCAAGTACTTCCAGATCGACCCACTCGTCTGCTTTACTGCGTGAGAGGGTTCCATTGCATCGCTTGACTCGGAATACATTCGTGACTTTTTTTAAAGCGTATGTCCAATTTACTGCCTCTTACGTTTTCGTATTTTAAAGGCGATGGTTTCCTGACCTGTCCTCGCATGAAGATCATCATTATCATTGGAGATACGGTAAGGACAGAAAATCCTCAAGATGTTTCCCAGACATCTATTCAAGACCGTTTCTTGTGAAAGCGGGTGTTACTTTCCAAGTGCTACACGCATAAAGAAGCACGGAGTCAACATTGGAGCGGAACAGTCGTAGCTTGGTCTGTAGGGTTATAGAGTTGTTTCTATTTTCAATCACCCTTATTACGATAGTCGTTTCACTGAAACGCTAGAAAAATGACAAGGCTATAGAAACGACAATTGGTGTTTGAATGAAACTAAAAGTTAAGCGTTCTCTTCACTCTTCACTATTCTCACCACTTTTACGGTAGTTGTTTTACTGAAACGCCAAATGTCGCTTCTCGAACCGTGTCGTTTTACTGGCGTTTTAGTAAAAAGACTATCGTAATAAGAGTGAATACTCCCAAGATATTGAAAACTCTACCATTTTTGCTGGGCAAAATGAGGAAGTTCCTAGGCTGATCCTTTTTGTTTTTGCCATAAGTCCAACGGTTTAAGTTTCATTTGTCATTTGATTGAGATCCATGATCCTATGAGATGTTTTGAGGTCTGATTGCAGAATCCACTGAATCCCTCCATTTGCAATCGACAAAGTTTCATGCAGCACATCACTTATCACCAACAGAAACAGCATTGGTACCAGTATAATAACCCTGTCTAACCCCATTTTGGATTTCAAATCGTTCTGACAACCTTCCTTTATACAGAATGTGACATTTTAATCCATCATACGTAGCCTTAATAATAGTAATCCGGAATGCACCTCCTGCGCAAAGCTAGCACGATAAATTTCATGCCTTTTCCAAGTCGACGAACAGCAGGTGAAGTAGTGATCGATATTTAGCGCACTATTCGATGATGATCCGCAAGGTGTGGATGCAGTTCACACGGGAAGATCCTGCTTGTTCAGCCTCGTGCTCGTCTTTTATTCGTTCTAGGATGATTTTAGCATTTACTAAGGCTACAGCAGGCAGCACGCAAATTCCTCTCCAGTTTTCACACTGCATTAGGTCTCCTTTCTTTGGAAACTTGATAATCATTTCCATTCATTCTCCCTCTCTTCCCAAGCTCTCTGAATGAGTGGGTATAGGAGCTCACTCGATGTTGTTGGCGCTGATCGTTAGAACTTTGCGGGAATACTATTAAGTTAACCGCTTAGTTGTTTTTCAGTGCTCTGATTGCGCCTAAGATTTCTTCGCTACTTGGGGATACAGTGCGTGTTCGAAAATTTGTTTAGTACGGACGTTTCATTGGGAGTTGCGTTGACTTCACTGATTAAAACGCGGCTTGAACCGCAGAAAATTATTCCTTCCACCTTTTGAGCTGGTCTATGTCACTTACCGGTTGTAGTTTAGAGCTTTGGAAACCTGTAGCCTCTTTGGTAGTTCTTTCGGCTTCTTCTGCTTGTGTTGATAAGGTTAGGTACGCCTATCACGTCGTACTATATGGTGAACTTCTATGCGATACGCAGACTCTAGATCGTTTCAACCTGCTGCTAGAGTATAGCTAAAACCCGAGTTTTGAGTTGTTTTCTTTCTTCAAACCTAGCCCAAGTTTTTTCGGAAAGCCAGGCACCTTTTCTTTCTTGCGACCGACCAGCTATACTTTCAGCACCGGACACGAAAACATTTTTCACAGCACACCTATGGTTTTCGATGCAGGTGAGTTCCGTGCTACTGATTGCTCTCAATCCTTCTGAAAGGTGGTCGCCTAGTTGTTGGCGTACTGCGGGATCCTTAAGTCTATCGGTATTGAACTTGGGCATTCGGATGTTTTCTTGAGATCTGCGAACTGCAACTGTGCGTAATCTTACGGTAGCAACCATCAGATGGTGGTCCCAGGTCATTCCCATGTCTGCACCGCTTCTATTTCGAACGTCCTAGAGACTACTTTTAAATTGCGGACTGATCGCGAAGTGATCAATTTGGTTGGAAAGTCAACTGACTTTGTTACACGTCTTGTGCTCAAACATGAGCCCTCCTATAACAAAGCAGTTGCCAGTTGGCTTTACAAAAATCGACAAAACGATGGCCATAGTCGTTGTGGTCACCAACATCATGCGCGAAAACTATCATGTGAGAACATTTTATGCGAGGAAACTATCGTCCGAGAAAACTACAATGCGAGAAAACCTTCATGCGAGAAAACTTTTTTGCGAAAAAAAAATATCTGAACCTTCGTGTTTTTCTTCAGGACGACCCTTGCAAGACCATCAGCCAGCGGAACCTTGGCTGAAAAGCAGAAAAAGGGCAGATCATACCTTATGGTTCCTTTAAAAATAAATATATGTTGAATAAAAAGGCACTATACTAATTGCTTTTAATTAAAATGAATTAATTATTTGTTTTAGTCCTTTCTAATAGGTATGGTAGGTATGCAGCCCCATTCTTTATTCTGCTTCCACCATTTCCACTGCGATAAAGTTCGATTTTAAAAACTTTCCCCCGTTCTCCGTGTGTGCTACTTGCAGTGCATAAGATCTTCTATTTTAATTTCCTTAACAAAAATTAGCATGCTCACTGACCTGTTGAACGGTATCTATCCGATGTCGTCGCATCGTACTTACTCCTAGAAGCTATGTCGATACATGGACACATGTCCAAAATACCAAAACCAATATCTCGCCACATGCCGTCCAAAATGGCTATGTGTAAGCTATACTTTGAGTTGCATCCGTATGCAACACATATGCCTTAACCAGTATCTTCACGGCGACAAAGACCCCAAAGTGCTCCACTTGCCATTGATTATATTGCAAAGATATTCCGCCCTGCATAGTGCCCCACCATCAGCACTACCACCGTCCGCCACCTTCGCCTCCGTCCACCGACGACCATCTGATCCTTCTCTCTATGTGCACTCAACTCTATGTGGTATGTTTTTTCTTTTGAGAGCGCACAACAATAGAAGCTCAAGCATAACCAATTCCAGCGGAAGCATTCCAAGTCACCATTTATCACATCTAGCGTTGGCTTAATCTCATCCATGCCGTGTATAAATGAATAGCGAATAAGCTGGCAATTCGTGCGCCCAGCTAAACACCTGATAACAGAGGGTTCCAGCAGCGCTTTTAACCGACAATGGTGACGGCCGGCGACGACGACAGACGACCGACGAGCGACGGTGTGGATCACCACTGTTAAGGCCAATGTTGCACATCAGATAGTGTGACCAGCATCCTATTATTTTTTCTTTTATAGTTTTTATTTTCCTCCCCAGACTGTCGGTAAATTTCAGACAAAAAAACGGTCTCATCTCTCCCTGAGTGATACCGAGACGCAACCAAGATGGGTTTGTCTACCTATCTATTTGAATAACTTTAAGTAACAGTAAGTTGTTGGTCACACTAATCACCACAACTATTGATCGCCTGGTAGAAGCTGCCAACAATTGCGGTGGCAAAAGTGTGCACTTATCGCATTTGCTCGCTATTCGTGTCTTAAATTAACCTTTTAGAGAAAAAGTTATTTATTCCCTTTTTTTAGAGCTGGCTGCAGCGATTTTGTCGTTTTTTTTTTGTATTTGTTTATTATGTCCCGTTTCTTTTTTTGTATCCTTCTTTGAAGTATTGATGCCTCAGTGGGGGAACACGTTCAAGTTTCGTCGTTGTCGTTGTTGTCGTCGTCGTCGTCGTCTCCCCCAACAAACAACGAAATCGTCTCTCTGTCGTTCCGCAAATCATTTAGCCAATCTTTTATGCGCCATAAATTTTCCAAACGGACCCAAGAAAGCCGGACAGCAGCCCACCAGACCAAAGGGAGGGAAAGTATATAGCTGAATGTGTGCGCACACAGCGCACAGGTAGCCCATATTTGGTAACGCATGATTCTTCTCAACAACGAACGACTTCTATGCCAACGACGAGAATGCCAACGATGGCGAGAGAGCTATCCCTCCAATAGATGGTGATAGTGTGCGCGCCCTTAGGCCTTCCGCTTTCATGTCTGACCCCCAAAAGCGATAAAGTGTCCTGCACGCCATCCACCTCCAGCTCCAGCCTATTCAATATACAAATCCAATGCAATTCGATTGTAGCCCATTCGATCCATATTACATTGAAGATCCGTTAACAAATTCCACCTGGATCGGTACCAATCTGCGCTAGGCCCACCACGGTCAATATGGTCACTGCACGATCAGGACTCTGCTAGCGCGCGATTTATGTGTCAGTCGTGGGCACGATTAGTCAATCCTCCACACAGTGTGAATGTCACAAACGTCAAACCCTTCGTGTGCCTGTGCATGCATGCGCACTTCCATTGCGCGCACTTGTCATCTGTCATTAGACTAAATGGTTCATCGATCAGTCGAAGATCAATCGATTGGAGTCTCCAAGGTGTTAGTGTTGTGTATAGATGTATGTACATCAGGGCCCCCCTTATACTGTCTAAAAAATTTAAGCTCCCACTAGGCTTTACCTCAAAATATCAATAGATGCCGCCGCCATGTTAGCTATGCGCATGCCCAGTCTCAGTGACATGGACTCTGGGGGCCACTCGTATCTCTTTTGCCAAAATTGGTCTTGGCAATAAGTCACTTGAATGTTGGCAACATGTTTAAATGGTCGCGATATATGTACGTTAGATTTTAAAACTTTGGTGGCTAAGTTGGAGGAATTAAATGTTCGGCTTGTTAGGATAAATGCACGAATCGAACGTATATATCTGATTGGAAGTTAACAAACTGAATGTCGATTGTGTGGCAGCATTACACTATTTTACATGCAGAGAGACGAAGTCGAAAACGGACTTTGTTGCGAAGTCTATTAGTGGCATATGTATACAGCATATAGTGCGATGCTCTGGCTTGACTGATGTTACATGTGTTTTGCCGCGCAATTCGGGATGAGTTTAGTGAAAACATTATGTTAAGTTAAGTCACGGTGAATGCGGAAAGAGATCTTAGGATTAAAGTGAAGAACTTTGAATATTCTGACGATTTGCCTAATCGTGATAAGATTTTGGAACGAAAATAAGCTTCAATAACATTGTTGCTCAGGTATAGGCTTTTCGACACCTAATTTTGTCCACTGCAGAGGACTTTTGCAAAGTTCTTTTTCTGGAATTGTCCTACTAAAGCTTGCCCATATTTTAGTTTTGTAAAGTCGGAACCCCTTTATGTTCTTAGAACTCGAATTTCAATAGATCTTTATGGATTCAACCAAATGCAAACTTTCTTTCGAGTTAACTATCCATGGATTCACTTTAAAACTAGTTTGAGATTATTTCTCTCGAAAGCCTCAACTGAAAGATATGAAAGACACAGAAGCATTCTCTTGATTGCAAATTAATGCCCATAATATGCTTGCTATATCAATATGCTCCTCCTCGGAAAACTTGAGTGGCATTTATGAAGGAATCTGTTATTACTCACATGAGACACGCTACCAAGTCTGTAGTTATAACCAACCATCATATGGCACCGGTTGGGCCGGTGACACAAAATCCGATGAAAACGATAATAATTCAATGAAATCATTGTAAGCGCAACATGGCCTTTAGACAATGTGGTCGAGGATGAGTGGCAGGCGCATGTAGATGATGCAGATGCAGTCACATGCCACCACCACACAAACACCAGACACACGGGGCCTCAACTCACTACTATGACTCTCTGATGGTGACATGAAAAAACGGATTAATTAAAGAAGTGAAATTGGTTTATATGCGAGCCGCTGTATGTATGATATGCTGGACAAAAAGATGGAGGAAGGCCACTGGAGGATAGAAGCTGAAGCCGGAGGCTGTGCAAAATTGGGCGAGTCACAAATCATCCTGAGCGATCACTATGAAAAGGAATGAATTTATTTTATTATTAGTAACACTTTAGAAAGGTGGCCAGGTCCACTCAAGTTTGACACAGATCGGATCGGTGCCTGATTTTAGAAAAGAAAGGTATTTGAACATCATGGAAAAGCGGATGTATTCATGATGATAAGACCTGATGCATTGAATTTATGCATATTTTAATAAGTGAATGTTGTTGATTTCATTTCTTTGTTTTTTAATATTTTAACGAGAAATTGGAAAACGAAATCTATGCAGCATTTGTCGAAATTTGACATTTCGGAAGTGAAAATATATTTCGGGCTCATTGTCTT
The DNA here is from genome assembly GCA_963921185.1 of Dasysyrphus tricinctus. Taxonomy (NCBI): domain Eukaryota; kingdom Metazoa; phylum Arthropoda; class Insecta; order Diptera; family Syrphidae; genus Dasysyrphus; species Dasysyrphus tricinctus. The sequence continues at coordinate 201,074,094 of OY992531.1, forward strand.
CAATACTTTTTGGGTACACCTATTTAGTTTTACCTATGAACCGTTGCTGTAGCATTGCCACTGGTGCTCAGCCATTACGGTTTCTTGTAAACTTCAGACATATGGAAATCTATACCTCTTCCAATGGCTACTTTTCGCTCCAGAAATTATAAGCAAAAATCCTTTCAGTCCTTGCAAGGGTTTTGGATATTACATGTATAATGCAATATGCTGGAATGGAAATAATTTTTTGGCTTTAGAGCAGTCACCAAAACACGCGATCCAGATCCAGTGGCACATCGGACCATTGTATCATTTCTGATGATCCACAGAATCGAACCTTCTTGACCTTCCAAGAGATGGCATGATAAAAAAACATAGCTTCGTTTAGAACTTTCATACAGAGCTAAGTGGCAAAAAAGAGTGGGTAGACGAAAACGTAAACTACACTCTTAAAGCAAATGATATCAAATGGTATACTGATGGATCGAGAACGTCTGAAGGGACTGGGGCTGGAATTTTCGGGCCTAGAACCAAACTTCCCATACCGATGCGACAATATACCAGCATTTTTCAGGCAGAAGTTTATGACATGCCATAGGGAAATGTGCAGGAAGAAATCTCAAAAGAAAATATAAAAACCAAAGTATTGCAATCATGTCAGATAGCCAGGCCCCACTCAGAACACTGAGCTCATATAGCATTAGCTCTAAACTGGTATGGGTGTGTGTGGGCAGGCTTAAAGAACTGGGCAAGAACAACTATGTCACGCTTCATTGGGTAACTGGTTACGTTGGCATACAGGGCAATAAAGAGACAGACTCCTTGGCAAGAGCCAGAGCCTTATTGCGGAATAGGAGAAAACGTGATAAAAATAAAATCAATACAACAGAGAGGGAAAAGCTCAAAAATCTGGAATGAACTCACTTAGCTGAAGCAGGCCAAACTTCTACTTGGGGATAGCAATCAAGTACGACTCCAATCCTGCATCAGCTTTAATAGAAATAGACTTAGAATAATAACGGGACTCCTCACAGGCCCAAGCTAAGGAGACACCGCCACATTATTGGTCTAGAAAACAGTACCATTTTCAGATTGTACAATGATCACGAGAAACCCCGGACTACATACTGGGTAGATGTGATGCACTTGTGAGCGAACTATCCTCTATTAAAGTACTCCAAATACTCAAGTTTCTTAAAGAAACTGATATAAGCTGTAGAATGAGTAACCTCATCCAGCTCTAGTGAAGGAGATCTTAAGGTCCAAGAGCACTTTCACCCTTAAACTAATACGAGAAAGCCAAATGGGATGGCCTCAATATTTCTCTAGGAACTTAAACTGGTCACTATGCTTCTTTGGAACTCAAAGTTTGTTTCCAAACAGGATAAATCTATCAAACCTAAAGTGAACTCATGGTTTGATTTGAGTTGTAAAGAGCTTATCAAAGCTAGAGAAGAAAGTTTCCTAAGGTAAAAATCCAACCCAACTGAGGGAAACCGGGATAGGTTCAAACAAGCTAGATAGACATGTAAGTTTGATATTCGACGAACCAAATTTTTGCAGGATCAAAAAAAAAGTAAAAAAATACTATAATATCCTAAAAGTATTAAAAATGTTCGTCTTCAGTTCCAACGCTCTTTTTCAATTATTGAAAGGTCACTAAAGAAAGCTTATTTACTTTCGACGCTGCCAGAGAGTGTCATGACTCCGCCTGTACTTGAGAGCGCTCGCACAACTTATGGGACAGATCTTCTTTGGCACACAAGTAGTAGCATGAATTCTAAAGGATCTCGATGTACAGAAATCCACTGTTCCAGAGAGTACACCTCTGAAGAGGTGTGTTCCTCAACGCTAGCAAATAATGCCAAAGAATTAGCTATGCAACTAAAGCCGTTGGTCATTGATTGCTCTTCTTCTGTAAGAAACTCCCAGCACTTTATATCAATAATAAAAGATGTGCATGTAAATGAAAATGAAATAATGGTTAGTTTCGATGTAACATCATTGTTCACGAATGTTCCAGTATTAGAATGCCTAGATGTTATAAAAACAAAGTTATCTTCTTCCGATGATGACTCAAAATTAGTAGAACTTCTTCATTTGTGCCTTACATCCGGATATTTTCTTTACAATGAGAAATTTTATTTACAAAATGACGGAATTGCAATGGGTTCCCCACTTGCTCCAGTTATTACCGATATTTGGATGAAACACTTTAAGGAAAAGGCAATAGAGACATCTCCAATTAAGCCAATTATTTGGAAAGGATATGTTGACGACACATTTTGTATTCTCAACAAAAATGAGGTTGATACATTTCTCAACCACTTAAACTCCGTGCATCCAAAGATAAAATTTACAATGGAATTTGAAGAAGATAACACGTTGGCATTTTTAGATGTAAAAATCATTAAAAAACAGGATGGGACCCTAGGACACACGGTATATAGGAAGCCCACGCACACCGACAGATATCTGCATGCCGCTTCTCATCACCACCCGTCAAATTTCACTTCCGTGGTGTCAGCTCTTATTAAAAGAGCAAATGCAATCTGTGACAATGATCATCGAGAAGAAGAGTTAAGACATGTTGACGCAGCTCTTTTGAAAAATGGTTATAGTTCCAAACAACGTTCGTGGAAACCAAAGGAAAGAACAGCTTCAGAAAATTCAACACAACAAAATGAAAAAAGAGCATTTCTTCCGTATAGAAAAGGTGTTTCTGAAGCCATTGGAAGAATTTTATCGAAGCATGGCATTAAATCAATATTCAAGCCACCAGACAAAATCCGCCAACTTCTAAGATCTCCAGAAGATAAAATTCCTCTACAAAATCCAGGAGTTTATTCTGTACCGTGTAGTTGTGGCTCATCTTATATAGGTGAGACAAAACGAGCAATTTCCACAAGACTAATGGAGCATATAAGAGCCATTCAAAAGAATGGGGGCATTCAAAGTCTCAGATATCTGGCTTCTGATTGGTCAACTGTCAAAAAATATCTGAAAATTCAGATGACTTTTGGTTACGTTTGGTTACGTTTTATTCTGAATTTTCAGATGAGAATTCTCATCTGAAAATTCAGATGAAAGAGATGGAAGATGCGTTATGCCAAAAAAAGCGCAAACATATTCAAATGAGAATTGAACTTTACTGTTTGATGAGTGATGGAAGTGGGCACACCCTGCGAAAAGTGAAATTCGTTAACTGAAAAGCTATTCTAATTTAAATTGTAAGTGTTGTATATGTTTTGCTGGAAGATTCGAACTACACAAATTGTTTTCGAACACACAAATTGTTTTATGTGAAGAGTGCTACAACGTAATAAAATTTCTGAATTTTCATATCTGAATTTTCAGATCTTGCGGTGAATGCGCCCAATGAAGTAACCAAATCGGCAATCTGTGAGCATTTAGCTTATAATGAGGATCACTTTATACGCTTCGATCTAGCAAAATCAATTGCCACGGAAAGTTTTTATGTCCCAAGATTGGTACGAGAGCCAATCGAAATAAAAATGCACTCAAACTTCAATCGAGATCAAAGTTTTTCTCCGGCATGGGATCCTCTGATAAACAAATTAAAGCTTAATAAAATCCAAGCTAAAAACAACAAACACAAAAATCAAAACAACCTGCCAGCTGATGCTATTAGTTTTGCCTGCTCTCAAGAATACATAAATTCACAACAACAACAATCTATGCAGTTGCAACAACATATTCCATCTCAACTGCAAGCACAAACGCACCGGTACAATCTACGAACAAGAACAGAACAATGAGAGTAAAAACAACACGTCACGTGAATTCTTATTTGTCCTACAGACCATTTTGGCCAAAAATGAGTTATATATGCCATCGTATATTTTCGGCCACGCTCTTTCGATTGGTGCAATCCAAATTGTCGTATCTCTTTTATTTACCGAGATAGAAATGGCTCTTTTGTCCTACAGACCACATATTTTTCGATCATTTTTATGCTTATTTGTCCTATAAACACTTTTAGTAAGCAGTAGGACAATTTCTACACAGGCTTTCGAATTATTAAAGATTTGTGCTTAAATGTCCTATATCCAATGAAATTGGATATACGACAAAATATATAGGAACATTTTAAAATCTGCACGTTTGTGCTTGTTTGTTCTATATCAAAGGGCAGACAGTTATTTTGCATACAAAACAACAACAAACGGTTCGTCTGCGACTTATCAAAACCTGCGACTAAGGGCAAACACATCAAGACAATTCTAGCGCCTGAGCTTAAAGACAATGTCAGAAGCCACATTGAAAGTTTTCCTTGTTTTTCCTTCATTATGTTTGGGCTGGAACTCAGCGCCAGTTCTTGGAAGCTGGACTTTCTTTGCGGAAAATGCATCGATTCTATTGTTTAAAATTCCCAGAGCATCATGTTTAATACTGCTCTTATCGCAAAATATTCTATTTTGAATATAATTTATCATTTTTTACTCCCAAAAAAGACGAGTGCGACACGTGTTCAAAATATGAGAAACAAGAAAACTTAACGGAAATACAAAAACAGATTATTGAAAAGCACAAGAGTTCAAATGATAAAGCCAAAAGTCGTCGAGAAGCAGACAGGAATTCGGACAATAACAGTGTTGCAGTCATATCAAACGACTTACAAAACGTGTTTTCTCTGTCTCACGCAAATACCTCCAATTTCTTTTACAAGAGAAATGGATGCTGTCCACAGCACAATAGAAAGGCATTTGCGAAATGTAAAATATTATAGCCCAGTGTTTTTAATTGGAAAATTAGTTTCCATGGACTATACGAGAACGTTAATTTAAAGGTTTTACAGTGTATTAAAGATGATTTTAAAAACTACAACCTTGCAAGTTTGAATTTGAACTTCGGACGAATAAAGTATAGCCAAGCTAAAGAAATCATTTACTGCTCCAATGACCTTACAAATGCATTGAATATAAGACAGATAATGGAGAGTATGCCGAATCAACCTTGGTCCACATAATAGCCGCAACTAAAGGGAGGAGGCGAAATAATTTCTAACATCCTTGCCACAAGTTTCATGACTTTATTCTATTGGAACCATCTCTAATGAAAAAAAGAAGGACATAATCTCTATGCTTCCGTATATGCACAACAACAGTGATGTTACATTTTAAAAGACTGTTTTAAAAATTATCGACTAAGTTACTTTACGCACATTTGTGATACAAAATATAAATAAGAATAAAGTTTTTTGTTATTTTTTTTTAATTAATTCATTTTAACATTGAAGAAGAAGAAGTTATACATATTTATTTTACTATTTTAAGCATTTTTGGGAAATTTATTTTCTGTTTATGTTCTTAAATCAAATAAAAAATGAATTAACTTTTGATTTAAAATATTTGATTTTCGTATTTTATTGTGTCCTATATCCAATACGAATTCTAATAGATTTGGGAGATAGGACAAGAATCTTTAATTCACTTTCTTAAGTTTTGCAAACGTATAGAGAGGTGTCCTATATCCATTTTGCTACTTTTTTTCAAACTCAATTTAATCAATGTTCGAACAACTTAAAGTAAAAACTGTGATTTGGGTGAATGGACAAATATCCAAACTTTCAAAAAGTAAAAAAAAACATGTTATTGCATTCAAAAAATAAACAAAGTACTACTTTGAAGTTAAAAATCGCTCTCCTGAAAAGTAAGGAGCTGGGTCTGTAGGACAAATAAGAATTCACGTGACGAACAACCACCCACAAGCCATCAGTCAACCCGTGACCACGACTAGTTAAATCTGGTCGAAACGTCGGGAAAATAATCAAAAATAGTTTTGATTTATCTTATTATGGCGGTAAGTCCGTTAAGTGTCGTTTTTATATTTTGATGAAATTAATGAAATCTTTCAAGACCACCAGATAGAGTGTTCTCCTCATTCGGTTTCGTTTGGCGTCAACTCGAGGCCAACAGCAGCTACCACGACCGGAGAACAGAATGTAGCTCTTCAAGAAAGTCCGAAGCCAGACAACGACCGAAAAATAGCTCCCATTAGGAAGCGAAAAGTTCTTTCAGATGTTAAACAGGATTATTATTAGGAACGTCTCAAATTTTTATATTTGGAGCTAGAGTGTTCTCCTCATTCGGTTTCGTCTGGCGTCAACTGGAGGCCAACAACAGCAACCACGACGAAGAACAGAATGTAGCTCCTCAAGAAAGTCCGAAGCCAGACAACGACCGAAAAATAGCTCCCATTAGGAAGAGAAAAGTTCTTTCAGATGTTAAACAGGATTATTATTAGGAACGTCTCAAATTTTTATATTTGGAGCTAGAGTGTTCTCCTCATTCGGTTTCGTCTGGCGTCAACTCGGGGCCGACAGTAGCTACCACGACCGGAGAACGGGAGAACAGAATGTAGCTCCTCAAGAAAGTCCGAAGCCAGACGACGACCCAAAAAGAGCTCTCATTAGGAAGAGAAAAGTTCTTTCAGATGTAAAACAGGATTATTATTCGGAACGTCTCGAAAAAAAAAGAAAAAAAGAGGTAGCTCGTGGAGAAGTACTTCGCGGAAAAAGAGCAAAATAAAGAAAGGAGGCATTAAGAGCTCCTTGAGGAGTTACGGAGTTGTAATATGTTCAAAAGGCGTCCGTAAGATTTCCTTTAATCACCGCAGCTTATGAAAAGTGGACTTCAACAGTTAGGTTATACAAAATAGTTACAAAGCAGTTTTGAACCTACATATGTACATATTTTGTATTAAAGCTATCGGTGTACATTTTATTGAAGGCATTTCCCCGACAAACATTGGAAAATCGTTTATTTTCTAACCCACCAACCCATCAAAGGCTGATATAACCTGTCGGACCGATACACTTTAAAACTGAAACCCTTATACGCGCTCTCATTTTCAATATGTACATCCACTCCAAAAGTTTGCTGCAGACTATTGCGTCCTCGTGCAACTATAAAATTATTTTTTTATTTATTTTTTCGTTTCTTGTCAAAAGAAGGCTATTAAATTCATAAAATTATTTTTTTTATTTTAATTTGTTACAAAAGCCAAATCTATGCCTGCAAAAAACTTATGCCTTTGAACCGCATTTGCTGAATGCTTTTAGCATTTTCAACAACCATTTTTGTTGCTGATTTTATATTGATTGATTTTTTTTTTAGTTAAATTTTTAAAATCCCTAAAAAGGGTTATCAAATAAAGCTTATCAGGATATGCTGAATCTCTCAGCACACCACCTGGTATAATAAGCTCTGGATGTTCTGTAATTTGGTGGAAGAAATTCGATTTCCTGAAAAGCCGAACATCACCTGGTTCGCCACAGTGTACATCAATAATTTTTTTGTCCGGGTCGACAATTGCCTGCATTACAATGCTATAATATTTTTTCCGATTATAGTAAGTTTCTTTATAGGTTGACCGTGCATTGACTCGTATATAAATAGGTACCATCAACTGCACCTTTATATTTAGATCAAAACTACGGCAAAATCAAACGTTGATCCTGAAAAAATTTTCTCAGTAAATAGAAGGTCATTTTCTGCTTTGGATATACAAACACTTATAGACGGTAAGGGTACTCTGAGTGAAATATTGCGCGAGTGTATCCCGTATGGTCAAGTCTCCCGTTTTCCCCCTAGTGATGGCTTTCCGTTACCATCCACGTAATTACTCGGTGCAAGTCCAGGAAAATGCTGCTTATTGTGACGACAAAACGTTCGGATAATTGGCGATATGTTTCAGGGTCCGCCATAAACCAAAGCATTATGAATATAGATTTCCTTTTATGTGGTCAATTTCTCCCTAGCACCTTGGTTACCGTCTTGATTTTGAAGTTTAAAGTTTTTGGAATTATCTGAAAATAAATATATACATATTAGTATATAAGCTAGTTGAAAAACATTTCATCCTTAACGAATTTCTATATAATTTTATTCCCAAAAACACTTCACAACATGTTATAGTGACCAATTTAAAGAATTTTGACAAATTCGTCAAGAAACTTTTGAAACTTGCCCATCATGGCTTTTTTTTAAATATGAGGTCAATTTAAAAACATATTTGAGAACCAGGTAGATTGTCTAAATTAAAACTCTTACTTAGACCATTTAAATCATTGAGATAGACCAAGTAGGAGTGGATTGGCAGCGAGTTATGTCTTATGTCGGAGACTTAAACAATTTCATATGAAAATCATACTCGGAACCATTTAAATCATCGAGATAGAGCAAGAAGGAGTTGAATGGCAGCATGATATGTCGGAGACTTTAAGGAATTTCATATGAAAATCATTTATATACAGAGATAAAACTGCTTCAGGCTCAGGCTCGTTGTTGTCTTGGAGAGGAACCTAATTGTCGTTGTCGTCCAGGCCTTAAAGTAAAAACTCAACATCGATATCAACATCCTCAATTTAAACTTTTTTTTTTGTTGGCATCATGCCGCGGAGGAGTAAAATCTGGAAATATGCAGAAGTTAAGAAATATTATTGATTTTTGATTGAATAAACATACAAACTGTTGAAATATGTTAACTGTAGCGTTCACACTGTAGGTACATATAATTTTGTTATCATATACTTTTTATATTTGTTATCAATTAAATGTTTCAATAAATATTATTCTTAAATATTGTTTCAACAGAATAAGTTGATTATTTATTTAACTCTCTTGTTTTATTTGCACAGAAGATTCTAAATTATTCTTCAGAATTCTACACAAACGAGTTAAGAATTTCCTTCCATGCATCCCGCTTAGCCTTCAAAGTATTTCTGTCCACACTTTTGTCTTCCATGTTCAACGATCAAAATTTTTTTCTTCTATATGTTGTTGGAGGAGAATCAATACATAGAAATGATTTTTTTTTTAGTTAGATTTAGTAATTTCAATGTTATTACTATTTTATATATTACGGTACCTTGTCTGAATATTCCCAATTTCCAGATCTTTTCCTTTTAGTGGCTGGTTCCATGGCTCAATTTGTGTACACAATTTTTTTAATTTTTGTTTATTTACAAAAATGAAACTGTCGTAAAACAGTTGTCATGTAAAAAATCTAGTATTATTTCGATTTGTTTGTACTAGATTTAGATTCGTTCAGGTTACGTGACACAATTTTGTTCGTTTAGTTAAGTACCAATATGAAATTGATTAGATATAGACAAGAATTTTTATTAAATATTTAAGCAAAATTTGCCCAATGACCTCTAAGAGGCATTCTAAGAAAATCTAATTAATTCGGCTGCGTATCTTTTTCTTCAAAATTCAATTTAAATCTTTCGAATATCTCTATTATTCTAAGAGAAATCCGTATTAAGTTCTTAATCTTAATTTGACCCTATATAATTCATAAATAAACGCTTGGTGATGGTTTAATAATACTAAGAACATACATTTTAACAAGTAATTTCTCCAAGAGTAAAAGGCTGATTGGAAGGATCTAAACGGAGTTAAAAAAAAAATAATACTAATTTTTAAAAATCGTTGCAAATTTTTGTGAAAAAAAAATTCAACCGGTTTGATCCATAGCCTCAAAAATACGTAATTAAAAAAAAAACGATGGAAACATAAATCTAACCAAGGCTTGCTTGGAGATTATAAAAGATATAAGAAAGATTTAAATTGAGTATTGAAGAAAAAGATTAGTTCTTTCGGAAATCAATTCAAATTTTCTTAAAAAAAAGACAGAAACCAATGAAGCTTTGTTACATAACCTCATAAATAGCGAAAACACAAACCATTTTGTATTTTCTAAAACGGGAAAACATTAAACGCTCGATATAATGAGGTAATGAAACGCAGCCATTTTCACTATTTCGAGATTGTTCACTATTTCGAACGGGAGGTTAGAAAAGATAATTTTGATTAAAAAGCAAATTTTGTTCAGTGTTAAGAAATCTGAGCGTTCAGAGCTAAAAATGAATGTTTCTTTTTTTCTATTTGAGCAGACAGAGTAAAATATTTGTCCAACACTTTGCAATGACCGCACCCTCTAAGTTATGCCAAGCTGATCGAGAAACTGGCTTCTTGTACTTGAGTCTGCGTCTGGAACGGTTGTAGGTAGTATACACTAATCAGCCCCTGGTGGCACTATTCAGCAAGTACAACGCCCTTGGTGGCCCTATTCAGCAGAAAGTACGCCCCTGGTGGAACTAGTCAGCAGGTACTAGGCCCCTGATGGAACTCGAGACTCCACACGGCAGGTTTTTGCTCTGGTAGATTACCAGGTACCGAAGCCTCTGGTGGCATTTAGGATGTTTATCTTCGAGGCCCCTTACCGCTGCTGGGGTTGGGGACAAATCTCTACTGCCTAAATTGGTCTTTCAAACGAAATCCCGTACCACTGATGGGGGGAAGCACCAGGAAATAAAAAAGCTTAATGACCGAAACGACTAGACACGCCTATGCAGCCACAGCTAAGCTGATAAGCTAAAATGCCGTAGCTGCTGACATCCAAGCTCATTTGGAGTGCCGGTGATGAACAGGCAAGCACATATTTCTAAATTGACGATGATTTTTGGCTTTTCCAATTACAAGAGGTTTAACTTTAGGGCGACCTGAAGATTTGGAGCAAACCCAGAAAATTATCCTTTGTTTTTCGGCTTTTTTGGATGGAGTAGTCTTCTCAGCCCACGCAAAGTATCTTTTTTAAAGCAGAGACTTCAAATGCCAACTTGACTCATAAGCGTTATACATTGGATGTGGCTTAAGATAATTTCTCTCTAAATTTTGTATGTATGTGTAATGTGTCTACTTTATTTCGAAAACCCTTACGGCTGATGGTGGACAACGGAATACGGATTTGAGTTCAGCGCCCAAAAGTCTGCTAAGAACCACTCTTGTTTTTTGTGTCCAAAATTTAATCCGTATTTGTAAACCCGTGTTTTTAGTGCTTTGGATTTGGACTTTCATGCCAAAGCTTTATTCGAAGGATTTGCCTGATATTTCTATTGCGTCAAGATATTTCTTTGTGACAGGACTTTGTCTACAACGAAAAAAAAAAAAAATCAAACCAGCTTAATGCGCACAACCAATACCCGACATGCAAAAATATGTAAAGTTGATCTTTCAAGAAAAACTGCTTAGTCAAGCCCTGAATTCTTTCTATTCAGTGAGTGAAAAATAAAAATAAAACAAATTAATTGACAACCACTAGAAAAAATATGCTGCTGTCCAGTCCTGAGTGCTCTCAAGAGTCATTTGAAAATTGCGACCGCCCAACTGGCCCAGCGAGCGCAGCAGCCGCACCCACTATATCATTAATAAATTCATCCTGGCGCGAGCTCGTTCATTCGAACTAATTTTGACAATTAACCGTTAAGTCTTAAGTCTTGTTGAAAAGCTGCACTACGTATAGCTCGCTGGCTTATGGATTGCATAAGAAGTCCACAAGCGAACCTGTTGCGGCTTAACCCCTTAAAATAAATAAAATAAAATAAAAAAAGAAAACAAATTAAACCTTAGCTGAATCGAATAGACCACCTACAGTTAAATGCACTACATGACTTCTAGGATGTTTGGGGATCCCTCTCTGCTGCACAGACAACCACCCGGTGCTCCACAATATATACACCAATCGGGCCCACAACAACGGTAATAATGATATATAATTAATAGACTCAACGTTTCGTTTAATTTCACAACAAATTGATTTCGAATTAATCCTCTCAGGTGTGTAATGGGGTGAACCATTTGGATCTCTCATGTGGAACGATACCTTATGGTGCCCTGGTCGTTGTCCTAAAGTTTCACCATTGATCAGAGTCAAAGCCTGAATTGCATTCGGGTCTCATCTAAAGATTGCTACTTATAGGAGCAAGAAAGTGTCTCTTAGAAGTAAGTATATACTCTGGGATACTCCCTGCTGATGCAGCGTTGAAATCCTAAGCTAGAGGTGTTGCTTAATGGTGGCATTTTGTCGTTACATCGTTGGTTTCAATTCAAAGGTGATGGCTTTAGCTTGGTGGGTTGTATGTAATAGCCGGCGGTCATTGTTTGGATAGAGTTTTTAGTTGCTGACAAGTTGCACCGTCAATATAATGACGAACGTTTGTTACACCCCAAGGATTGTTGTAACGTATTGCAGAACGCACACAGAGGCTCTTGGGATGGTTACGCTTAGTGATCTGACGACGTGATGTGGTGATGAAATAAACAATTAAATTGTAATTGATAGGTCCAGAGAGACTGATGTGGGTGGCTCCACCATTATGACAGCTACGAATGATGAAGAATTTAATTAAACTTTTAGCAATTATTTCTCAGTTTAAATAAAAACTGGTGTCAATTTAAATTGAAGGCTTGAATTGTTACGCAATAGCAGGACTTAATTCCTTATGGTCCATAGGACCATAGGAGATGCCGGCCGCCTCCCGTTGTAAATGAATAACATCTAACCTGTTTTATTATACTATTTGAACTTAGCTATAAGCTCACTTTACCTGCACTTTACCTGCAACCAATTGCTTTGATTTTTGTCACAATTATTTAGTTTTAATCAACAAATAGCTCACAATTAGTAGATTTTGGAGCTGCTGAAAAAAACGTCTGACTCAGATTGTATGGAGTACACAAGATGTAAGAAAACTTTCCTTAGCTGACCTGCACTGGTTACAAGAATATAGTTCAGTCCGGCCAAGATCGCTTTAGAATAAAAAGATCAATTCATTCACCCATCGTCTAATACAGAGAGATAAACTGATATACATAGATAACACGTAACTCCAGCTGGGACTTTGCATATATCGACTGTATACATCGAAAAAAGAATCACTCATAATTATTGTCCAGTAAAGCTGGCTATTGACTCCAAAGCGAGCTGCATCTTCAACTATGAAGAAAAGAACAAGTGATTCTTTCAGTGGTAAGCAGTAAAGTCGTATACCTACGTTCTTTCTGGACATATTCCATAATAGTCGGTGAATGAAGAGGATTTCGAATATTTCTCTTCGTTCTTGAAGTGAATTGAAGGTGGTTAGTTTAAGGTGGTCCTGATAGGGATTAGGATTAGGGATTGTTTCAAGACAGACCTTGAAGAGCAAAATGAAGGAAACGACGTTGGATATGCTCTCAATTCTGGAGATATGAATATGTTGATAACGGGACTATACTTGAGAGGTATTTCCAAAAGGAGAGCGAACAATTATATGGAAATGGGTCACATAATAGTTGAAGAATTCCTTGGACCATCTTCAAACGATGTACTAGTCGTGAGAATAATGCTAGGTATCTACATATTTATAAAGGGATTTACCTCTTGGTCAAATAATATGTCAATGGCATGAATCGTCAGAACGTTTGATAAGGGTTGATTATGATGAAGGTAAAAGGGGAATAAGATTTTAAGTGTTAAGGTGACAAAAATTATAGATTGGTACATCGTATTTTTAAGCTCCAACCTTTTTTGAACCACGAGACTGAAAAACTATCGAAATCCTGCTAAATAAGGGAAGAGTTGTGGTGTCGAGGAAATTGACTTAAAAAACTTGGTATCGTCGGTGGCGTAAAAAAATGTATAGGAATCTTTGATGACAAATATCTATCGTAAATAGAAAGAATGAAGAGAAATTGACCGAAATGACTACCTTGGAAAACTTGGGAAACACCATAAGAAGAAAAAAAATTACTAGAGGCGGCACCAACACTGTAATAAAGGTTCTCCAGATAAGAAGTAAGAAGACATTGATCTTAATAAAACCAAGCGTGGACAGTTCGAAAAGTATTATTCTATTGAAGAATTGTCGAATGTTACTGAAATCGATAGAAATAACACCCTGAGAGGTTGAAGGACACAAATTCAGAAAAGCTAATGTCTATAATACAACATTTGAGAAAACCTAGAAACTAGGAGAAAACTCTGGTTACCTATGTGAAAGCTTGGAATATTCGCGTCTTGAGCTTTTTCTTGAATTTAACATTCGCTCAATTTAAATAAAAGATTTTTCAAATTCATCATAAGCAGAGTAAGGTAAAAAAGAGCCACAGGCGAAAGCTTGTTTGAAGAAAATGACAAAAAGTTGATGATTAAAGTGAGTTTGATAATTGAAAAAGCAAGAGGTTGGGTATCGATGGGATTTTCTTTTGTTGTTGACAAACTGAAAAAAGGACTTCAGATCAGTGATAAAGAAAAAAATAGAAGCAGACTGAAACTATGCAGGTTGTTTTGGGAGAAGGTATACAACTTAAATCTAAGCTGGCGACCTCTTACTCGTTATAGGGCGGTGCAACGCCCACTTTTCTTCAATCTTAAATTATTAAGAAACGGCTGCACCGATATGGATGCAATTTTCAAAATTTATCATTATAACCGGAGAAAAATTAAAAAAATTGTTGAAGTAAAATCCTTCAACTGCTACTCCAACTTTTTTTATTTTAAAAATAAATAAACGCCTCCTACGACTTGCAGTTCCACGAAACTACACAATTTCATTTTTCTCGGAATCAACCCAAAGGAACCTAAGCCGTTGTTCCTCTCTGCACCCTTCATATATCTTTTATATGTTTAACTACTAAGATTTCTCCAAAGATGTTTTGGGTATACTTACTTATCTGGCTCCCAATCCATGAATGGTCACAGCATAGAGTACCTATACTATATAATATAGGTACTCTATGGTTCGCAGTCTGAGACACGGCAGCCTTTTTTCCCTCTTCTTCTGTAGCTACGCTCCAACACATTTAATCTTGTGTGTCGGAGTGCCAAGGAAGAAATCAATAATAATAACCTTCCATTCTCTATGATCTCGAGCACCCTGCTTCTAGTCAATTAAACCAAGCTCTTTGGCATCCGCGACGGCTTGGTCTTTAAACCGGATCGGAGGAGGTTCGGTTATTTTCATTTTCACTGGGATCCAAAGACTCTCTTGGCTGGAGCACTATTGTCCATTCCTTCGATTTGACCGAGCCACTGCAGTAGGCGTGTTTCGATTTCCTAGGACTACATCCACATAATGATATCCGGTCATAGAGTTCGCGGTTTTATCTTCTCCTCCATTTGCCCTCCTCGTACACAGGCGCAGAAATATCCGTTGAAGAATTTTTCTTTCGAAGTAGCCCAAGTATCAGTTCCCCCTTTTTGCTTATTACCCAGCACTCGCCGCCACAGAGCAGCAGGAGCAGGACTGGCAGTAAAAGGGTTTTATATAGCGTGCACTCCATCTTTCGTAAGCTCTCTGCTGCACCAAGCCGAAGTAGTACAGGTTTGCTAGGTTATTTTTTGTCGGATGTCGTTCTTGGGATTAATGTTTACTCTGAGGTAGATGAACTTGTTAACTATTCCGAAGTCGTTGCCATCAACGGTGACGCTTTGTCCTAGCTGGGACAGATCTTTCATTTTTTGTTGATAGCATGTATTTAGTCTTGTCCTCGTTTACTTGAAGTCCAACTAGTTGCAGATTGCTATTGCATTGCGTAGGTTCCAATATCACGCAATACAACTGGATCAGCTTTACCGGGATCCCAAGTTCAGCCATCGCCATATAGAGCTCCTGGCGGTGAAAGCTATCATATACGGCTTTGAAGTCGATGAATAAATGGTGTGTCGCGACTTGAAATTCGTTTGTCTTTTCCATGATTTGCCTGAGAGGGAATATTTGGTATATGGTCGATCTGCCTGGTCGGAAGCCACATTGGTATTTGCCGACTATACTGTAGCAGAATGGCTTAAGACGTTCACACTGTAAGTTGGATAAGATCTTGTCCGTACGATCGATGTTTATCAAAGATGTGCCTCGATTTACATAGTTCTTACTGGATATATTAGGATCGCCTTCTTAGTAGATGGGACATGTTTAGCATATAATACAGTGATTATCCATTCAGCAGCGATAATAGAAACAATTTTTTCCGCTATGAAAGAACTCAGCTCAACAGCTCGTGGAAAACGAGGGCCTAGTGACTTACAACTCTCAACAATTCCTGTGTGAGTGTTGTTGGTTGGCAGGAATTGAGGGGACCTACAATTTTTTGCTGAGTCCGAACGGCTAGATGAGAAGTACTTATTCATGACAAGTACCTATACTCAGGGCCGGATAAGCTATACGTGCAAGCGGTGCAAATGTGCAGGGCGTTGAACCCATTGGGCGCCTTGAGCAAGTATAAAGAAATCCACTACCACTACCTAACTACACTTTTTTCATTTTCAATTCTTGTTAATAGCTCACACCAATATTTAAATCCATTCTTAATCTGAATTGAAAGACAGATATCAATAATTTCAAAAATAAGTTGGTGCCTAGCTTTCTATTCATACCCACAGTAAAAAAAGACTAAATCACGAAATCTTTGCGAAGTGCACGATTTTGTTCATCTCTTGGGGATACGTCGTTCGTCACTTGGGGATACTTCGTTAAAACATAACGCATATCGAAATCTATACCTTGGGTAGTAAGAATATGTCTTCTTCCACCAACAATCGCAATTGAGAGGCGCTAATGATAAGGCTTGCGTAGAGCGCTAATTAAGCTCGGGCCGGTCCTTCCTATACTCTTGGGGGATTCGTCAGTTCCTGGAAAGAGGTAGTGCCTCGGAAAAAACATTTTTGTTTTAAGGTGGCAGCGGCTGGGAATCGAACTCAGACCTTCGGCATGACAGTCCAATGCACTAACCATTATGCCTCGAGGTACTACAGGTTCTACCACAAAACTACTTCCTACATCTTTATATCGCTAAAAAGCACAAACTGTTATAGTTTTATTGAAATCAATTTTTTTCTCGTGGTACCACCCCTGAAAGGGGTAGGAGGTCCCCAACTGAGGTTTATGTTGTATACCTACCCCTGAAATGACCAGCAAAATTTCATTTATTTCTCAGGGAACGACGTTGCGATATCAGCATCTCCCAGTGCCTAAGCATAACCACAACTAATTTTAGAGGTGACTGGCAGTCAACAAAACCTCTACCCGATGCCTTCACACCCCATCCATCAAATAATCCAGTCTAACATGAATAGTGGAAAGATACGTTTATCAACTTCAAACCTGCAAATGACCAAGTTCAGTTGAAAATTTCAACCTGTAGTACCCTAGAAGAGATAGTTGTGATAAGTGGAGCGAGAGTCAGCTGGAGTGGGTGGAGTAACTAGCTTCATTATAAAGAGACTTTCAAACATAGCTATGCTCTTCTTAACCATCATCTTCAACAACTGTGTCAACAACAACAAATTCTCCCAAAAAATAAATACCACGAAAATCGTGCCAATTTCCAATAATTGCACTAAGAACTTCGGCTACAATTGCAGGCCGATATCCCTCCTCAACAACTTAAGAAAGCTCTTAGAACAACTGATACTCAGCACGTTCAAAATCGAAACAGCAACATATCTCCAACCAGCTATTCGGAAACAATAATTATGAAGTGCATTATCTACTGAAGCTTCAACACTACATTACCGTTACCAAAAAGTCACGTTTGTGTTTTTTTGATATAGAGAAAGCATTTCACATGGATAGAAAATTAGAAACATTAATTCCAAAAATGGAATAGTGTGAGGTTAGTTCGAACGAGTTGAGAAGTGACTATATATTTTATGATGGCAAAGAAATCAGATTCTAGAGAAAATATCTTATTATAAGCTTAGACTCAATTTAAATTCACAAAAATACGCCATGTTAAATGCTAACTGTCAAAATGTCACTCTTGCAAAATGTTGAAAAATCTTTAGCTTGAATAGATAGATTCTATGAAAAGTAACACAATGGCCTTAATGCTCAATCGTCCATTTATATCAATGATATCCAACTTCAAAAGTATTTTTGTATTTTTTTTTTTTTTGTAATCTATCCTACGCCATCGGCCGCTGATATAAATGCAATTATATCGTCAATCGTTTATCGGCAGATTCATTTATTTAATACCATCTGACTGAGCTATTCTTTTTTGAAAGTGAACGAGAGTACGAGGCTGTGCGGCGACTCTCCGACTCCCCGAGAGCGCAATCTGACACAAACATTGCTTAATGATCGCCTGTCTTAAGTGTCACAGGGAAGACGATATAGTATCACGTCTCCACCTCTGTCCACCTCTTTATCAACCAAAAATTGTTCTGCGTTAGTTGCCCGCCTACCTATCAAAAACCCATTAAAATTAATCCCGAGAATCTAGCACACTGCGCATATAGAAGACTAAGAGACTTGGCGTAAAGAAGACCTCTTGCGGGCTCACAGCATCAACATCATCAACTTCTGCTGCTGCCGTTGTGCTGGCTGAAGTTAGACAACTTGTTCGCTTAATGCAATCATTTATCGGGGATGACTTGTCCAGGGAAGGTGGGACTCGGGATGGAAGCTGAAAGCCGCAGAGAACATTCGTCTCCGTTGAAAACTAGGATACGGATGCCGGATGTATAGCCAAAGCAAAGAAAAAAAAAACGATAGCAAATGGGAGGAAAGTGCGTGATAAGATAGTTATTCCTTTACAACAAGTAACAAGCACCATACGTGCAACTAGCACCGTGCACCACCAGAAGCTTCTGCAGGGAATCATCAGTTAAAAACAGTAATGTACCGATAGTCCGCCCTATGTGAGTTTAGTCATCTTCGTCGTCACAGTGGCCTCCTTTGAGATACTTCATTTAAGATATTAAAGTTTTTCACGTACAAGTAATACCAACTAGGAGAAAAAAAATGCATTTAAATAATTAGAGCCAGGTGACGCGTGGGATGCATTTCCACTCTCCTCATGCACGCTTCAGACATCTCAGAGATGATAAAGTAACGATAAATCGATAATTACACTTTCGTACAAAGCATTGAACATAAAGGAGGCAATCATCGACTGGGTTTTGAGGATATGAAAAAAAAAGAAAAACACTTTACAGCGAAAATAATTGCAAAAGCATTTCCTGCGAGGCCTACGAAAGCTATATACAAAGCCAGCAGAGAATTGTTGAAAGCGATAGAAAGATTGTTTATGGCGTTTGATGAATAAAATTTAATCGAAAAAGTTTACACGAGTCTACTTAGCTTAATTGAAAATAACATACATACGAGGGCTACTCGGCCTAATCTAGAGTATTCTGGACCATAGTATGAAAATAAATGAATTATCGTATTTATAAGAATTCGCTAAAACACCTCGGAACACGGGAGAATAGTTCAGCTGTGTTTTAAAAGCCTTCATTTAGGCTCTATTCAACGTTGCGTTCTTTAAATCCTTAATCATAAAATATTTTCCAACCCATTTTAGTTCAAATGCCCTTGTGTCAAATAAAATACCAAAGAGAGAAATCTATTACGCTTAAATGTCAAAATATATAGCCTCTATTCAACTTCTAAACGCGTTTAGCTTAAAATAGCTCAATTCAACGTCACATAACTTTTGCGAATTGCATTTCCGCATATGGAGGCATTTTAGCTGTACGCAGTCTCTAAAACACGTTTATTAATAAAGCATTTAATATTTAAGTTTTACGTTAGTAATTGTGTTTTTGTGTCAAGTTTCCCTACAGTTGATCATATAATTTTTTGTCTACGATTTCCTGTTCGAGGAATCTGCTTCTATATTACTTACTTACTTAAGCATAGTACGCAGCTGAAGTGAAACGAAAATTCTCATACAGAAATTGACACAACGAAATCGTAAACGAAAAATTTCGTAGTCATTTTTGTTATGTAGTACGCAGTTCGACAGTGAAATGTCAATAAAACAGAAAATCCTAGTAGATACTCGAACCAAGTCTCCACTTATTTTTCGTATACAATTAATTGTTCGGAACATTATTTCAGGCGAAAATTTGACAGTTTGTTATATTTTGCTGTTGAATTTTATTTAAAAATGAAAATGGTAGAAAATACTTTCGAAACGAACTGCAAAACACAATTATTAGGAACCCTTAGCACCACAACAGACGACACGAAAACAAAAAAAAAACAAGAATTCACATCAGACGAGAAAAAAAATTGACTTAAGATTTTAAACTGTTTTATTTATGTATTTATTTTGACAACTTTCTGATAAAACTCTCCATATTTTTTTCGCAATCACTTCGTTTCTGATTTCGTTCTCGAGTTGGAGACTCCAGAAAATTTTCGTTTCACTTCAGCTGCGTACTAGGCTTTAAGGTGGCGCTACAGTCCGAGGTGGACCAGGCCCTCAACCAACAAGCTTCTTCCAGCCGGCTCGGTTTCTAGCTAGCTGTCTCCAGTTTCGCACGCCAAGTTGGTTCAGGTCCTCTTCCACTTGCGTGCGCCAGCTTTTACGCTGTCCACCTCTACTGCGTTGTCCCACGGGGTTGGATTCAAAGACTTTCCGGGCCGGAGAATTGGCGTCCATTCGCTCTAGGTGACCCAGCCATCTTAGTCGTTGGCTTTTCACTTTTGTCTCTAGGTCGGTGTCGCTGTACAGCCCATACAGTTCATTGTTGTAACTTCTCCTCCATTCCCCATCTATGCAGACGGGACCAAAAATCACCCGGAGAATTTTCCTCGCAAGACAGCCTAACGCGTTCTCATCCACCGTTAGCAGTGTCCATGCCTCTGCACCATACATCAGGACCGGGATGATAAGCGTCTCATAGAGGGACAGTTTAGTTGCTCGAGAGAGGGCTTTGCTTCTCAATTGCCTCCTTAGCCCGAAGAAACAGCGATTGGCAAGAATAATCCTTCGTTTGATCTCAGCACTGGTGTCGTTCGCTGAGCTTATAGCTGATCCTAAGTAGACAATGCCTCTGACAACCTCAAAGTTATAGCTGTCTATACTAGCGTTCTGTCCGAGACGTCGGTGTTAGGTTGCCTTTTTTGTGGACAGAATATATTTCGGTTTGCCTTCATTCACTATTAAAGCCTTTTTCTTGGCTTCCTTCTCAATACTCACAAAAGCACCACTGACATCACGCTCTGTTCGTCCGATTATGTCAATATCATCAGCGTAAGCGAGAAATTGGATGGACTTTTGAAGGATTGTGTCTCTACTGTTGACTTGAGACTTTTGCACTATTCTTTCAAGAACGACATTGAAGAAGTCGCATGACAGCGCGTCGCCTTGCCTAAGCCTTTTTTGACATCAAAGGTGTCAGTGATGTCTTTGCCGACCTTGATGGAGCAGCGTGCATTCTCCATCGTCATTTTGCACAAACGGACGAGTTTCGAGTTTGGGAGGGATGCCAAAACTAGACATTGCTCTATATAGCTCGTCTCTATAGATGCTGTCATACGCGGCGTTTAAATCGATGAAAAGGTAGTGGTATCGATTTTTAACTTCTGGGTTTTTTCCAAGATCTGCCGTAGTGCGAATATTTAGTCGATGGTGGACTTTCCTGACCTAAAGCCACGCACTGATATGGACCTATCAGGTTGTTGACGAATGGCTTCAGGCGTTCACAAAGTACGGCAGAGAAGATCTTGTAGGCGATATTAAGAAGACTGATGTCTCTGTAGTTGGTGCAGTCCAGAGGATCGCCTTTCTTGAGGATCGGGCAAACAATGCTGAGGTTCCATTCATCGGGCATGCTTTCCTCTGACCATATTTTACAGATGAGCTGGTGCATACTCCTAACCAATTCATCGCCAGCCGCTTTAAATAGCTCAGCCGCAACTTAGAAGCTTGTGTTCCTCTCTCCTCTTCTGCTAGTAGAGCTCGCGAGTAGCTCTGGTCCTTCTATGCAGCACCCCTTTGTATGCCTGTTGTTTGGCTGCATGTACTTGCCGGCATTCTTCGTCGAACCAGGGGTTTCGGTGTGGTGGTCGTGCGAGGCCCAGCACGTCAGAGGCGGCATCTCTGATGACTTCTTGGAAATTCTTCACCTGGTTCTCGATGCTTGCAGTTGGTGGCATAGGACTATTTAAGGGGGCGCGAGAGACCTGATCGGAAAGGGATCTGGAGATGTCTTGCGACTGTAGTCGGCCAACTTCCAAATTTCTCACAGGATTTCCCTATTTTGGCTTTGGTCTGGATTTTCGTAGCATTACCTTGGCTACAACGAGGTAGTGGTCCGAGTCAACGTAGGTTCTCGGAACGTTCGGACATTCTTGATACTGGAGGAGTGCCTTGTGTCGATCGCAATCTGGCCAATCTGGTTGGCGGTTGATTGACCAGGTATTCACCATGTCCCCTTGTGCATATCGAGATGCGGGAACTGCGTACTAGCTACCACAACGTTTTGCCCCGCAGCAAAGTCAATTTAGCCTGAGTCCGTTATCGGAGGTGATGTCGTGCAGGCTATATCTTCCAATTGTACCACCAAAGACGTCTTTTCTTCCTAGCTTGGCATTAAAATCACGCAAGACAGTTTTTAATGTCATAGCTAAGACATTGCTCATAATGTCTTCTCCAGGAGCTTGTAGAACTCATCCTTGGTGTCGTCATCTTTCTCCTCTGTGAGAGCATGCGCGCATATGAGGCTTATGTTGGGGAATTAAGCCTTAATGCGAATTGTCGTGAAGCACTCGTTCACATAGTTGAAGCTCAAGGCTTCTTGCCTGAGTCTGCCTCTAAATACAAATCCATTTCAACAGTAACTGTAGTAGATGTCGCAGTCTTTCAATTTTCTTTTGCTCGGCCGATCCCATCGCACTTCTTGGATGGTGGTGATGTCTGCTTTGTAGCAGTCTAGGGCTTCCGCTAAATGTTCGGCTGCACCTAGTCATGGCATCCACCCAAATTCAATTTGTATCAATTATATGGTCACTTGCGGTGGTCGAAGAATATTGAGTTGGTAGAGGGGAACAGCTTGGGGTGCAAACAATTTGCTCAGGGGGCGTGTCATCCACCAACTTTTTAAAATGGTTATCAACTATGTAGTCCATTTCCAACTTTTGTAGACCAATGCAAATTGGCAAAACGGTAGAGCTTGAAGATCATATAAAGGAAAAATAAAACATTTGAGATTTTCCATTCATTGGGCGTGGCATCCACCCACTTTCTCATTATTGATAGGAACTATTTATATGTAGCAATTTTGGTTGTTGTAGAATTATAAAATTTGGTAGCACGGTAAAGCTTGAAGTAGTGAGATTTAAAATAAGTTCTAAATTCATAGCTTTTGGTCAATACATTTCACTGTCCTAAAAAAACCAAGAACTAAGAAGTATAGATCCCAAAAGCCTTTCCTGCACCTGAATTGGTTTTAACTACCTTATCGATGTGACTTGTCGACTTAAACATCGCGTCACACTTTATGTAATTTTTTGTAATGAAAAACCCCAATCAAATAGGCTCCGATTGAGCGAATATTATGAACATCTGTAGATATAGGCTTTGAGTTGAGACACTATGCTCTCTATTTATATTCCATCCGATGACAGTGTGCGTTGAATTGATGAAAGCCTTAACTTTAGTACTTTACCTTACCTATATCGAAAAGATCCAATAGACAGATTGATAGGCAGACAGAAAGTGCATCCAGATACGTTTACGAGGCTCGCATTCAATTCTGCACTCCAGATGCCCACGTGAGCCAATTTTTACTTTTAATTAATGGGTAGGAAGAACAATGATTTAAGCCCAGGAAAGAATTGGAAAGAAATAAAATGGGCTAATAATGTTGCGCCGAAAGAATGATTTGCCCACCACTGATTGCATCGTCGATCATTAATGTTGTTTTTTTATTCGATTTATAATGTTTTGATGTTTTTAAGTCTGATGGTAAGTGTGTGGGGCGCCCATACGAAACAGTTCTTTTTGTGTATTTAAGTCGAGCATCCTTTGGGAGAGAAGTCATTTATACCAAATTCAGTTCAACATGACTCTTTGATGATGAGGCACAGTGGGACATAAAGCCTAAAATTGGAATTTAAATCAATGAATTGAGTTAGAGAGTTGCAAAAACAACTACCTTGAAACGAGCTCTGAATATTTTTAAGATCAAACATCTCAAGTAGCCTTTTAAGAAGGACTGAAGGACTTTCTGCCAATGAAGGCAAGGAGTTTCAGGGCAGAGGAATAAACCCACTCTCTACTCACTCACTTAAGAATCTAACTGCAACTTGGTGGTAAAAAAGTAAAAGTAAAATGGGAAATTTAAATTTAATATTTCAAAGAATGTGTATAGAACTGATACCTATATGTACGAGTATGTATTAAATTTCCCTTTCAAGTCACTTTCGAATTTATTCCAATTTTGCCTTTTAGGCTGCTACACTGTACAGCGGCGTTGGCGTTGGCGCGAAGTGAAAATTCAATAGCTGTCGAATGAATGAATGTGGGCGTCAGCAGGTTAACATGTGTTAAGGTACATCGTTCTGATAAACTTTTTAACAAAAACACGAAAAAACATATTTCAATGTTTAATCAGGATCTGGGCCAAATTCGTTGCTGCAGCTGAAAGGTTGTTCTTGCTGGTGCTGCACCTACATTCATCTTCATTGAATTGAAAACAAAATTATTGGTGCTCTACTTTTCCTAAAGAATTATTGTGCTAAAAAGATGAAAATGATGAATTAGGTATGTACACCATTTCCATTCTTGACAATGAAATCTTTATGTGTGTAGGTACCTGTAAGTTGGTTGATGGTAAGATAGCTTCAGTTTCAGATAGGTACCTCTTGTACCATTGAACAATCAATGCTTATACCTAGAATATCATTAAATAACAATAATTTGTAATTGTGCCATGGTAATGGATGCAATGGTGATATTGAGAAGCTAAAATGACTAAAGTTTAAGTCCAACAGGATAGAAAGATTAAGTAAGTAGTAATTATCTGTTGGGTGGACTTGACCTAATTGTATAATCTTGAAGCTTTAGTGTCTGCCTTTTATTTAAGCAAAAAAAGGGTAAACAAAAAACAGGTTACATCGGAAGAAAGGGGACAAATCCACGCCTACCATTTGGAATGCTTTTCAGTGCCAATTGCCAAAAAAATAAAACGAAGTGAAGACGTATGTAGTTCGAAATTATATGGAAAATATGGCCTCATATGCAAAGAACCATAAAAGAAGGACGAAGAAAGCTTTGTCACCACAAGAGATACGATTTAAGGAAATTTTCAACCGATTAATGCTTTGGAAGAGTTGTGTATGTGTAGTGATAAGGACTCTGAAACTTCATCGAAAGCAAGCTGCTTCTTAAGATCTATTTTAGCTAGTGATTTTGCAGTAAGTTGTGTTGTTTTAGTGTTTTGTTTGCGTATATATTGCCACTTTGTAAGATCTTACAATTACAATCCCCTTCATGTGACTTAGTATCAAACACGTTCCAAGGAACTCGAGAAAATATCATCACGAAATTCAAAGCAATTTTTGAGACTGCACAAAACTTACTAAATGCTGCAGATAAGAAACTGAAAACTCCACGAATAGGATCAAGGCAAAACGTTAACACAACTGATCCTGAAACCTATTTTAGGGAAATTATGATTCCCCTTTTAGATGATTTCTTAAGTCAGCTTAAAATACGATCGAAAACTATAACAGTGGCGATTTCTGTTCTTCAGTTCTGCGTTGGCTACAAAATATCCTAAAGCTAAATGTAATGAAAAACAATTTGTTTTCCTTTTTTTAATCAAAAACCTATTTATTTAAATAAATAAAATCAAGTCGTCGTCGGTCAATTTCAATTTCAAAAGTTTCACTTTTTCTTATCTCCGACAACATTCTTTTTGCAATGGAAATAAGAGCTTAGTTACTCAATCTTTCCTGGCCTTGTGCACTTCTAAGATAGGTGTACGTCATAGTTCTTTTCAACGCAGAAAAAGTACGCTCGACTGAAGCGGTTGTAGCCATGGTGCAGATTAGTTTTGAAAGTGTATAAACTTGGTCAAAACTTCCAGAAATATTTTTGGACTCCAACCAGAGAAGAACGTCATATGGAGTCAAATTTTGTTTGAGCTGAGTACCTCTCCAACCGCCCTAATTAAGTCGTTCTGAATCGCCATCGATGTTCCCTTGAAAACTGTAGCAGTTTCAAAGTGTTGGGATATGATAGGGTCGTACCCTTTCTAAATGGTAACTCTTGGTTTGCAAGAAACCATGTGACGTCAATTAAACGCTTCAGGGCATCGCGAGTTTTCTTAACTTGAAGATTATGTTGGCTTTTCAAGTTTCTAACCTGAGAGCTAAGAGCTTCATCAATCCTGTTTTTACCAAATTTAGCTAGCTTAAGCACACATTCCAAATGGGAGTTCGTCTGTTTATACTTTTTTTTGAAGTGTTTGCATCGAGGTGTTGAGATTTCTTAAACCCGTTGTGCTCCTCACAGAATTGAACCGGGAGAAAAGTAGACAAGGCCAACAAAACAGTGCTATTTTATTTTCACACCCTGCTAATCATAAAGCTAGAACTATAATGCTCGGAGGGGCACTTAAGTGGTCGGAAGAAAACAAGCCAATACACGGAAAGCATTTGACGCGACTATAATTGCGAAGTGGAGCGTTTCGTCAAGTTTCGTTCAACTTTGGTTACGGAAGTGAGGTGCGCTCCCGAGCGCACCTCACTTAAGTAAAACTGACATTTGGTGAAATAGGAATGCCAAAAAGAGAAAGATGATAGTTACATTATGGGTGTGTTCCCCTTTTTTCGGTACGGAAAGCTACTTTTCGTTGGTTTTTGACATTAGCTTCAGTGCCCTTCCGACTATTATATTTCTACCTTAAAGCATAAAGTGAATAGGGGGGTTTACATAGACCAACATGCTCGACAGCATGGCTCGATGGAAAAAATAACTGTACACCCAACGTTGCGTTTACATGGATACTGATGTTGTCGAACATCATTATTTTTCATTTTTCGGAACAAACGCACGCAGTATGGCTTGCAAATTTTTTTTTATAAACTTCGCTTTTTATTTCCCAAACCTCTGGTAAAGTCTCTTAAAATCGGAAAAACTGTCTCCAGAATTCATTATTTATTACTGTTGCCATTTTTTCCCGTCACTGTGGCAAACTAATGCAAAAATAAATACCGATGTTGTCGAGCATCTATTTACACAAGTTGGCTGGTTGGACGAGCCAGCAAGTTTTCAAAAAATTTTGAAATCCATCGAGCATGTTGGTCCAGCAGTTGCTTTTGCGTTCAAATGATCGAGCATGGCTCGACAACTCCCATGCTGTCGAGCATGTTGGTCCATGTAAGCCCCCCTAATATTGAGTAGCATTAAAACTTCGTATATACTCTCTCTTAAAATCTTTATGTGTTGATTTCAAACTGCCCAATTTAGGACAAGGACGCCCATTTTTAATTATTAATAATTTTTCAGAAAATTTTCTCATTGAAAATGATTTTTCTAGCTGATCTTCTACAATGGATTTTGTTTCGTTGCTAGTATTGTAGCTAAATCCATTTTCTTCCTGAGATTAAAGAAATAAAAATAAAAACATGAGAAATGTCCTTGGAATTTTTAAATTTTTGTTTTATTGAACATTTCTATTTACAATTGGCTTAAAAGATAATTTATAACTATAAGATACATTGACAAATAATAAGATTTTGTTGGCACATAAGGGGCCTAACGCTATAAAGGCTTTTCACACGGAACCCAAAACGCGGTTTTCGCAAAAATATCGGTTTTGGAGAAAAACCTAATCGAAAACACAAGTTTTGCCATACATTTTAACATTGAAAATGTTTATAGGGTCGTTTTGAGTAAATTATGGTGTTACTAAAATGAATAAAGTGAATATATGTGTATATGAGATGAACGCTGGCGTATAAGGGGGATAAGATCGAATTTTTGGTGGTGTTACTAAAATGAATAAATTGAACAAAGGTAATATGAGATGAACGCTAGCGTATATGGGGGATACGACAGAAAATTTGGTGGTGTTACCATTCATTTTGGAATGAACAAATATGTATAGAAGATGATTGCAAGCGGATAGGGAGGGTACGGTTGAATTTTTGGTTGGTGTTACTAAAATGAACAATATAAGTTTTAACTATACATATTATGAACAATATAAGTTTTAACTATAAATATTACGATTATAAAATGCAAGAGCTAGTGCAGTCAGCACTTAGCAGTGCATTGTGCTTCTAAATCTAAGCGTTGGAAATTTTGTGAAAAATGTTTATGATAGGAAAATAATGTAGAGGTGCAATATGACGTTTTTTTTTTTTTTTTTTAATTCGAGCTGTAAGGAATTTAAAATATGGTTCTTATGTGAAATGGTCGAACAAAAAAAAAAACAAATAAGAAGTGCCAGAGTATTTTTTTTTTTTGTTTATCGATGGTTAAGTTTAATATAACAATTTTGTACATATTTTGAAATTCCAAAAAATCTACAAAGTGAGATATTAATGGTTGTAAGTTCAAATTTCAAAAATAGATGGTTCACAAATGCTTCACATCAGGGTTAAGGCTGATTGTACTAAATTGTATAGTTTAAGAAAGATAATAAATTACAAATTGTTTTTGTTTCGGGAAATTTTGATACCTAGTATTTTGTTTTTATATTTTATATAATTTTTGTTGATCGATTTTTCGCAGTTATTATTTTATATCTTTTTAACGGTTGCATTTAAAAATCTCAAATTTATACCGGAGATAGATTATATAGATTCACATATAATATGTAAAATTTGATTTTTTTAGTCATACCTAAGCCGAGATAATAAAATATTTCTGTTCATTTACATTTCACCTAATAACTCTTTAATCTGTGCACCTATACAATTCGTTTTTGTTTTATTAGCAGCTTCGATAATTGAAAATTATTTTGATATATCAAACGTAGCTCTACGTTCTATATAAGCTTCACAAATCGAAAATACAATTCAATTTAAAAGTGGTACTAAATCTTTAATCAATATTTCTACAATTCATCGTCGTCGATTTGCAAGTTTTTGTGCTGCACAATCAGCCCAAATAAACAAAATACAATACAAATATAGTGTGCCATAGTTCATTCAAGATTTCTTTCTATCTCTGCCAGGGTTGCAAAAGTCGATAAAATTGTACTTTTTTCGATACACTCGACTTTGCTAAAGTACACAAATACACTTCAAAGAAATTCGATACACTTTTGCATTCAACGAAAAAGATAAAGTAAATTAAAAAGAAAATCATCTGACCTCACAAAATGTATACTGTGAACCGAGGCTGACAACGATAGGTATAACAGAAGAAATAAAAATGATTAGGACAGTTTGTTCGAGAAGATTTAAGAAAATGGCATCTACAAAATCCCGGTTTCAACAATCTCGCAATTAAAACATTAAATTTATCAAGTTTAAATCTCGCAAAATTTAAGGGTATTGTAACAAATTCCTACAGTTTTGTAATAAAAGTTGCGCATATGTAAGTATGTATCTAATATGTTAAGTAACATAATAAACAGTTAACAAGTGTTTAATTAATTGGACATAGAAACATAACATACGTTCATACAACAGCAAATGTGGACAAAATATTATTTTTATGAAGCAAATCAAAAAGCACAATTCGATACACTTTATTTTTATCTTTTGATACATTGCTAAATACGATTCTTCATCCCTGATCTCTGTTTATTAGTTTATTGTGAAAGACTATTCATTTCAGTGTTCAGTTTCAGTCTTCAGTCAGAGTCAGTAGTTGCAAAGATGAAAATGAAATAAGAATACAAGTGGGAATACAAATATAGGTCAAAAAAGTTGTTTGGCTTGAATATCTTGACAGCAAACAATGATATTGGCTTCGAGGTAGTTTAATTTTATACGCTAGTTTATAGATAAAAATTTATAGTTTTTAAAATATTGAATTAATAATTTTTTTTAGAGCTAAAAATAGCAGCAAGCAGTTCTGCACACTAATTGTTAGAAAATTGTTTTTGCCTCAAATATCTTGAAAACAGACAATGATATTGGCATCGGGTTAATTTAAATCTACACACCAGGTAGTTTAAAATTGGTAATTGATAGGATTTGTTAAAAATTCAACTAGTTTTTTTTTAAGTGAAAAAAACTACAAGATAGGTACTTCACTAAAAATTGTGGAGAATTTTTTTTTGTCTCAAATATTTTGAGAACAAACAATGATATTGGCTGTGGGGCAGTTTTATTCTTTAAATAAGTTAATAATAAATAATTGATACATTTTTTAAAAATATTCAATTCAACAAATAGTTTTTTTAATCGAAAAACCACAAGAAACTTAACAAAATTGTGAAAAATTTTTGTTCGTCCTTAATATCTTGAGAACAAACAATGATATTGGCCTTGGGGTAATTTTTTTCTATAAACAAGAACTTGTAAAAATATTCAATAACCAGTTTTTTAAGCGAAAAAAGCAACAAAAAAACCTTACCAAAAAATGTTGAATTTTTTTTAGTCTCGAATATGTTCAACAAACGGT